>VTFQ01000007.1:7405351-7775351 GCA_036281575.1 Ancherythroculter nigrocauda
AAATATGAGGAGAAAATCAGTTTTGTGTCGACCACAACTTATTTTGCACAGTGAATTTCTGCCTGCCAAGACCATGAAAATGAAAGTTAAATCAATATTTATAAATTAAATGATGTCATGTTAATTATTTAGCATATTGGTGTGTCTATGCAATTTATGGTAATATATCGAATGTCTGAATGTGAAGGACATTTTTGTACAGCTTTTGCCACTATCCTAAAGCAAAATTATTTGAGGCAAAATCCTCTTAAAAGCAATTAAATATCCACTTGCTGCTCTTTAGTTTTCTATAGAGGAAAGAGCTGAACAGACACTACTGCCTGAGAAGACTCGGGCCATTTCATGTGTGCAGCAGCCTGTTAGAGATGTTCTATCGGTTTGTAAGAGCCAGCGTACTTTATATAGTGCAGAGGGAGCAACACTAGTTCAGTTGAGAATCCAAACAAAGTGATGAAGAAGGCCAACTGTGTTATCAGACCTCACCTGGGCTCTCCGGAAGCAGTGGCACAGAAGATGATGCTGGTGAAATTGGAGTCCATCCTAGAAAATTCTCAACATCCTACCCACAGCGCTCCGTCCTGGAGGACTTTAGCCACTGGCTTGTTCGACAACAGTGTTATAAAAAATAAAAAGCACTACTGGGGAACTTTTCTGCCTGTTGCCATCAGACGATACAGCACTTACTTATCTCCCAGTTGTGCCCGCCCTCACATTACTTTGAGCTGTCAACCGGGCCTGGAGTAACATCGCACGTGTCTCTTTTATCTCACTCTGTGATGTCTTGCACAAGAAGGAAGACTGAGCTGTGTGTTTTGCATTTGATGTTTCCGCTATTTTGCTCTGAATTTCCCATCAGGGATCAATAATGCACAGCCATTTCTTGCAAACTCTTCACACTTTCACAGAAAAAAAGACAATTTCGCATGGGAGGGCGAGATAAGACCATCCTAAGACACAGCAAAGTCAGGACGAGTGCAGTACGTGCCTGGAAGCTTTGATAGGAATGGATAGAGCGACACTAGGAAAGCAATTAAGCAATCTCTAATTGAAGAATTGTAGAAATCACAGAGCAGTGGTTCTCCATAGGCAGACTCTGTCACATTGATCCTGGCCAAATTGAGATTTTTGTCCTAAAGGGAATTCATTTTGGTACTGGTAGACGAGTTTAACTACATTTCAGATTACACACTGTTGGAGTGGCCTGTAATACTTCACATCTTCTCATGAGGGATAGCTCTTGTAGCTCAACTGATAAAGCATGATGTTAACAAAACTAAAGCCATGGGTTACTATCATAATATACTACATGGGTTAATATAACATACTACATTGAAGAGTTCAGATGCAAAATCCTCTAAGTCAGTCTGACATGTTTTCTTTCAAATGAGCATTTTTTTTTTTACCAGGTTCTTATGTTTAGGTTCAGTAATTTCACTTTAATGGCATTGAAATGGTCAATATTAGTCAGTTATTGAATACCTTATTTTCAAAAATGTCGCTTTAGTCAATTCATTGGTAACAAATTTGACTTTCTTTTGCTGAAGAACCAGCAAAGTCATTCATCTTGAAACCATATGATTCAATTTGCATCTTCTGATTTGTTCTTCTGTGGACTTAGAGGCTTATGCTGACAAAGGGAAGTGGTGTTTAGTGGTTTCTGCCAACGAACCAGTATGTCTGAATGGGATGACGCTGGGATTTAGCGGATTTGAAGCGAAAGTATTTGATGAACATATACTATGTGTGGAGAACTCACTATCCTGATCTCATTTTTGATGGAGGTGGCGTTTAGCAGTTTTTGCATCTGAACTCTTCATATACTTTATTCCTGTGGTGGAAAAGCTGAATTTTCAGGATCATTAGGGCTCGTTCACATAAAACGCCTTTTTGCTTTGAAAAACGTGAGACACGGGCAATGGAATGGGGGGAAAAAGGCAAGGTCTCGAGATGCATTTTTTTAAAATTTGAACTTATTTTAACTTTAACCACGTTTTTAGAACACCATGTCATGTGCGAGACGCTGCAAAAGACAAAAAGATGCGAGCGCAACGGTTTTTCATGTCCGTTTAGCGTGTTTGCATAGAAAAACAATGGAAAAGTAGGGCATTGGAATGAAAAAACACGTTCTGTGTGAACGGCCCCTTACTCCAGTCTTCAGTGTCACATGATCCTTCAGAAATTATTCTAATATGCCTATTTGGTGCTCAATTATTATTTTTGCCCAATTATTAATAATAGTTCTTCTTATTATCAATTTTAAAAACAGTTTTTGCTGCTTAATATTTTTGTGGAAACTGTGATACATTATTTGTCGGAAAAATTATTTTGTAACATTATAAATGTCTTTACTGTCACTTTTGATCAATTTAATCTGCCCTTGTTGAATAAAAGTATTCATTTCTTTAAAATATGTACTTACATTTTGAATGGTACTGTAACAAGGAAAATATTGCTGTCAGCGGGCAACCTGGTGAGACACTGTGCAACTAATTAGGGCAACGGACAGTTGGCAGCCACTAATCAGAGAGGAGCAAATCTATTGCCAACCCAATTAATTCTTTATTATGAAACACTTGTTAGGCACTTTATTTCAACTTTTCAAATATTTTCTTCATTTTTATTAAATATAAATGCTTTTCCGATCTGATTTGTGATGGGAAAGGGAGAAGAGCGTGTTTGGCAAAAGGTGGTTTCGAACCCGGGTCAGTCGCGTCAGAAAAGCTACTCTCATCAAATGTCATACTCCCTACGGCCTACGCCACTGCAGACGTTCTGCAGTGCGCATATCTTCTTTAGCAAGTTCACGCTCCTTTTCTTCCCTCCACTGCCGCCGAGAGGCCGCCATCTTCTTGTTTGTATTTTTTTTCTGCAATCTCCAAGCCGGTCACGTGATCGGCTGCTAGCATTCTGATTGGAGGATCTCAAAACATTGCCCACAACTGATCTAAAGTAACCAGATAGAAATTTGTTGCTCATTCTCAATGGGAAAATGCATTGCCTAGCAACATTGCTCAAAAAGTAATGCCCAATGTAATTATTCCACACTTTTGACCGGTAGTGTATTCAGCCAATTCATATTCCGAATGCACTGTTGCATTGAAAAAAATAAAAGCAGATGCTTCATTTTATCGACATGTCTGTTCCCTCGGAATCAAATCCACAACTTTGACATTGCTAGCAGCATAAGAGATACTTCACATCTACCTTGAAATACACAACACTGTGAAAAACACAACCCAGAAATAGACAACACTTAGACACTGTGATCTCCAGCCAGGCAATCTGTTCTTAATCATCAAGCTCTATTCACCACCAGATCATTACCTTCACATTAAACCAGCACACCGAAGAAAGACCAGTCCAGAACATCAGGTCCTCACAACTCAATTAAAAACACTCAGAATTCAATCCAGTGAATTTTATGTTACAATGGAAGAGATTCACCCATTATAATGGCGTCAGTGAAGTGCATCAGCCCAAACAGTGAGGAGATGCGCAGTCTCGGCTAATGGTGAATATCCTGAACCTTCCAGCATCTCTGACTCCTGACGTTTATCTAATGTACTGGGGTGTTTTATTGTAGTAAGCTAAAACTTCAATTCCGCTCTCTTTAGTAAGTGAAACTGCTGCCTCTGAATACTTTCGCCTTCTACAAGGCTGTTTTTCCCCTATAATAATTCTGCTGCTTGATGGATAAACAATGGGTTCTGTGCTCATGCATTTGCAACATTTATTATGCAAGGACACTCTCAAGGAATTTCTAATTAATCCGGAGCTGTATTACAGCTTTAACTGAGATTGTTGCATCGAAGAACAACAAATAAACTCTTGATAAAAGACTTGACTATGTGCGAATGTGTGTGCCTCTGATAAATGAATGCTGCATTCTCAGTTGCATTTTCTGTGCATTTAATGGTTCCCTTCAGTGTTACAGGCTAAATAGATCAGTAATTAGATGGAGAACAGCTTTCTCTATATGTTCGCCGCAGTGCTGCGCAGTGAATGTGAGCTGTAATGGTGGTTTAGACTGCATGGTATCAATAGACGGATAAGACTTTTAAAGGTGGTGTACAGAGAGAGAGGGAGAGATAAAAGCCGAGTGTTGCATGAAGGAGTGGAACATCAATATTCAATGGGCTCTGGAGAATCCTCTTTTGAGAATTTCTCCTCTGGACCTGAGCACACACATGTAACGCAAACACACACACACACCTGCTCATCCTCTCTCTCTCTCTCTCTCTCTCTCACTCGTTTCAGTACTGTTCACATAATCTTTGCATCTTTCAACCACTTCAAAAAAGTATTTATATGGTTTTCTGTGCATTTACCATGATAATACCATGGTTTTATATGAAGTATCTTGGAATAAGAAAGTTATTTTGACAGTTACCATAGTAACTTGAACATTTACTATAGTAAAATCAAAGTATTATATGAAGTACCTTTTGGACATTTATTTCTAAATACCATGGCCTTTCAATATACTTCAAATAACATGGATATTTGATGTTTTTAGGACATTTGCCATGATAATACTATGGTATTTCCTACATTATAATTGTCTTTATAAAAGACTTCTACATTATAATTGTCAGTGTGAACTCCACAATATCAAAGAACAATTGTATAACTATGTGATACATCACTTTACCATGGTACTGCCCGTGTATTTTTTTTTAAGGTATTATGAATAATAATACATAAGGCACTGCTCTGCTCTATTGTCAATCAAGGACATTTATTTAATTATTTAATAATCACGATTTACATAAATGCAATTTGTAACATTTGGAATAGTCTTTGCTGCAAAAATAAATAGGCCATTGTCTTCACTAAAATATAAATGCCAAAAGATGTCTAGTGTGCGGAGCCAAAGTTATACAATAAAAATCCATAGATGTTTAAAAGTGCACCAGATGTACATATACATGAATGCAGTGTCAAAGAAAGAGCAAGTCAAAGGTCAAAAACAGTCTAATACAACAGTCTAACTTAAAAGAAAAGCTGCTATAAAATATGAATGCGTGTTTGAAAATGCAAGCCGTCTCTGAGTGCAGCTGGTATTTGGGTTATGTTGTGGCTGTTACACAACCGTGTGCGGCATACACATAGACTTCACTAAAATAGAATATTATTTATCTCTAAAAAACAGTCTACACTGAAAGTTAGCAACATGACAAAACTAGAACACTCTCATTCTAATCAATTAAATTGATAGTTCACCCAAAAATGACAATTTTGTCATGACTCACCCCCAAATTATTTCTTTCAACTGCTGAACACAAAAGAAGGCTACTGTCAACTGTCTGGTTACCAACATATTCATTTTCATTTCATTTTTCAATTTTCATTTTTTGGGTGATCTATCCCTTCTTTAATTCACTTTTGGTGTGAAAGGGTCTTTACTATGTAATGCATTACTTTCCATAAAAAAGTAACTAAGTAATGCAATTAGTTACTTTTTCAGGGAGTAACGCAATATCGTAACGCATTACTTTTAAAAGTAACTTTCCCCAACACTGGGCATAATAAATGAGTTCATTCCCTCATAAAAGACGTTAAATGCTCCTATTATGGCATTTGAAAGGTTCCTATTTTTATTTTGGGAGACCCCAACAACATGTTTACAAGCATGCAAGGTCAAAAACCCTTTCATTGTCTTATAATATGCATTTATTTTTACTTTATTTGCTCAACAATTCCCAAGCGATTCGCTCAACGATTCATTTTTCCAAACCCCTCCTTTAACACTCTGAGGTCTGAGGGTATCGCCGGCGATACCACCGCGGTTTTTTTCTTACCAGTGTGAAAGAGACTCAAAATACTCCGTTAATGTTGCACATACAATTAAGAGTTATACACCATTTTAATCTGTGGAATATCTTCTTTTATTTGTGTACACTCAGAGTAAAAACAAAATGTTGTGCTTTTTGTAAAATAAAGAAAACTAACATGATGCATGATCTCTCGTCTCCCTCTGAAGGAAGTCCAATCTGATAGTTCTCAGAAAATGAACTGTAACTTAGTGAATACTAATCACAAAAAAATTAGACTTATGTCTAAAAAAACTCCGGCTGCAAGTATGAATTGTAAACACAGTATCCAGCATTCACAGTGACGACAATAAATAATGAATAAATACTCCTCTGTATAGAAAATTGACATAAACATGAGAATCCATCAATATTTCTCCAAATGTGCATGCTTTTAAGCTAAAAGCCTATATGAAATGCCATAGAGGTAACATAATTGTTCAGACACTTTGCATCACAGAAATACATTATATTTTAAAGAATATAATAGAATACCATTATTTTAAATTGTAATAATATTTCACAGTATTGCTGTTTTTTCTGTATGTTTGATTTACACCATGATGAGATTTGAATCATGATCACAGAGGGTTTTTTCACAGCCTACCTGACTGAAAGGCCTCATTAATATGCAAGTCATTTCAGGTCATTATTATGTGATTCTTTTGTCTTCTCAGGTGAGAATCACCCATTATACATGAGGATTCACGCCTCCATGCATACTGTGTTTCTTGACCAAAGATGTTTTAGAAAATTTAAATCTCTCTATTGTTTTATATGAACAAGCCGGCAGCATAATTTTTACCTCATTTTGAAGCAAAAACTCTAGTCTACAACCTCAAATACTCAGAAGTCTTGTGAACAAAGATTTAATATATATATTTTGGCTTTATTTCAGTAACTTAAGTTTTTTGTTTTTTCAATAACCACGCATAAACGTTATTCCTTCAAAAACACAAACATGTACATACACATATTATGTACATGTACATACCTCACATATTATTGTAGCCTAGTTTGTGCTGAATACAGTGTAATGACACTTTTTCCATTAATATGTTTATGAACAACTGAAAAAAGCACAAATGTCAGGGCATGTCAAAACTTCTCCAGGGTCCCAAAAATCCTCAGACCCCTGAGGGTTAAGTGACGCTAAACTGCAGTGATTGCTCAGATGACTTCTGCTGGTGAACATGGAGTACAAAAATAAAGACTCCGAGAGGAATTAAGCTCGGTGGTAAACACACAAACAGTCATGGTATATGCGTTAGCCCAACGCAGAAACGTATTGATAAAGCACTGCAGTTGTACACCAACGTATTGCTCTATTCTTTATCATAACTCCAAGAAATAACAACGACAAACATTTGACACATTTCTAGACAATTACGAGGGAACACATATTGCCGTTAGCTGGTTAGCCGGAGACCTACAAGCTGCGCGGAGTGTTCACAACACACACAACCAAATATGTAATGTGACAGAGAACATAACAGCAACAATTATTAATCATACTTACAGGTTGTGATTCGGAGGAAAGAAGCTGGTCCAAATAAACTGGGTACTGACCCATCCTTCAATAACAAATGGCTTGCGAATCCTTCGTTGAACGCATTTAGGTTGAAGAAGCAGTGGTCAGTAAAATGACGGGAACACAGCACAAGGTTCGGGCTATACTGCTGTGGTATCGTTGTAAAGATGAACTTAAACCACTGATTCTTCATGCATTGGCAGTGTTTGAGGGGTTTCAAGTTTTCCCTGGTGTCTGCGGGCACAATAAGTGTGCGGGCAGTATGCTAATGTTTCACCTTGACGTCACAATGAAACGGCTTGAGATTCATTTTACAAACGACTCGTTTAATTGACTCTTACTTTGAGACAATAACTTTATATACGGTGCACTTTCAGATTTAAAACTTTGCAGGATGTTTTCATTCACTTAGAGCTATGTTAAACATATGAAAGGTAATTTTCAAAAATCCATAATAGGGGCACTTTAAGTACACAGCCTTGAACATTTGTCATTTTCCCTGGTTTTCATATACCTTTTTTTTTTTTGCTTCAAATTAGAGTTTGCAAATGTTGTGATTCATTTCAGAAGCAGTTGGTTTGGTTCGTGACTTAGAAGTAATTTTTTTTTTTTTTTTTTTTGAAGAACAAGATTTTGTGGAGAAAATGAAAATGGGAAAAATGCTTTGAGGAAATACCAAGAACGCTGAAAAAAAATCACTGTTGCGCTCTATTGCCTAAAAATTGGCAAGCACAAGTGAAATTGCCAACTTTTGAGCACATACAAGACCTGCCTAGTTACTGGATTTGTCAAAGTTTGTGATCAAATCTTTTGAAAGAAAGAGTTTTGTTTGAAGTACTACTTGGAGCTTGTTAAATAGATGTGCATGAGCAGAACTATTTGTAGAAAGTGTGTATGATCAGAATTTCTTAGTAGATTAGTTTAGATATGGATGCAGCATATACCGTTTTACTAGTGTATATCTTTTACTTGATACTAATTGATTCTAAGTAGACAGTTTAATAAGCCTCAGGCTTAAAGGGATAGTTCACCCAAAAATGAAAATTTGATGTTTATCTGCTTACCCGCAGCGCATCCAAGATGTAGGTGATTTTGTTTCTTCAGTAGAACACAAATGATGATTTTTAAAACAGCCTGACTGCTACAGCAGCACCTGCAACCGTTGCTGTCTGTCAGTCAAATAATGCGTGTGAATGGGAACTCTATAAATAAGAGTTGAAAAAACTTGCATAGACAAATCCAAATTAAACCCTGCGGCTCATGACAACACATTGATGTCCTCAGACATGAAACGATCGGTTTGTGCGAGAAACCGAACAGTATTTATATCTTTTTTTACCTCTAATACTCCACTATGTCCAACTGCGTTCAGCACTCGGTCAGTGAGGTCTGATCACGCTCTGACAGCGGCAGTGATGTCTAGCACTCATTGAAGTATAAGCGCGATACTTCAGTTAGAGTTCGGTTTCTCACACAAACCAATCGTTTCATGTCTTAGGACATCAATGTGTCGTCATGAGCCGCAGGGTTTAATTTGGATTTGTCTATGCAAGTTTTTTCAACTCTTATTGATAGAGTTCCCATTCACTCGCATTATTTGACTGACAGACGGCAACGGTTGGAGTTAAAAATCATCATTTGTGTTCTACTGAAGAAACAAAGTTACCTACATCTTGGATGCCCTGGGGGTAAGCAGATAAACATCAAATTTTCATTTTTGGATGAACTATCCCTTTAAGGAAGTGCAACCTTACTTCCGATTTCTCTCAATATAGGGACAGAAGAGGTGTCAGTCTATAAAATAAAGTAACTTGGGTTACTTTTTTGAAAAAAATCTAAAAGTAATGCATTATTTTACTAGTTACTTGAAAAAAGTAATCTTGTAAATGTGTTACTTGTAATGCGATACCCTCACCGATTATGCCATTCACAATAATTCATGAAAACAGCCCATGAAGCATTGTGAATAAATTAAAAAAATAAATAAAAAAAAAATCAGCATATTAGAATGATTTCTGAAGGATTATGTGACACTGAAGACTGGAGTAATGATGCTGAAAATTCAGCTTTGCATCACAGGAATACATTACATTTGAAAATATATTAAAATAGAAAACAGTTATTTCTCAATATTACTGTTTTTACTCTATTTTTGTCAGATAAATGCAAATAAATAAGATTCTTCTTTCAAGATTCAAGATTCTTCTTGAATATTATTACTAATGTTTTTAACTGAAGCCTATACCATCAACTAACAACCGAAGAGCTCACGGTACAGAACCTGCACATGTTTCTATAGAATTGTTAAAAACCAATGTCTCCATGGAGGAAATTAAGTGTTGCACTCTTTATACATGACATGAACTTATAGGCGTCCCATCTGAGGCTGAGTATTGTCATGTCATTTCTTCTTCAGGCATTTTTACTTTACTCTTTCCTAGGCAGTGTTAAAGGACTGAGTCACTCCTGCGATCTGAACTCTTAATGATCATAATCTCCATCGGGCACAAACCATGATCCCGCTAATGCCGAATCCCACCTGCCGCTTCCACTCTGACTGTGGCGGGGGTCGTAATAAAGCAGACCTCATTAAGAGCACGTTTGCTTCCTGCGCACCATGGGCTGCCTGTCCTCGACCTGTTTTCCTACTCTCTCTTACTTTGTATATTTTTAGTCTTGTTTCAATCGCGAAGTGCTTTAATTTCAGCTGGCATCCTTGAAATTAGAGGAGAGATAAAAGAGACCCAGCGCTATGTTAATATCTCTTTGAAGATGAGTCGAGTTGGCCGTAGAATCCCTGGCTTTTCTCCTCCTGAGCGGAATACCGAATGAGGCGATCCTGCCTCGTCAGCTCCGTCAAGATGCGAACATGAAAACGGCCCCTCTCTCCCTCCATCCATCCATCCATCATGTGGCTATTCTCCTCCTTTATTTATTTACCCTTGTGCCGAATTACCTCGGCTTTTCTACAAAGGCGCCTCTCTTTCTGCCTGCCTGCTTTGATTCGTAGATCTTCCCTGTCCTTGCGTGTCACTCGGGTCGGTGTGCGATGTGATGGTTTACTGTCTTAAGCCCCATTACTTCTTAATGGCCATGAGATATTTGAAAATAAACCCTGGAGCCAGATCTCTGCACTTCTCTGGTAAATAGGCCAACACATACTGGACTTTAACAAGACATGCATGAATATTCACACTGCTCCAGTCTTTGATCAGATTCCTGACATCGAGTTCTCCTCCACCCTTTCTTTCTATCCACCTCAAACACACAATCGCTCATTTCTTCTCTATCTCTCCTTCTGACACTCTTGATCTATTCCAAAATTTGTGAGCTGTCTGCATCCTAACTGAAATGGAACCTCATAAGTGACTGATTTGGAACGCTTTAGGCAGCAACTCAGCATGGCACATATATACTCCTCACGCGATGCCCACAGGAGACTCGGCTCAAAATTGATGTTGGCATGTTACTAAACTAGCAATGCGAATGTCCAAGAAGCATAATAATCCCAAACTTTTTTGACAGCCTATCCACTTTGAACTAAGATCCTGAGATTCTAAGTTAATATGTCAATAATTTAACAACACATTCACATGTTCAGTTTTTTTTATTTTTATTTATTTTTTTTTTTTATGATGGTCATATAGGTCATAATATAAGTCATATAGGAATTTGACATACAGGTGAACATATAAAATATATAAAAAGTGGTACTGGTAGGTTTCTGCGGCAAATTCAAGCTTGCCACCATTTGTCTTTGTGTCATTACGTCACATCTGTTTACATAAAGAAGGAGTCCCAGCTAGTAGGCTATATCGCATATGAGGATGCTGCAGGTGGCGGATCATTTATAGCCTTTTCTCACAGCAGCTGTTGTTACTTGCTTGTTCAGATGGCATTTTCCGGTGAAAATTCTTATTTTGATCATACTTCCAAGACTACAACCTGTGATTTCGAAGTACCGTTACAGTATCACAATATGATAGTTCCGCAAATAACTGCAATTGCAGGTTTCGAACAGAGATGGCGACAAAGAGGCAAAGCGTATGGACTGCATCTTTAAATATATTTAATACTTTAAAGTGTTTTATTTTAAAAATCAATTATTACATTTTCATCAACTCACCGGAATCCTGTTCTACATAAAGTATACATGAAATAATGCCATAGGGGCCATTTACACAACACTGTTTTCAAGTGAAAATGGAAAACTTTTTATGCATTTTGGCCACAGCATTTTGGGGGCCTTAAAATACGAATTGAAAATGCAAATGGGTTTCAAAGTGCAAGTTTTTGAAAACAATAACGTCATCGCCTCTGTGTAAACTACAAAAATGTGAATTTGTGAAAACGTTGACATCATGCTCATGCGTATTATGCGTTCAGTTTATAGGTGTGTAGTGTTTCTTTACAAAGTGACATCGCCAACTACTGGTCTGGCATGCATATTATAGAGTTATTCGTTGTTTTTGTGGATCCGTGTGAACAGGGATTGGATTGTTTTCGCTATACACAAAACTTTTCCAAAATGCAAAGGAAAAACATTTCCATTGTTGTTTCGTAAATGTACCCTTTCAATTCAATTCCTGATTCTGATTTCAATTTAAATTGAAGTATCAAACAGGGTGCTGAAATTCAACTAGAAAAGCAAATTTGGTCAAGATAGATGTATTTATTTCTTTTTTCTAGGGCTGCACAACGATTAATCGTGATTAATCATTTGCAAAATAAAAGTCTGTGTTACGTAATATATGTGTGTGTGTTCTGTGTATATTATGTATATATAAATACATGTACATACATGTATATATTTAAGAAAAAAAATATATTTATATATAAAATATTAATATGTAATCTAAAATATATATACATATGTATATTTATTTATACATGTATATATTTTTTTTAATTTATACATGTATGTGCATGTATTTATATATACATAATTATTATACACAGAACACACACATATATTACGTAAGCACAGACTTTTATTTTGCAAACGATTAATCGCGATTAATCGTTGTGCAGCCCTACTTTTTTCCCCCTTCATATTTAATAAATTAACTTTTGTGGAACAGGGTGGAAGAACACTTAATTTCCCAGAATGCATTACCTGTGTTATTTTTTTTGAATTGCAATTCCTCATCTAGTCATTCCAATTTATAATTCAATTCAATTTTCTGTGGGTGTTGTCAATTCAATTCAAATTCACACTCTTTCAATGCAGATGCCAGTTCTTCAATTCTGAATTTTGCATGGTACAGTATCTACCATTCAAAACAGCCTTCATGTCAGAAGCATGCCTAAAAAGGCTGTCTAGATAGGCAGTTCTCAAGCGTTTAGAAAAGAGCTTCTGTCTGCGTTTACTAATCTTGTCTTATAAGATCTGCTTGTTTATCGCTGCGCCTCTGTACCGCTCCGTCCTGATGAACAGCCTGACACAAGGAGATCAACGTGAGACGAGAAACCCCAGAAGAAACCCTCAACATGTCGGAGCACGGTTTACAGCTTTTTACATTTAACATGACAAAAGCATGGGCGGCATCAATAATTGACAGTCTATTTCTAAGACATGAGATGAATTCAGCCCTCCCTGGGATTCACACATTCAGATTTACTTATATTGAGAATGGCTATAATTAGAGCCATTTAAGTATTTTAGACTGGTTGGTATAGGAATGGGTGGTATGACCTCAATCACAAAAGTTATTTATACTGTATATTAAATAGACCTTATTAATATATTTTCAGATAACTTAGAGGACCTCAGAAAGGTATTCAGCAATTAAAGGTACTTTGTCTAATTTGATCATTTTTACCTTTAATTTAGAATTTCATGGACACTATTTCTTGTATCATACAGTCTTTACAGATAGGAAAAACTATTGACTTCATATAAATCAGGATAAATAGCAAAACCATTAAAAATTACTCTTCAGAAAATGTGGATTAAACCGCCCAATTCATATGGATTAGTTTTACGATCTCTTTATGAACTTTTTGAAGCGTCAAAGTGTCAGTTGCGTAGGCTGTCTGGAGGGACAGAAAGCTCTCAGATTTCATCAAAAAGATCCTCATTTGTGTTCTGAAGATAAATGAAAGTCTTACAGGTCTGGAATCACCCTCTGGGTGAGTAATTAATGACAGAATTTTCATTTTCGGATGATCTAACCCTTTAAAAACAAGCAATATACAGACATCTGTAGCAAAGTTTAAATAATGTCTTTTGATTGTTCAGTCTCGAATGAGTTCTGCCAATTAAAGTTAATATTTAATTATAGCAGTGTGATGTTTAATTGACAGGTTTTATGTTTTTGGCTTGCTGTGTCTGATATCTCCCAGCAAAAAAAAAGGTTTAAGCAGATTGAATTTGAGCAGCAGAGCTGCATCCCACTGCGTTTTTAACAGACTGAGAGCCACAAACACATGAGGCCAGTGAACACCTGGTCCACATCAGACAGGTGAACATACACCCACAGTCACACACACACACACACACACCCTGCCCTAGAGATCTTGCTACAGAGAAAAAGGGAGAGAGAGATGCGAGTAGAAAATGAGGTGAGAAATATTGTATATGCAAACAAGAACACCTACGACTGTGAAGCTCAGATGTTCTTAGTCATCATACATTTCCTTTTTTCCAGGCTCCCTTGTTCTCTGCAGTTTATTTTTCGGCTGTTCATCCTGATATAAGCTGTGTAAAAAATAAATCAACAACAACACCTTTTTTCTAGATAGACAGATGACAGACAGACAGATAGATAGATAGATAGATAGATAAAGAGACAGACAGACAGACAAAACTTGGATTTCCAAGTAATTTGCGGTACTTCACCAAATTCGTTAGGAAATCTCATTACTATCAAACCATTTGCCGTTCTATTTAAATCGTTATCAATTAGCAGCAGATCAGGCCTTCCTTCATGACTAATTAAAGCAATTAGAGAAAGCTTGAACTAATGCATTTTATACAGATAGCAGCACCAAAGCGACTCATTTCGCTCACAGGTCAAGAGCAGAGTAATTAACTGGCGATTACACCCTCAGTCTAGTGTGCTTCAGAGGAAATGAGGGGGGAGAGTGTGTGTGTTCATGCCAACATGCATGCCGCTGATGTGTGGGATTTGTGTTTCCATGTGTACTTGTGCATACAGTGTATGTGATTCTATGTTGACCTCTGAAGTGAGAAAAAAAAAAAAAAAAATTAAACTGGTAAATCCAACATCCCTAAATCTTTGCTACCTAAATTTGTTTTGAACTTTTAACATATGACACATCCACAATAAAACGGCGATTCATGCAGAACCATTAAGTTTTCGCATGCAGGTGGTTGGCGGAATCTGTCCAAAATTTTACAAAATATAAACATGAGCCTTCAGTAACACTTTATTTTAGGGTTTCAATTCTAACTTATAACTAGTCGCTTATTAGCATGCATATTACTAGTATACTGGTTGTTTATTAGTACTTATAAAGCACATATTAATGCCTTATTCTGCATGACATATTCTACATCCCAATACCTAAATTTAAATGCTACGAAAAACTACCTTACTAATTATTAATAAGCAGAAAATTAGAAGTTAATTGAGGCAATAGAAGTAGTAAATACGTGTTCCCTATACTCAAGTGTTACCTAGCCTTCTGTTCAAATTACTTTTACTGATCAACCAAACTCAGCTTGCGCTAAAGAGAATCAAAGTTAATCACAAGTAGCTTTTTCCACAAGCTGAGGTAATACTAGTATATAGAAGGTGCACAGGTTCATGCAAGCAAATAATTTTATTTGTGGGAACAGAATATGAGGAACAGACTATGAAATTTATCAAATCTGGATCATGAATATTGATTATGTAACATTTACCAATAAACTCAAAAGGTGGGTAAAATGGGTGCTAGCCACAGCAGCAGTAAATGGTTAAAAAAAAAAGGTTTACAGAGAGTGAAAAAACGTTATCATGATGGGGGAATGGAATTAGAAAGTAGGTATTTCACTTTTAAGAAAAGGTTCTATAGGTTCTGTCAGACGCTTCATATATAGAACGTATAGGGCTTCCTATCATGGGATATTTTTTTATTTTGTTTTGTTAAGTTTTAATTAATTAATTTTGTTTCAATTCATTTTTATTGTAATCAAATTTTATGAACTAAATATCTCTTAAACATACTTTATCACTAGAAAAAAAATTAAATAACCTGTTATTAATGTATTAAAGTATTATGCAATCATTTAAGATATTTCTCCGTATAAAGAACTTTTTGGCATGAAGTACGGAAGAGGATTAGGGCCAAGCAATAATAAAAAAATAAAACCATCTCGAGATTACAGTTGTTAAATTTCGAGAAAAAACTTGTTAAATTTCAAGAAAAAAGTCGAGATAAAATGTTGAGAATAAACTCATTACATTACGAGAAAAAAGTTGTTAAATTACAAGAACAAATTCGTTAAATTACAAATTTGTTCTCATAATTTAACAACTTTTTTCTCGTAATTTAATGACTTTATTCTCAAAATTTAATATCTTTATTCTCAACATTTTATCTTGACTTTTTTCTCAAAATTTAACGACATTTTTCTCATAATTTAACAAATTTGTTCTCGTAATTTAACCACTTTTTTCTCGTAATTTAATTACTTTATTCTCAACATTTTATCTCGATTTTTTTTCTAAAAAATTTTACAAGTTTTTTCTCGTAATTTAACAAGTTTATTCTCAACATTTTATCTCGACTTTTTTCTCGAAATTTAACGAGTTTTTTCTCAAAATTTAACAACTTTAATCTCGAGATGGTTTTATTTTTTTATTATTGCTTGGCCCTAATCCTCTTCCGTAATGAAGTGTTCTTTAAAATTGAGTTAAAAACCCTAATTAGAACCTCTATTTAGAACCCCATTTAACCTTTTTTTTTATTTTTTCTAAGAGTGTAGACTTCAAAAACAAGTGTCCAGTTCTGAAAATATCAAGGGTAAATGCTGTCCATGATGCATTCAAGTCACATGGCAATCTGGCCAGTGACTGAAGCGTAAACATCCCAGAAGTGACGAAAGCTGTTTTTTAAAGGTGCACTAGAACTTTTTTTTAAAAGATGTAATATAAGTCTAAGGTGTCCCCTGAATGTGTCTGTGAAGTTTCAGCTCAAAATACCCCATAGATTTTTTTTTTATTCATTTTTTTAACTGCCTATTTTGGGGCATTATTATAAATGAGCCGATTCAGGGTACGCAGCCCCTTTAAATCTGGTGCTCCACGCACCAAGAGCTTGCGCTTGCCTTACACAACATAAACAAAGTTCACACAGCTAATATAACCCTCAAAATGGATCTTTACAATGTGTTCGTCATGCAGCATGTCTAATCGCATAAGTACAGTGTTTGTTTGGATGTTTACATTTGATTCTGAATGAGATTTATAAAGAATGAAGTTGTGTTTTTGAATTATACAGACTGCAAGTGTTTAAAAATGAAAATAGCGACGGCTCTTGTCTCCGCGAATACAGTAAGAAACGATGGTAACTTTAACCACATTTAACAGTACATTAGCAACATGCTAACGAAACATTTAGAAAGACAGTTTACAAATATCACTTAAAATATCATGATATCATGGATCATGTCAGTTATTATTGCTCCATCTGCCATTTTTCGCTATTGTCCTTGCTTGCTTACCTAGTCTGATGATTCACCTGTGCAGATCCAGACGTGTAATCCCTTTCATAATGTTGGGAACATGGGCTGGCATATGCAAATATTGGGGCGTACACCCCGACTGTTACGTAACAGTCGGTGTTATGTTGAGATTCGCCTGTTCTTCTGAGGTCTTTTAAACAAATGAGGTTTACATAAGAAGGAGGAAGCAATGGAGTTTGAGACTCACTGTATGTCATTTCCATGTACTGAACTCTTGTTATTTAACTATGCCAAGGTAAATTCAATTTTTGAATCAAGGGCACCTTTAAAACTCTAATATCTTGCCAGTTCAATGTCACAGCAAATGCTCTAGACTACTTAAATTATACTATATTGCTTAAACATTCCTGTACATTCACACAATCTTAAAATCAGTAGCTATTATGTACGGTAAAGGTTTAAACTTCTAAGATATAGCAGGTATCACAACAAGTACAGAAATACAACAACAACTATGGAAGGTGGTACTTTATCTATTGGCCCAGGCTGAAGCTGTTAAATAATAATAGCTGCCTGAGGAACCATTCTGGCTATTTAAAAAATAAACAAAAAAAATATATAAAATCTGTCCACAAAGCTGTTTAGACATGATGATAATGAAATGGATTCATTCTAGAACAATTTTACTTTGAATAATAATGGCAGATTGTTCACACTGTGTTGACAGTGGACATGTCTCACGTTCTCTGATGTTGATTATTGAAATAATTGTGTTTCTTGAAAACTTGAACAGACAATTATACAGAAAGTGAAATGCTGGCAGCATACCTTTCCTTTCATCAATACATTTAGAAGAATGGATGACCTTCGAGCTTAAAACACACACACTGAATTAACAAACAAACAAACAAACAAAAACATACTCTAAAGCTCACGATTGGACAAGCTTCCTTTTGTGACGTGTGGACAAACAATTTCATTCACTTTTGGAAAATCTATAAAACTGTACCAATGCCAAGTTTTTAGAGACAGACCAATATCCTGTCCTGCCACCACCTCCTCGCCTGCCCTCGTGAAACGTAAGCGAATGGCGATAACATTATCATAGACATTCCACCGGGGAGAGAATGGTCACATTTAATTTGCCATGATATGGTATATACAATAATAATCTGCACAAACCACACCCAGACCTGTCAATTACCGTCTGGGATACAAACACACACACACACACACAATACACAAGATCTTCACGTCAGCATTAAAATTTTGCAACCCATACTTCCATAATGTGATGACTGAAACTGAATATTCAAGAAGAAAAATATGTAGGACAGGATTTTTTTTTTTTTTTTTTAAGAAAAAGAATGGCACACAGCAAAATATTGTTATATAATGTTATATAATATTAATTATTTGATTAAATTATTTATATACTAATAAATAAAACATGATTATTAAATATGGAATATAAAATGGTGAGATATACAATAGTAATATATAATACTAAAATACAAATTTATTAATATTTATGAAAATACTAATATAAACTATAATACTATTTAAATATTTTTATATATTTTATTATTTTATATTTCATTTTTAAGACATATATTTCTTTAAAAGGTCTTAAAAATTAAATATAGAACTATATATGAGCAATATCACACGAGTAGCCGTGCGATATGGCTGTATATCAGCACGCTGTGATTCGTCCGTAGGCACGAGGCCGCAGGCCGAGTGCCGTAGGTAATCACAGCGTGCTGATATACAGCCATATCGCAAGGCTACTCGTGTGATATTGCGTTTATACAACAGTTCGACGGCACGAGTGTGTAAATAAATAAGAACAACAACGGAGTGTCTTTAAAACCCTCTTTTGTGCAGCACTACTTCCTTCCGCCACGGATTCAAATCTCAATTTGACAGTTGGACCAAGCCTCCATTACTAATTCTAAAACGTCACTTCAGAACTAGTAACGAAGGAACGTTTCAAAACTCAAGTTGTCAGTTGAACCAAGCCTCCGTTACTAACTCTAAAACGTCACTTTAGAACTAGTAACGAAGGAACGTTGAGTCGCTTCATTGAAACACATTGAATTTTGTACAGTATTAGAGAGAGAGAGCGCGAGAGAGAGATAGTAGGCTATTACCATAGACTGTAAAAAATATGGACGTAGTGTCCGTGACATCACCCATAGAGTTCTGAACAGCAGTTTTGATGCAAAAATGAGGCCGCGGCCATCTTAGCTGCACGTGACCGCACATCACTCACGGATAACTGAAAATGGGCAAAGAGGCGGGACATAGTTGGAACCCATGCGACTTGTTGCTGAAACCACGCCCGCCTAGCATATCTATCTTAGATACTATCTAAAATATTAATAAAGATAACAATATTATTAGAAAGTACTAAAGGTTTACTGTCAATCTACGGTGATTTTAAGATAACGTTATAGATGCTCCAACACCAGTAGGCTAATTAATTTGTGTGGGGTGTGCAAATAACACAAATCAAATGGGATTTCATACCTTTATAATGAAATAGAGATCGCGAGATGAATCCAATCCGCTGCACTTGGTAATGTCCATTTCAAAACATAAAACATCGTTTATAATGTAAAACTCTATACGTATAGGTAACGTACCAGATATCTGTATAACTTTCAAATGTTCTCTCAAACTAATGAGCACGTGTCCAAAGTATAATTTTTCAAAATAGTGCAGCAGTTTTAGTCTAGTATCCAAGCAGTGCGGTCGGAGTTGTATATCCTCCTGGTATTGTCATTGTTGTAAATCTCAGGAACAAAACTTTTAGCCGATGCCACGACAATCCAACAACGTGTGTTCCGCATGCGAGCACATGTACACAGACTGACATCTGTCTCGAGTATGCAGCAAGCCATATATTGTATAAAATAATCCAGAAAAAAGCACAAATACGACTGAGATGCCAAATTCAGCGGCTGGAATGAGCTGCTGAGGTAACATGACGGCTCACAGACAGCAGCGGCATACCTGTCACTCAAGTGACCACGCCCTTAATTATGCAGAACTTTAAGGCTTAATATAATTTAAACGGATGAGTTATAAAAAAATTCACCCCCGCAGTATAGACCAAAACACAATGTGAACCAGAGTGTAAACATGTTTTTTTCTGCTCTAAACTTGGCTGTTTTAACATGATGGTCAATGAGATTCTGCTCCCTTTTGCAGCCTGTCCCTAGCGGCCAGTCGATGAATCGCAGTTTAAGTTACTTCCGTATTGGCTTCACGAGAAACTGGGGGAGGTTGCCGCTTGGCTATTACCTGTGTCTGGTATATTGCATTACATTCATTCTTCAAGTCGATGTCCATAATATTATATCCTTTATACAAGTCCGTTTGAATGTCCGCTGAGGAAAGCGATCTTTGTATTTGTCCTTTTTTAGTTTGGGAATTTTCCATAAAATCAAAACCTCCCAACTCCATCGGATCCTCAAACTGTCAGTCAAGCCTCATTAATCCGCCTCACCTCCTGAATAAAGTGCGCACGCAGTTTGGACATCTCCTCTATGCAATGCAAAGGTAAATAAAGATCTGATGTTTGAAAAAAAAATTGTAAAGCGTTTTTTTTTACTCAAAAAAACCATATGTTTATAAAGTTTAATGTTTTACGTATTTGAAGCGGAGAAGAGTCTGATATGCCCCGTCTAGTTGTAGCCAATGTGCTATATAAGGATGTATATAAGGATGTAACGTAATGTTTATTATTATCAAATGTAATATAGCACAATTCGACTTGCTCTGTAACAAATAATAGATTAATAAGACCAAAGATTGCCCGTTCTATGTACTCAAATTGAATTATGTCTCGTGTTTAACCACTATAAGAGCCAGCGGCAAATCCCCGAGGCACTGGCCGAGATGAAGCTGTTCTCGGCGGTTACAGAAGCACTGAACGGCCGCTGACGCACTCGAGATCGCATCTCCGAAAACGTCAAAACAAATTGTAAAATAGGCTCTGTTATTAAATATGAGTCACATATTTCAGGTCTAAACAACTACATTCTTGCCTAAAAAACTATTAAAACTACAGTTCGTGGTACAAGAAGTAGTATTTGTAAAAAATTACGGTTGATTTGATCGGCCGCCATGACGGTCACTTCAAGCGGACTGATACAAACGGTGAAAAGACAGTAGGAGTGCTGTTATCACTGAAATATCGCATGGCTATCAACCAATCAGATTCGAGAACCAGACAGAACTGTTGTATAAATATATATATATATATATATATATATATATATATATATATAAATATATAAATATATATAATGTATATGTAAATTAATGCTATCAATCGATTATTAACTAATTAATCAAAAACATTTATGTAATTAATTATGATCACGTTCATTGAAATGATGAAAGATTCAAAATAACATAATCAGAAACAGTCGATGTGGTCACTTTTGATTTCTTGTTGACTTTAACATCGGTACCCTTATCGACTACTTCACCTGCCCCTACATCTCTCCCTTTCACCCCGCTTGCAGTGGATTTGAAAGCCAAGCACTGGATTTATCGAGCTGTTTTTGACCCCATTAGAGGTTTGAGAAGAGCTGAGCGATTTCACCTCCCCTCTCTGGCTATGTGGATATAATCTCCTAATTACTGGAAGTCTACGTGATGTTTTTCAACGCTGCAATTATCTGGCTTTTTTAGTGAGTCTGCGAGTATGTATGTGCATGTGTGTGTTTCATTAAAAAGGACTTATGAAGTAGCATCTGATGGTGAGTTCAGAGGGTTCGTTAATGGAATAAAACATGCCAGTGTTTCATTTGTTAGATGTTTGTCATGTTTATCTTCGGCTTAATGGTACTTTTGTAAATGAGCTGTCTTTTACTCTGTCTTAAGATTCAAGCTCCAAGAAAACCACAGATGAGATCTCCTGAATATCTAAATTGTTTCTCCTAAATAGAATAATATCAGATTAAATGTTCTCCTGAGGAAAAAACAGTAACATCACAAGCGTCTCCTCACAAGAGTTTTAGAAAAGATCTCAAGGTCTCAAACTGTGCTCAGGTTTGCCAAGATGCCAAAGTCTGCAATCCAGAAAAATGTCAGAGATCTTAATATGCATTCAAATATTTCCCAAATTATCTGGGCTACACAATGGCTACGTCCACACTGTGAGTTTTCGGGATTGACAACTGCATTTACTTACAGATGTGAGTCTTGAAATGTCACATTCACACAGCAACTTACAGTAGCAATTTGAATACTGTCTGTATGAATGTACAGCAGGAGCCAAGCCAGTATTCTTACCAGTAACCATAGTGACAACGACAAAATAATATCAAAGACACAACATAAGTTCAAGATCATCTCTCAAATCTTCATTAACCAACAGAAGCTTTTATATCTGGGTGGAGAGCGGAGCATTTGAGTCGCATGTAGAACACAAAACTGATGGGAGCAGCTCCGGTGGAGAACTGTGACAAGATCTAAAAACTTCTGATGACAAACAGCTCATATCTCTGTTGCTGTAAGTTACCGAAACCACACATGAAAACACACAGTAGACAAGAGTTTGTGCAGCGCAGAGCGACTCTCTCAAACATGTCATGACAACTAGTTGTCCAGTTCGGTTCTGTTCACACAGTGCAGGATTTCCACAGGTTTTCAGTTGTGAGTCCTGATATTTTACGGGTGCGAGTTCAGTTATAGAATGTTGTCGTCACTCCCGTAAATAACTGAACTGTGTGTGAATGTAACTGCATTAAGGACTCAAATACAGGACTAACAACCGTATTCTGCTTTTGTTTGAATGTGGCCTATATACTCTTACTGTATGCCAATTGACTCATTTGCATCTGTTAAAGGAGTTTAGCAGACAAAAAAACAACAACTTCAAAGTAGGGCTGGACGAAATGGCCAAAAATATTATCACAGTATTTCTTGCCATATCATATGATAATTAACGATTTTTAACTTTATTAACTAATTTTTATTAACTTTATTAACTATTAGCTAACTTTAACGATTTAACAAAGCTTTTAAAATGTAATCACATGAAAATATGACAATTAATTTAAAACAGAACATTACATTTTATTTTTTTATTTTTTTTATTTTAAAATACATTTTAGTATATAGTAGTGATATATGTCTCATAATTTCTTGAAGTCAAACCAGACTTTTATTTTGACAGTTTGTTGTGAATATATTTCAGTTTTAGTTTCAGTGTGTATTTAATGGTAATTTTCCTCAAATGAAACAGTGAAAAGCTTGTGAAGTGACTCTTAAAGCAGCTCTGGAGATGAAGTTCATGTATTCATGTCCTCATATATTTTGCAGGGCAGATGCTGAAAACACAGTGAGCGTCACATATGATGTGTGTCAGTTTGTGTATCAGACGAAATGAGAAGGGTATAGCTGCAGCCTGGAGATCTCCAAATAGGGTTGGGATCTCCAAAAATGGGGTGGAAGCTCCAAAATAGGGCGTGGTTTCCTCCCACTGACAGACAGGCACATGACAAGCATGCATGATTTTTCCCCCAATCCAGTTCTGCGCAACTCCACCCCACAGCCGATTCTAAAGACTTCATTTGTCATGTCAATCACACGGCTGATTTCCAACAGAATGCTATGCTAAAACAAATGCTAACCCCTAAACCTACCCTACACCTTAACCAGTGAAATTGACTGCAGGGCGGGATTTGCGATGAATGGCATGCTAAAGAAAATGACACTCCCGCTTATATCGTTGAACAGAGGTTCAAACTCCTGTCTGAACGCCACTGGCCACAAACTCCGGGCTTCTCTCACACAAAGCATATTTATGCATATAGGATTTTTTTTTATTTATATAGCATATTTTATAACTTTTTACTTTAGATCAGCTAGAAATTATGTTTAATTTACAAACTTGTATTTTGAAATGTAAGTCGACTGGCTGAAGTCAGGGCCGATGGCGAAAGTCTTGAGACCCTCGCCCTCTTTTGCAGGTTCTGACCACTTTTGGAGATCACGCCCAATTTTGGAGATCTCCAATCTGCAGTTGTACCTACTTGAATGAAACTGTGCTGTTAATTCACACAATTATTAGCGACATGCACTGATTGGCTGTTGTCGCGTTTATTTATAGGCTGTTAGATTAATCCATATTGAGTAAAAATGTCATTATCGACGTAAATTTTATCACGATCTCAATATATCATTTATCGCCCAGCCCTACTTCAAAGCCACATTTTTCCTTATATTACACACACACTTTATCTATAGTGTGCCTGTTAATATTGTAGTTTATTTTTCAAACCAGGTCAAAGTGTATTTTATCTAATAAGCAGGTCACTTTCAGCTTGACATTTGTGTCCCACTGGTTCTCAGTAAGCAAGACTTCAAATTCGAACCTCGCATTCAAGCAGCAGACGTATGAGATTCTGAGGCAAACTGAGAAACAATGTGTTTTTAATTTGTGTGTGGTTAGGGCATAAGGTCAGAAAGTCTAGTTCTGTTTCTATCTCATTTTGTGTGCAGTAAAGAGCACAGCCTGTTCGTGTCTGTCTGTACCTGTCTGTCTCTGCGCCAAGGCCATGTTGGTAGAGTCTGTACACTGTCAAGGCTTTTCTTAGTTCAAGGCTGGTGACAGTAGACAGCTTCTCCACTGTGCATTCTCTATTTAATGAAAGATAGAATTCTAGTCGACTGTTTTATGCAGAATTTTCATCCATTGGGTTGGTTCTATTGGCTCTAAGTAACCAATCAGCCCTAGCAACCACTCACAACAGCATAGCAGCGCTAACAACCACCCAGAATACCCTAACAACTACCTAGCAACCACCCAGAACACCCTAGCAACAGCATAGCAGCAATAACAACCTCCCAAAACACCCTAGAATTGTGTTTGTGAGTTTGGCAGGGGCCTAGGAAAGAAAACTTTTGTTTTCTTCAGAAACTTGGAATTGTTTTGACTTTGAGTTAGATTTTTCATTCTTTTTTATTCAATCTTACGTCTGGACTGATAAATTTGAAACTCGATTACCATGCTCCAGAATATCTGCATTGAGTTCACTCCTCATAAGCACCCTTCACTATGTGAACAGTGTATGAAAAATCACCCATAACAATGATGCTATTTGTTCTATCAAGGTGGTTATCTCCATAATCATGTGTAAGTCATTTGTTCGGATCCAGTGAAATATCCATATTGTTTCTCACTGTCAGACGTTGCCTTCTCATCTGCCACGCTCCGGTCCTCTCCAACTAGATGAATAAATATCTTTTTCCATGCAGGCCTGACTCCTAATGTAGATACATTGCTTGTTTCAAACTATATTTGTGATGAAATACAAGATCTTTTGTCTTCTATTCTGTTTCACACTTTTTTGTTGTTTCATTTTATTACAGTGTTTTTTCTCCGATGGGTATATCAACTATTCACTTTGTGCCTTTGTTTCTCTGTCTAGCCATCCGTCTGTCTCTATCTCTGTCGATCCGTCTGTAATTCTTTCTCTATCTTACTCATTGATTTTTCTTTCCTCAAAGGAAAAAAAAAATGTTTAAGATGAGCAATACTTGCACTTCTGAATTTTATAAAGAAGCAGTGTAAAAGGAATCAGTATTTTGTTGTTGTTCTGGATAAAAATTATGTTTATAAGGGCTGTTTCTTCCACCAAGCTTTGGAGAATGTTTTGTTCCCCAGCTAAAGAGATATACTTATTTAAAGCCAGAAGAAAGAAGCAAAAAAGATAAACACAGTTCTTAAATGTACCCTTTGTTCATATTTGATTAAATTCTCAGTGTTATTCAACAGTATCAGTTAACACAGAAGAATCAATATCAGTGTGATACGCTAAGGTTTTATGTGATATCTCAAGTGAGTTTGTTTAGCTTTAAATTTGAAACATATGCTAGTCTCAGATCCAAACAAGAGCCAATTCGTTAGCAACAATAGTCTCATGTAAAATAATACTGTGTTTGACTGTGCCTTATCTCCCTCGCACCCTTGAGGTCCAGATTAATATATTTCTGTCATGACAACTCTCAGAGTGTTTAGAATGGTAAAGGATATGACAATATTGTTATGTTCAGTCCTGCTGCTGCTGTTTTTGCTGCTGCAGAGCAAGTACAGGACTTGCTACTGCCAATACATACATGACACACTACTGTGAACAAGTAAGACACACTGCTGCTGTACAATAGGGCATAAACGAATTACCCGTAGCAGATCTATACAGGTGGAGCTGGGGAAGGTGGAGGGTTTCTGAAAGCGCGCTGCGACTGCTACACCAAATGCTGACCAAGTATTTGAAGGTTAAGCAGCAAGCTCATTAGCTACTGATACAGAAAGGACCAATCAGCTACGCCCTATAGAGAATGATGTGATTGCAAGCAGATTAAGCTAAGGACCTATTAGCCTGCGCCATGTAGAGTTTCATGACGGAACTTTGCATATGGGTCAATCTCATTGAGAAAAAAAAAAAAAAAAAAATGTCACCAAAACCAAAAGACAACAAATAAATGTTATTTTACATAATGCAAATGAAGCCTATTTTAGGTCCATTCATTTTTTTTTGGATAATTACATTTTTCATTACAATTAAACATGGATAATTTCCCCCACAAACTGTGATTATTGCAATACAGCCAGATAAAGATTTAAAATAAAAAACAAAACAAAAAAACAACTAGTGATTCTCAGATTCAAAGTACTGTAATATAATTATCCAATAATAATAATTCAGTTTTTAGCCATACAATAATAAAGGTTTATTGTTATTTTTACTATAGTTTTTTTTATTATTATTAGGCTACATAAATGTAAATATATGGAATGAATTCAATTATTTTGTGCATTAAAATATCCCAAAACTAGCACAGTGTTATATATTTTGTTCAATTATGAACTTACATTATCCCAAATATTTCCAACAATGTTTAAATCCAGGGAAATTAGCAATTTTAACAAGAGTAATGGCCCATTTCATTGCGTCGCCTGTCAATGACGTCATATCCGCATTACTCATGATTTTCAGTTTTACTTCCGTAAACAAACATGGAAACACCTTTTTAGGGCTGGGACAATACATCAAATCTCGATTCACGCTACAAAGAATCTGGAGCGATTCTGATATTTTCTGATGTATCGCGATTCTCTCTCGAATCAATTCTGAGCTGAGTTTTTAAACAGCAGATGGCACTACTATACGTGCTTCCAGTTCCTTTACACACACCACTTAAACATAAAATAATCATTCATAAAGTTTGAAAAGGTTGAAGTGAATTACAAATCTAGCATCATAAAAGCATTCTTAGCTGAAATGCAAGTATATTTAACCACTTACATGACAAAGCCGAACGCACGAGAGCTATCCAGCAGTCTTCTTCGTGAGCGTTTGAGAGTGTGCAGTTAAAAACTAGCCTAGAGCGCCATCTGCTGTTAAAACTAAGCTCAGAATCGATTCGAGAGAGAAAATATCAGGATCGATCCAGATTCATTGTATCAATCGAGAATCGATGTATCGTCCCAGCCCTACTTATGTGTTTTTATTAGAGAGGTGAGCAACTGTTTGGATACCTTTATTGACATAAAACTAATTATTGTTAGCTCAACACCATTAGTCTTACTGTTTGAATCTCTTGTTTTCTTGAATTACCTTGATTAACATGTTTGTACCATCCATCGGGGACAACACTATTCTGACAAGTGGCTAACATATCAATATCAGAAAGAGCTTTATTTGTAGTAACAGTAATACAGAATTTTCTCCACCATACAATATATTTTAAAATTAATTGCATGCCATTTAGCAAAACAAGTCATCCAGCTTTTATTCTTATATCGATCTAACTTACTGCAATGTGCAACAAGTGTCTCATACCAGTCACAGAGCGAACGCAGAGTAAGGTTAACATAACTTTAACACAATCAAATATTTTTTTAGTATGATTGTTTTGACCAAGTAAAACAGTGCTGCGTTACCCCACCATTTTAATTTATCAAATAAAGTCACCTGTTTAAGCAGTAATTTAGCACTCACGGCTAGTTTATTAGAATGAGATGTGAAAAATGTGCATTTAAGTGATCAAACATAACTGTAACAATGTTCAAGTTCAAGGAAGGAGGACGTGGGAACCAGCAATTGTTAAACGTAACTTTTTTTGTAATAGACATAATGAAAGGAGCAGCAGTGGCTGACTGCAGCATATAAGCATAATAAAAACAACAACGCAAAATGTCCTAGGCCTGGTCCTCTCTCACTTTTCACTGCCATCGTTCCTTCTTATATCCTTCCGGAGCTCCTCCATGGGACTCTCTCATTAGCATTCGCTCCACCGGCCTCGTTCACCTCTCGGCCCCACCCTGCTTCATACCACAATAACATTAATAAAACTTTAATACATTAGCTCATGAACATGATTTCTGCCCAAGTCCTGTCGGATTGCTTTCCATCAGCTGTGGAGGTGACAACTCCCATGATTCCACGCTCATTCACGGCGTCATCAAGCTACGCCTTTGTTATTGTTATTGTCTAGTGGCAAAACTTACATACTGTGCCTTTAAAATAATATTTTTGTATTTTTTTCTTGTCATTTTGGTGTGATACCATATATGATCCAGACCTATTCTGGAGAAGTTTGTAAAACTGTTGTAAAACTCTGTTGTACCCATTATCTAGTGGGTCATTTCCCAAAGTCAGTTTTGTTTTGATTAGAAAAATATAAATGTACACACACTGTGGTTCTCTAATTTTATATGAATTAACAACAATGCTCAAAACCAGATGAATAAATCTATATCATAACGACCTTCTGTCAGAGTCTGAATCCAAAGCCTTGTGGCTCTCACACTGTAATTGTGCTGATTTCTAAAAGACATGTTAAAAGATTGTCACTAATGGATCTTTGATGTTAAAGGTCTGAAAAAAAAAGCACGGTTGCTGGAGTGATGAAGAGAAAAAGTGACAGCGAGCAGAGAGAAACAGAGTGTAAAGGTGGCTGGAGAGGACCAAACAAAGAGAAAAACAGTGAGACGGGCGAGAGAAGGAGGGACGACACTGACTTATCGTCCAGACAAAGGCTCCAGTCATGCACCTAATTTAAGGTCGTCCTGTGCTCTGTCTAATTAACTATTTACCAGCTCATCCATCATGAGCTCTATTCAGCTTCTTACAGAGACCTCTCCTCTCCAGATTAAAGGATAAATGTTTCATTACCATGGGTGTGTGTTCGGCTAAAAATGGTTACTAGCTGTAGCATTCATATTCGAGTTTTGTAATAAGAAAAAAAAAAACATGGTTGAATCAACGTTAATGTTTTTCCTAAGAAAAGAGAATGGCTGCCACAGCTTTGAAAGAGGAGCACAGGCTCACTTGTTAGCTTAAAGCATTACATGTTTGCTTTGAAAGGGAGAAAGTGGTGTTTGTCTGGAGATAGAGTCAGAGCTGATCCTCAGAGGGATGCTTTACTGCATGTCCACCTCTTGTCAATTACGCTGTGAGTTCCAAGGCGCTGTGTTCACTGCAATTAGATCCCCTCCCAGGCAATATCTGAAATACATTTACATATGATCGTTTATGCAGAATTTAATACAGACAAAAGTTGTTGATCAAACGTACCCGCCCAGGAAGAGCCCTAATTATGTAGAACAGAGCTGGACGGTAGAGCATATATAGCATGTAATGGAGGAAATGTGATCATTTTGACCATTTATAATGTGGTAGATATATTTATGTGGTTATCAATATGCATATGCTTTATGTCAGGGCTATTCAATAGACTTAATAAATTAATATGTATTATTTATAAATGATTATTTAATATAATTTTTAATTAATATATATAAATTATTATATATATTATAAAGTATTTATTATGTCTATGGTCCCGCCAAAAACATGCATTCCTACGTAAATTCATACCACGTAGCCTAGCAACACGCAAACAATGCAGAGCGTGCTGGTAGTAGCCTAGATTACTATCAATATGACTTTCTCAACACTGAAACGTAAAATTGCCAATGAAACCGTAAGTTTAACCCTGCCTGGACTGACAAATACTTGTTTATTTTACCACCACATCCAAATGCCAAACCGATCTGTTTAATTTGTAATGAGTGCATTGCAGTACTTAAAGATTACAATGTGCGGAGGCACCATGTTGAGAAACACCAGACTTTCCGCACCAATTTTCCCGAGGGATCTCAAGAGAGGGCTGCAAAAGTGCAGAGTTTACAACCGGAGCTTTGCAAACTGACAACTGAAAATTTTTTAATAAATTTGTTTGTGTTGGTTTTAAAATTTGTCGTTACGAGCTGCTTCGCCGCTAAAATGACTGCCACAGCTAACCTTCTTGGTTTGAAAATCTGTCCCAACTGGATTTGTAATTGAATAGCCCTGCTTTATGTTATTTACAGATGACAGTGAGGTACATGTATGTAGAAAGTGCACAAAAATAAGTACACAGGATGAGGAAGACCATGTTTACAATAGTTTTTCACTCAAACAAGAAGTTACAGTGAGAACTAACAAATTAGTTTTGCTGTCAAATTATAGAGCGGTAGAGGGCTACATTGGGATTGGGATCCTGCGGGATCCAACGCAAATCTTGTGTTTTTTATGGAAGCTCTTTTCCGCCACTGAATAAAAAATAAACTTTTTATCTCACAATTCTGACCTTTTTTCTTGCCATTGCGAGTTTACATCTTACAATTCTGAGTTTATGCGTGATATAAAGTTGCAATTGTGAGTTATAAAGTCAGAACTGTGTGATATAAAGTCGCAATTGTGTGTTATAGTCATAAAGTAAAGATATTAACTCGCAATTCTGACTTCTTTTGTGGCAGAAACAAGCTTCCATAGTTTTACCTTTGCTGCGGGTGGGAGTGGGCAGTCACAGCATAACAATACAGAGATTCGCCACGCAACAAGAAAGGAGTAAACAAATGAAGTTCACCGTAAGTTTAATGTTTTTAGTATTATATGTTTTCTTTTTGCTGTATGTTAATTAGCTACATAAACACCTGTGATATTTGTGAGGTTTTTATTTCCTATTCATTTCATTTGTTTTACATTAAATTTTTTTATATTTATTTATTTTATAAGTAATTCAATTAAATATTTTGCCTTGTTAGGATACCAGGGTTTAAGTAGGGGTTAGGTATGTGTGTTTGTTGTTACACATATGTTTAAATATGTTTTTGGCTCCACTAGTTGTGATGTTTTGTTTTAACAGATGATATAGTTTTATAAGGCTAATAATAAAAAAAACTAGCTGAATGCTAATATAAAATGGAATAAAATTACACATACTGTGATTTTGATCATACTGCCTTATAATGTAGGAAATATAAAATCCATTTTTGCACAGAATAATACTCTGGTATTAAAAACTGCACAATGGATTTACAAAAATGCTGTCATAATGGTCGGTCATAATGGTCCAAAACCATTATGACGATCCTCAAAGATTTAATTTCTCCCCAATTTCAAATTGAAATCATGCAAAAGTTGTTCCAGTTTCATCCCACGCTATAGCTCAAAGCATTTTAATAGTCAAACGCTGCCAAAGATGTGAAGTTATAGCAGCTGGAAACACAATTTCAGTACATCGACTATAACTGTTAAGCTTATTTTGCTAAGAATAACTTCAAATTTAACAATATTTTCATATCGTCTCACACAAGACATACCGTGTTGATGAAAGACTGCAAAGCATCATTAAACTGCATTCTAAAGGTCACTCGATAGATGTGGTTTGGTCATTCAGTTGAACACAGAGCTTGTCTGATGCAATACTATGTGAGATTACCTGAATAAACGAACCTATTGCAGTGGATTCAGTTCATTTAGAGGGATTTGATGAGCACCTATTGAGTCTCTCACCACGCCTGCAATACTTTTCCTACTAAATGCAATAGAATTATTTATTAATTTTTTAGGGCAAAATTGATTCCACAAATGTTGCATAACGCAGCATCAGCCACATACAGCTTTGACAGTTTGAAGCCCACAGGATACAGGAGGTTGGTATTTTCAGTATTCTTATTATATTCTTCAATGTGTTTCCATCAACCTGGAATCCATACAATTACATGTGTCAGTGTCAAGGACAAATCCAAGTGAAAATTGCTTCAAGGTTGTTCTTTCATAGCTCATGAGACTTAAGTTAAACATATTTTGAGAATTCCATTAGGTACCAACGATGTTCCTCAAAAAATCCTAAAATGAAATAAAAAATAGACACACAAGTCAATTGTTAACACAGTACGAATATAGATTATAGACCAATAAAATCAAAGTCGCAAGTTGAGTTTGTGTCGAAATCTTATTTAAATCAGATCTCATTTTGAGATATTAAGATCACTTCAGAAACTCATACATGTGAGACTGCTGGGGTCTTTTTCTCAGGAAAAAAATCAATGTCTATTTGATCTTACTTTTGAGAGAAGATTATTATTTCCTTCAGGAAGTCACCAAACTGAAAGGCATATACAGTGGGTACGGAAAGTATTCAGACCCCCTTAAATTGTTCACTCTTTGTTATATTGCAGCCATTTGCTAAAATCATTTAAGTTCATTTCAGTTTTTTCCTCATTAATGTACACACAGCACCCCATATTGACAGAAAAACACAGAATTGTTGACATTTTTGCAGATTTATTAAAAAAGAAAAACTGAAATATCACATGGTCCTAAGTATTCAGACCCTTTGCTGTGACACTCATATATTTAACTCAGGTGCTGTCCATTTCTTCTGATCATCCTTGAGATGGTTCTACGCCTTCATTTGAGTCCGGCTGTGTTTGATTATACTGATTGGGCTTGATTAGGAAAGCCACACACCTGTCTATATAAGACCTTACAGCTCACAGTGCATGTCAGAGCAAATGAGAGTCATGAGGTCAAAGGAACTGCCTGAAGAGCTCAGAGACAGAATTGTGGCAAGGCACAGATCTGGCCAAGGTTACAAAAAAATTTCTGCTGCACTTAAGGTTCCTAAGAGCACAGTGGCCTCCATAATCCTTAAATGGAAGACGTTTGGGACGACCAGAACCCTTCCTAGAGCTGGCCGTCCGGCCAAACTGAGCTATCGGGGGAGAAGAGCCTTGGTGAGAGAGGTAAAGAAGAACCCACTGTGGCTGAGCTCCAGAGATGCAGTCGGGAGATGGGAGAAAGTTGTAGAAAGTCAACCATCACTGCAGCCCTCCACCAGTCGGGGCTTTATGGCAGAGTGGCCCGATGGAAGCCTCTCCTCAGTGCAAGACACATGAAAGCCCGCATGGAGTTTGCCAAGATGGTGAGAAATAAGATTCTCTGGTCTGATGAGACCAAGATAGAACTTTTTGGCCTTAATTCTAAGCGGTATGTGTGGAGAAAACCAGGCACTGCTCATCACCTGTCCAATACAGTCCCAACAGTGAAGCATGGTGGTGGCAGCATCATGCTGTGGGGGTGTTTTTCAGCTGCAGGGACAGGACGACTGGTTGCAATCGAGGGAAAGATGAATGCGGCCAAGTACAGGGATATCCTGGACGAAAACCTTCTCCAGAGTGCTCAGGACCTCAGACTGGGCCAAAGGTTTACCTTCCAGTAAGACAATGATCCTAAGCACACAGCTAAAATAACGAAGGAGTGGCTTCACAACAACTCCATGACTGTTCTTGAATGGCCCAGCCAGAGCCCTGACTTAAACCCAATTGAGCATTTTTTTTTAGGAGAGACCTAAAAATGGCTGTCCACCAACGTTTACCATCCAACCTGACAGAACTGGAGAGGATCTGCAAGGAGGAATGGCAGAGGATCCCCAAATCCAGGTGTGAAAAGCTTGTCGCATCTTTCCCAAAAAGACTCATGGCTGTATTAGATCAAAAGGGTGCTTCTACTAAATACTGAGCAAAGGGTCTGAATACTTAGGACCATGTGATATTTCAGTTTTTCTTTTTTAATAAATCTGCAAAAATGTCAACAATTCTGTGTTTTTCTGTCAATATGGGGTGCTGTGTGTACATTAATGAGGAAAAAAATGAACTTAAATGATTTTAGCAAATGGCTGCAATATAACAAAGAGTGAAAAATTTAAGGGGGTCTGAATACTTTCTGTACCCACTGTATACATATTGGTTTTATATTTGGTGATATTAACACATTGTTGTTTATTCTTATAGCTGTTGTTGTTCTACATGAATATATAAGATTAATTTATATTCTCCATTCTTTAAATCTTCAATTGGGCTTTTCACGCTTGAAATAGTTAACCCTGGGTTATTCTTAGGCCCCGTTTATACTAGTGCATTTTCATTTTAAAAAGGTGTTTTAAAATGAAAAAAAATCCTCGTCTACACTGGCGTTTCCACAGCGAAAAGAAAACAATCAGAAACAATTCAGAAACAATCTCCGTCTACACTACATGAACGAAAACACGTCACATGACCGTTCATGCACTCTGGGCATGCGCACACAAGTATAAACAGTTGCCTCTTGCGCATTTAGGCAGCTGCAGTATCAGAAAATACAGAGTGACTGGACAATGGCTGCTAAAAATGACAACAAAGCCAGCAAAGATGCAGTTCAGTCTCCATGTTATTGTTTACACGGTCGTCAAGGATACGCAGAGCGAACGTGGGCAGCCACTCCATCCTTTTCAAAAGTCTCCGTTTTGGTCCATTTACACTCAAACACAACCCGCGTTTTCTGTCAGTATTTGACATTTTTCCCCTCAAACGCTGAATTTTCTGTTTATATACAATGCGCGGTGTTTCCGTGACTGTCTAAAGCAGGCAAATAAGAGTATGTGATTGGTCTGTTGCGAAGCATCTAGCTGTAACATTCTAACACTGCATCGTTTCACACTGTAAAAGTTTGGCATCGCAATGCTAACCCTGCTCCAACACAGGGTTTCATAACCCCTGGTAAAAAATGGTGCTAACCCCACTTCTAAATTACAAGTGTGAAACGTTCCTTTACCCGAGGATAAAAGCAGTTTTTAGAATGACGATAACCCGGGGTTACGCGCAGTGTGAAAACCCCTAATGAATCATTCATGTTTCCCATCTATTTCCTGTCTCTCCTTTTGTTGATGGTTGATAATGCTGCCAAACAAATGACTCTGAGTAAACCGAGTTTACACTTACAAGAGCGATAATAATTAGAAGTGATCTCTCTAATAATGGCCTGCTTTATATTGCTGTCAAGAGCCAAAAGGTTGATTTGTTTTTTGTTTACATGATCCAAAGTAAACTGAATAACGGCATCGTGAAATAATCTTGATTGTACCTTGCAACAGCTTATTGCTTTTGTTGTTTCTACACGTTAAATGCAATATTTAGCTGCCAGTTTGAGGTCAGCCATCACTCAGAAGGCTATTTGGCAGAAACATGGAAAGACCACTGACCTTGATAAATTCACTAAAATACACAGCGGGAGCATTAAGCTGTTTTCTGTGCAAGAACCAATGTTTTGCCTTCCAAACTCTCTTGAAAACAACTGGTATGTTCTAATATATATATATATATATATATATATATATATATATATATATATATATATATATATATATAAAATAAATAAAATAATTCAAAATACATATAATTTAAAGAATAACACTGATTCAAACTACACAGTATAAATGATAGTTGAAAATCTAGTGAAATACCAGGAATTGGATGATTGGTTTGCTGTGATGCTTTCAAAATGAAACCTCTCAACAAACTGAGTGCACACGTCATTGCACACAATTAAAAAAATATCACCAAGCCCTACCGTGGTTTGAAATCCCAGCACTATCCAGACCACAGCTAGCCTGATTCATCCTACGTCAACCCATGCGACTTCATAACAGCTGATAGTCTTTTTTCACACCTGCGAGCAGCAGATGAAGCTCTGTATCAGAGAGACCTCTCAGCAGAATGAGCCTCCCTCCAACAGAGCGCTCTCTGCGAGTCTGCCATGTATTCTGATCATCCTCATCATTTGGTTGGATAATAGGAGACTGGAGTGGAAATTACTTGCTTGCTGTCTGTGTAAATATGAATGCCTCTGAAGAGGCCTTGTTGAGAGTGACAGTCTGAAGGAAAGTTATAAGACAAAGCCTTCTTCTAAAAGCTCACCACAATGAATTAGCTTCCCCCATTTCTGCTGGAGAGCTGCAGGCGCGAATGCTTTCCGCACTTTAAATACGTTTTTCGACTGACTCGGAGGGAATGGAATGTTTACAACTGCCTTTCTGAAGCTGAAGCAAAAACCTCTTGAAGAAAAACACTATTCAGATATTGGCTCAAAACACAAGCAGGACTGCAGACCCACTGGCTACAAGCTTAGAACTCACACACATCTCTGTTAACCATGCCTACTGACTGAAGTGCTTCTAAACTAACGGCCCTTTCTTTAGAACAACTACTCTCTAAAAAAATGCTGGGTTAAAAAACAACCCAAGTTGGGTTGAAAATGGACAAACCCAGCGATTGGGTTGTTTTAACCCAACTGTTGGGTTAAATGTTTGCCCAACCTGCTGGGTAGTTTTATTTAACCCAACTATTGTTTGAAAATGACTATATGGCTGACTTAAAATGAATCTAAAATGAAATTAAAATGTTCATTTATTAGACATATTAATAAATGTTAATTTTCAAGATATTTTGGGTTCATTTTAAGTAAGCAATACTGTAATTTTTAAACAATAGTTGAGTTAAGTAAAACTACCCAGCAGGTTGGGCAAACATTTAACCCAACTGCTGGGTTAAAACAACCCAATCGCTGGGTTTGTCCATTTTCAACCCAACTTGGGTTGTTTTTAACCCAGCATTTTTTAGAGTGTATGTTCATCAGGTTTCTGCTTTTGTCTTTGGTGTTGATTTGTAGAATTTGCCACCTACTTTACAGATAGATTACAACACAAATAGATGCACATTCTTTAAACTTGCTTAAAATGTAAAGTTCTGTCATTATGTACTCACCCTCATCCAAGCCGATATATGAAAATCTTCCCCAATCCTGCAGCTCTCAAATCTCAATTCTCCTTCAGGCAAGAATCAATGGCATTGGTGTTAATGATATCAAACCTGGTGAGTGGTATCAAAATGTGCCATATTTGAATTCGAAATTAAAAACAAATTGAATTTGTGAGTTTTAGCAGATGGGAAGATTTTCAGGGGACATTTTTTTTTTTGGTCTGTTTATGACTTTATGGTGTTTTTTGTCCTTATTTTGGAGCTTGACAGTCATGCCATCATCAATTATTTCTTTGACTAATCAGATTTAAAAAAATCTGTATTTTTAATTAAATATATACTTTTTATTTATTAATCTTTTTTAAAGATTTATTTTTGGCGTTTTTTGCCTTTATTATAATAGGACAGGAAGCGAAGTGGGAGAGAGAGAGGATCGGAAAAAGGTCCGCAAGCCAGGAATCGAACTCGGGTTGCCCGAAACGCAACGGCGCTATATGTTAATTAAATATATAATTTAATATAATATTCTGCTGATGTACAACACCAGTGTGCAAACTGAAGTTTAGAAAAATAAAAGGATAGATGCGCACATTAGATCTAGCTACAATGAACATTACAATATGTAATTGTAATTTATTTTTTCTTCAGTCATTCAAACATAACAACATACACAAACGAAATTATTATCATACAACAATGACTAAAGGGGTTTAAGCTGAAGTGAAAACACTTATTAATGCCTAACCCTATTTACACCAAGATTTAAATGCCCAACATTTGGCAACAATAATCAGAAAGCAGCAAAATGGAAAAGAAAAAGAAAATAAAATAAATAAATAATTCAAGAATATTACCAGCTCTATATGAACAGCTCATACGGATAACATATTAATAAGATGTTTTCCAAATGTAAGCCATTTCCAATAACATGACACAAAACACCTTATTAATTTCCCTCTAAACATTCCCTTACCCTTATACTGCCATGAATCATTATGTTATACACTTGCCTCCTTCTTGTTTAAAAATATTTAAACTAAACTAAACAATATCATTCCAATGCAATATAACTACCAATCACATTCGATTTGTAAATTTTTTTGAACACCATTATTGATGTAGATTGTTTTAATGTATCATCCAGGCTATTCCATAAATTTACTCCTCGAACTGAGAAACACCTCCCTTTGATATTGGTCCTGACCTTATTTTTTTGATAGACCCCAGTTCCTCTCAAATTATATCGAGTCTCTCTAGGCTTGAACCTCTCCTGAATACAGACTGGGAGCTTGAGATTGTGACCCTTATACATCATTGTGGCTGTGCTGAGATCAACTAAATCCGAAAAAAACATACAATAATATTTTGTCCACCGTTTCAAGGCAGAACAAAATTATGAGTTGGAACCCATTCATGAAGCATAGGTAAACATTCAAAATTTATTTATTTTTTTGTTGTTGTTCTACTAAAAAGATAACAGCATGACATGAGGGTGAGTAAATAATAAAGTATCATAATAATAATACCGTTTTATTTTCCCCTTAAGCAAGAAAGACGACATTTAAACATACTATTGTTCACTCATAAATTAAATTAATTACTGTATAGTTGATTACTGCTTAAAAGAGTTAAAAATCAGACAAACAAAGAGAAAAGGCTTTTTGAGTGGGCTGTCACCACTCAACACCTTATTGCTCTTGCTTTAATTACAGGATTCACAGCAAAAACAAAAATATACACCATTTATCATCCAAATATCAATACCTTCACACAACACACACAGTACGGAAATGAAGACATCTTATTCATTTTCCTCTCTCTTCCCTCTCCCTACACCAGAAAAACCATCTGCGCGACTAGACTACCCCTCTTTCTCATCCTTAACGCTCTCCGTCTCTCAATGATGGAATATTTAATGTGTTTTCAGTTCAATCAGGTTAGCTCAGTGAGACGGGAGGGGCCGCGGATACCCAATGGGTCTAAACAGTGAGAAGTACGTGTCCATCTGGCATGCTAAACAACATCACAACTCCTGTGAGAAAGCACACCGTGAGGAAACACACAAGATGGTCACGCGTGAAGCACTGCATAACCTTTTTTTTTTCTTTAATTAATACAGTACCTTTTGCATTGTGGCAAAGAATGAATCTAGAGTGCATTGCGCTTGCTGGAAGAGAGTTGTGCATTGAGCTGCTTCCATCCTTTGAGCTTTACGGATTTAGTCACTGCTGTATAGGGTGGAGCACTGCTGCTTTTCACCACTTCCCAGAGCTTCTTGTGATCTTGTGATGCGATCTTTAGTTAGATCTTCTCACGAACTCACAGGTGCAAAGGCAACAACAAACACTATCAAGTTCTTTGTTAAATCCTAATTAGACCATGGATAATGCAGAACAAATGTGTTTCAACCATTTTCTACAGTGCCCTAATAAAGCTCTGCTGTCCTCTTTGGGTTGAAAACAGCAAAACAGGAAGCTGAACTCAGCTCTGAGTCTTTATGTTGTTGATTTCAGGACCATGGACAGGGTCTTTCTGAATTAGTGTCTGCTGTAGAATGTAGACCAAATGTAAGACTTAATACTGATAAAACTTGATAAAACAAATTTAGTCAGTAAATGTTTATGTGTGATCCCCTTGACTTATTTGGCAATGAATAGAACGGAAAAATACAGAACATTACACTTTTTGATTTTACTATTTTGTAATAAGTGAATTAAATTGATTTGTCTATATATACCAGATACATTGAGCTGAGCATACTCATTTTTAGTTATATAAGCTCAATTCTAATGACTAAAGTCAGCATATCCATCCACATCATGCTAATTCTACTTTATAGAAATGCACACACAAAGCTGTCAATTAATATTTTTTATATAAACCCAAACTTCAACCTGATTTTCAAGCATGATTTCTTAATTTCTTTAGATACTGGTACTGAATGTGCTCAAATATACCTATTGTACATTTGATTACTTTTATAATACTGTAGATCAAACATTGAACGCAAAGCAGCCTCAAACAGAACTGTACGCGCAACTATCAATTACCAACAACTACTTGCACTCCTCATAAGCTCCCATTCATTGTCCAGGCCTACGTTATTAAATATTCAGATATAAAAGCCAATGGCCACTCCCCCAAACACCATATGCAAATAAGCAGACGGGACCGCAACTGAAACATCTCAGATTGACTTAAAACACAGTGCGTATATGTTAAACCCCTTTATTATTACTCCCCAAAATGTAAAACATTTTCAAATAAAATATTTTACTTCAATTTTCTCACTGAATCAACAGCGGTAGGAACTACTAACGTTAACCATCCTCGACCATGGGCAAACTACCCTGCATAAACCGATTCAGATGCCCCCGGACGCCAAGCTCGCGCATCCCTTCATGAACGCGCATTAACGAGTTGAGAAACAAGCATAACTAGACGAGATATAGCAGCTCGTGGCAAGCCAAAGCAATTGTGATTCTTCCAGACAGACTGTTTTCAGTGGGACAGACTAACGCGCCAAACTATGCGTTATAAACGAAGCGTCGCGTCGTGTCTCTCGTGTACGGCAGTAGAAAATTATCGTTTTCTGTGGAGAGTTCTGACCAAACCGATTCAATATTTACAATATGTACCGGGATACAAACATATAACACCCTTCTCGTCCGTGACAGACATTTGGGGATGCGCGAGGCGTATAAATGCGGCAGTTAAACTATGTATATGAAATAAAAAAATAACGAATTCAACAAATATAACTTTTTAAAATAATTTCCGTGACTCACCCTCGACAATTAAAGTCTTCATGTTTATGAATAAATCCAGTAAATTAGTAATCCCAGAAAGAGGTCCCCGTTGGAATGGAGAAGACGGTGTTTTCCGTCGCGCTGTGGTAAATTTGAACAATTTGCAAACCTCACGGAAGATGAACCACCATCATCCCTGCCGTTCAAACTTTACCCGACGGTCGCCGTACAGGCGCGGGACGGAGAGCAGCGTCTCCCGGTGGTTCCTCTCTCAGTCATTTGGGCAGAGACACAATCACAGTAATATCCAAACTCAAATATATGCTTCTGCCGAAGCGGACCAGCCCGGAGGAATGCCGAGACCTGGCGAAAGTCACACTGGAAGAGGGGATAAACTACTGTCGGGATGAATCCAAATAGGCTGTATGCCACATTTCCGGTGAAAGCAGAAGTATTCCAATGATCCGAGTGTCCGCGTGCAGCCGCGCGGGAGGAACGGAAAGAGGCTGTGGCGCCGTGCGTGTGTGTGTGTGTGTGTGTGTGTGAGAGAGAGAGAGAGAGAGAGAGAGAGTATGTGTGTGTGGAGTGTTAGTGGAGAGAGAGAGAGAGAGAGAGAGAGAGAGAGAGAGAGAGGTTTGGTGGGGCGGCTTAGAGATAAACACGGGTCATTTTTCCAGACATTTTTTTAAACACATCAGCAAAAATTATCTAAAATTTTGACGAAAACAAATTATATGGAAAAGTCTTTTTTTGTGCCTCCAGTTTGGGTCAAACTTTTTTAATAATATTTCCCCTTTCTGCAGAAATAAGGTATTTAATAAATAAATGCTAATGACATCAGAATATTTTCGAGAGATCCTCTTCAAGAATATGTTCTCTTTTTAAGGTGTCCCAACATTAAAATCTCCTTAATTAACTTGCACAATTAACACACATTATTAATCGTGTAATATGCTTAAAATTTACTTTGAAAGAAAATCACTAAAATGAAACTGGAAAAGCTTTCACTTTCTGTATCTTTTTTTTTTTTTAATATCCAATCTAGTATTGTTGTTTTCTATACATTTTTATTCTTGACTTCTAATTTCACAATACTGTACTCCAATAGTAGTGCAAATAAAGTTCAAATGAATTAAATAAAAAAAATGAGAATAAAAGGTTAGAAAGGGAGAGTGTAGTCAAAGACTACAGAGAGAAATACGGTTCACTTCTATTAGTTATGAACATAGACATAATAAATATTTATTATTTCTATGGTTATGAATGGGAGAAACTGCCGCCTTCTAAGTAAAAGAACCAGTTGCTGATTGATAAAGTCATTGCGTCACTGCAGCTGCCGTTAGAGGCAGTTTCCCATAGAAACCTGAGACTCGCGCTTAGGACTGCACATGTGCATTGGCTCGTCTAGCCTGAAAATAAGCTTTTTAACGCTATTTGAGCATAAGAAACAACATTTATGGGGCAGTTCATGTCAGATTTTGTTGCTGATTTGAAATATGTTATTTAATTGTGAGTTTGCCAAGCCAAGTTTTTGAGATTTCAGGATTCGCCCATTCAAATAGATAGGACTTGGTCTTGGATGGCCGAAATAGCTGCCCAGAGGCGTTGCAAATATGGCTGCTGAGTGAACAGACTTTCCTTTAAAGGTGCCATCGAATTGAAAATTGAATTTACCTCGGCATAGTTGAATAACAAGAGTTCAGTACATGGAAATGCAACCCAGTCTCATATGAAAATGTATCCTGACTACGTTGGTCCAAAGTGCAAAACGTAGAGGGGTTACAATAATGGCCCTTAAATTGTATGACTGTTACATTTTTTTTTTTTTTTTTTGCCTATTGTTTTGCGTCCAAGTCACGTGACTTTAGAGAGCCCGGCCGTGAGAACAAAAACATGGCGGACGTTTCTCTACTTTTTAGTGAAAAAACAATATTTTGAGTTAGTTTCTGCATAAAAATAAGTTTTGATTACATTTTTAGCGAGAAATATATATTCTATTTTCATAATATTCACTCAGTGAATGTACATAATCACTCGCTTGCGTGTTGTTGCAAAGATTTTTCTGATCTCGCCAGAATAATGTGAAACTGCTACGTTTTGGTTGCTATGAACAATATTTTATTTTCTGCATCAAAATAAGGTTTGATTACATTTTAAGCAAAAAATATATATTTTATTTTCATAATATTCATTCAGTGAATGTACATAATCACTCGCTTGCGCGTTGTTGCAAAGATTTATCTGATCTCGCCAGAATAATGTGAAACTGCTACGTTTTGGTTGCTATGGACAATATTTTGAGTTAGTTTCTGCATAAAAATAAGGTTTGATTAAATTTTTAGCGAGAAATATATATTCTATTTTCATAATATTCACTCAGTGAATGTACATAATCACTCGCTTGCGCGTTGTTGCAAAGATTTTTCTGATCTCGCCAGAATAATGTGAAACTGCTACGTTTTGGTTGCTATGAACAATATTTTATTTTCTGCATCAAAATAAGGTTTGATTACATTTTAAGCAAAAAATATATATTTTATTTTCATAATATTCATTCAGTGAATGTACATAATCACTCGCTTGCGCGTTGTTGCAAAGATTTATCTGATCTCGCCAGAATAATGTGAAACTGCTACGTTTTGGTTGCTATGAACAATATTTTATTTTCTGCATCAAAATAAGGTTTGATTACATTTTAAGCAAAAAATATATATTATTTATTTTCATAATATTCACTCACTGAATGTACATAATCACTCGCTTGCGCGTTGTTGCAAAGATTTATCTGATCTCGCCAGAATAATGTGAAACTGCTACGTTTTGGTTGCTATGAACAATATTTTGAGTTAGTTTCTGCATAAAAATAAGGTTTGATTACATTTTTAGCGAGAAATATATATTCTATTTTCATAATATTCACTCAGTGAATGTCAACCCGTTCTCACTCCTGACCGTTCTCACGCTGAAGAAATCTCCTTCAGAACACATCGCGATATTTGGCATCAGTTCGCGTGTGCTGGATGTTGGTAAGTAGTCGTAAATACGCTGTTCTAATGTTTGATATAATGTCTTTTCTGTTTGCAGATATTAATCAGATTAACGTTAGCTCCCTCATGTTCAGTCACTGCATTATATCTGTCACCTCCGCTGAGGTTTTGCTTTTCATTGCTTTCTATATTAAATACTAAACTAGGGTGATTAAACACTGTCACGTGACGTGCAATATATTGCACAATATATATAACATATTCAAATCAGGTTCAAAGTAGTACAAGTGTAGTTTCAAAATGGTATTTGTTGTAGAAGCACGGTAAAAAACAACACTTACCATGCTTTTTACCACAGTATTGCTCGTTTTAATGTGATTTTTGTTGTAAATACAGAGTAACCACAACACTTATCATGCTTTTAATGCCTAATAATGTTAAATCCAAAAACTGTAAGGTCAATAAGAACTTCTTTCCTATATATATTTATATATAAACCTATATATTATAAATAATGATATTTTATTTTCTCTTGTTTTAGCTGAAAAGACAAAAAGGGCCTTTTGGAAATGGATGAAGGAGACAGAAAGCTGCAAAGGCAAATAATTGCAATGGTATGTATGTGTTGCTTTTAACCCTTTATTAAACATTTTATCAAGCATTTGTTAAATATTCTCACAGTAAATTAAAATTAAAGTCAAATCCTGTACATATTTATCACCTTATTTGTAAATCAGTTGTGCCCCTTCTTGGACAGTTGGACGTCCCACACATAAAAGTTTATATTAATTCCATTGAATTCTTTAAAATGATTACAGATTGGGCCCAAAATGTTCCAATGATACATGATGTCTTTCCGCACCTCATAACTACCTCTGTTTGCAAGAGTGGAAATTATCATTTGACTTGTCACATGACATCAGATATTCAATTATTTTGTCATAATCAAAATAATTGAATATCTGATGTCTATTCAATATCTAATCAGTTACACTGCTGATAACGTCCTGCTTGCATGTGAAACATGTTATTTTTTTATTTATTCTTTTAAATATAAATATAGCTTGCTATTAAAGACATATGTTTAATCATGGAAATGCCCACATATCAGTGAACTTATTACATAAATGCATTTAACATTTAATTATGCAACACTCTTTACAGAAGGAAATCCTACAGTTATGTGTAAATTGACAACTTGAATGTGATGTAATAAATTTACCTTCCTTTCTGTCTTGCAGGATTACTTGCAGATTACTTAGTCCTTCTTTTTAGGATCTCTACAACATCAAACTCAACAGCTCTTTTAAGAGCCGACCCTCACAAGAGCTACTAGTGAGTCGCTGCAAACCTGCCGTGATCAGCCCTTTCCAGGTAAAGTTTCTAGATATTTAAATCAGTATTTACTCATCAAATGCTCTCCTGGATGGTATGGTAAATTAACTTATTTATAACTGTCTCAATTTGTATGTTTTAAGAACAAGAGTAATTGCACACAGAGTAAGTAGAGACTTTCTTGTTTTTCTGTGCAGAGAAGGAAGACCAGTCCTTATATCAAAGCAAGCTCATCAAAGTCCTTTGTTTAGGGTGAGGAAGGAACATGACCATCTCATGCCCAAAGAAGACAGAAGTCCATTGGTATGCTTGTGTTGAGGCAATGCTGTAATATGTAGTACAGAATTTAATGTTGTTCTCTCAAAGGACTATTAAGTTCTTAAAAAGTTCTTAAAAACTGTTCCTTCTGTTTTTTTGTTTGTTTGTTTGTTTGTTTGTTTGTTTTTTTAGATAAAAGCAGACAGGGGAGCTTTGGAAGATAATGAGTTAATATAATATAATATAGTATAATAGGAATTAAATAGTAAATGTTCTTTAAATTATGTGTAATACCTAGTTTTTTTGGCTTGAAATAAGGCCTTATACTGCACAGACCTAAAACATTGTATTTGTGTTTTAAAACAGATAGCAAGTGAAGTCACTAACAGAAGATCCTAGAGGAAAAACGACTGATGTGCAGCTACGGAGGAACACAAGAGGCAGAAACTATGCATGGCCATGGCTTCTTCATGAGTACGGTAAGTCCTGTGCCTATTCTTAATTCTTGCCTTAAAGTTTTTATTGCAGTATTTTAACAATTTTACATTGTACAGGTTATCACTTGGTTTTTGACCAAATTATGCTCTTGAAACAAGAAACAGAAGAGTATGTTGTCCTGAAAGAAATCAAGGCTCAAAAGAGAGCATGCCTTTCTAAAAGATCTTTTAAAACAGGTTGCTGTTAATATGGGTAAAACAGTTTTTGTTCAGTACTTAGCTTACAGTCTGTGCTGCATTTTTATTATAATATATATATTATGTACTGCTGTTTTGTAAAGTTAAATCAGGAACAGGCAACTCTAGCCCTTTTGCTGTCTCCTTTTTGAGGTGGAGAGTTTACCTCCAACCATAATTGAGCACACCTGAAAATTTTAACCAAAGTCTTCAGGTGTACTTATAGACAGTTATAGGCAGTTGGGTTTGAGGTTGGAGCTAAATCTGCAGGACCGTGGACGCTGAGGGCCAGAGTAGCCCACCACTGTTTAAATCATGCAGAACATAAGCTGACCTGGCTGTCCATTAAACTACTTAACTTGAATTGTGTGTTTTTTTGTTTTACTTTTAGACCAGGACTGAAGAACGCCTGACAATGGGATGTTAAGACTTCTTCCTCTGGTTGAGAAAAAGCTACAGCACATCAGTGATCACATCTTCTGGTCATCAGTTGTACTGTAGAGTACAACTGAACAAACTGTTTAGAAGAAGAAGAACATGAACATGATAGAGACATGTACAGGGAAGAGCAAGAACCCAGTTCAGCTGTGATAATGAATCTTTATTTTAAACTCAATATCAAATCTGTTTTCTGGATCATAGTTGACTGGATGGGATTCTGTGGCGCTCATTTGTGCAATAGGAGTAAAGTCTGTGAATGGATTATTATGACGTTAACGTATTTTTGAAGACACGTTTTTATTTATCTTGAATCTCATTTGTCTTTATGCAAATTTCAACCTTATGCTGTATCCTCCAATAAAGTGTTGTGTAATAAATTATGGTGAACGTGGTGTTTGGTAGAGTAAATACAATTTAACTAAGCTGAGTTTATTTCATAATTTAAAAATGACATATAATTTCCATGATTGTTTTACTTATTAATACATAAATATATATTACATAAATATTTTCGATCTAATTCATGATATTTGGGACAACAATGCACCAAAAGTTGCATATACTTTCATGTTGTGACAAGGATGGCAGTTTCCAGATAAATAAAGGGAAGGAATGTGAATAAAGAGAGGCTGCAGTGGGTTATACTGATACAAACACTTCAAGTAGAGCTGAAGAAGATCGATGTTGATCATTCTGGTACATCTACTACTGCATTCAAAATGACAGCTGGACATTACTGATGTCAGGCATGTGAGGAGCAAGAAGAGGGGGTGATAATGACATTTTGGCACAGTTTCTTATTTTACTGAATAGTGCATTATCCTTGTGTAACTAATAGTGAAGTGTAAATATAAATAGTTTTTAGTTTACTGCCAACACTGGCAGCTGGATAATGGCAAGTTGTTGTGGGTTCATCCATTATATTTATTGGTGTTCATACAAAAAAAAAGCAAAGAAATAATCAACTACTATTCAATTAATCAATTATTATTATTATTATTATTATTGTATTACAACATTTTGTTATAATATTTCCATATTTCATCAGATGGTCTCACAATACCCATCAAAAACCTATACAAGCATGATGTTAGAATGGAAAATGAGGAAATGATAAAATACTGCAATATTTAAATGTGATTCAACAAAGTTTGTTATCCATGATGAGGAGTACACACCCGTGTAGATTTTAATGCCCTTCCACCGCCAAGGGGCCAGTACCGGCCCCTGGAAGAGCAAAAAAATGCACATTTCAAATGGCTGTAACTCAAAGTCCGGTTAGCGTATCAAAGAGAAAATCAACAGGACAACTGCTTATGCTATGATTACTAAATAATGTTGGGCACAGTTTTCAGACATACATGGAAAGCTGGCATAAAGGTTTTTTAATTAGTGATTACAGTAAAATATTAAATTTCATCCTGTCCCTCATATATGTAATAAATGTTTGCACAATAAACATATTTAGATATCGAGTTGTCCATTAAAGATCTTATTATTTTAACATTTATCATTTCTTTACTAAACGTTTTAAACTACATAACTACATCCATATGTCTCTGTCATTCTATCAATGAACGGGAAACATGGCGCTGTAGTTCATTGAGAAGCTAGGGTTAGGGTTGGGATCTCGGTAAAGGAGTAATTTCTCACAACATGGAAACACTTTATAGTTAACTTAATGTATGAGTAACGTAATATTCACACTAAAACAAACTTTGTAAGATAAAGCGCCGTTTTATATGGGTTGAAAGGTAGTCCAATCACAGCGAGTTCTGCGATAGAGTCACAGCCAATCACAACACAGCTGAACAGATGCGTCACGCTTACTTGTCCATTTATGGTAAATGACGACAGATCTCCTTCGGTTCCGGCTGACGAGAAAGATTCCTTAAATATATAATTAATCTAATTAAATATAATAAAAATCACATTTTACAACGAAAGACTCCTTTGTGTTTTAAACTGATGCATAAATATATTTGAAAGAGATATAATTGCATCTACTAAAGTGCTTCTAACATTTACAGTAGATATGTAGTATATTAAAGGTATACATTTAATCACTTATTTATACCATTCTTCACCATTTGAACTCTTGGAATTAAAATAAATATAAATAAAAGCATAATGAATGTACTCGATTTTGTAATCATATTCCAATATTTAGTGTCAAAGACAAATGTAGTCCCCAAACTACTGCACAACAGTATAAAAATCAGTTAATTGTGAGAAAAAAATATATCCAGTTACAGAGGCAATCTATTATAGTGAAATATAACTACACAAATCGATATGATGAAGTATTATTTTTACAAACCAAGAGATGAGATAAAATTCCATGTGAAAATATGTTTCTTTAAAGAATAGGGGGAAAAAATAACATTTTACATTCTCAACTTTAATACAATACAATATTGTGTTTATTGTTCACTTTTACTGTAACTAAATGAAAGGCAAATTCAAATAGTTAATGCATTTTATAAATGTTAAATATTTTCAGCAATAAAATGCTTCTATAAAATACATTCATGGGTATGTTACATTTACATTATCCAGGTTCTGATATAATGATACCATAGATGTAGTTAAGGTGGACATTTACTATAGTGACACTGTAATAAAAGGTTTAATGAAACAAAATGCAAGACATTTTCAAGTCCATCTAAATGAAGAGGTAACAAACTCACAGAATAATGTCCAGAATGTCAATGTGTCATTTCTGTAATACTCTATATCAGCACCAAACAGAATTAAATAAATATTGATTGTTCTCAGAGGGTTTTCCTGAACACTCTCACTAACTTCAATTGTTCGGACAAACACCTGCTATACACACATGCAGAAATACATATTTGACTATAGTCGCAGCATTACTAGAACTTTTACCAAAACTCCGGATGAGCACTGGTGCTTCTTTGATAAAGGCAAGAATTTGGAAAAAGATAAATTACTATTTTCAATATTGGTTCTGCACGTTTCAAGGAGATCATAAGGAGGAGTCCACGTGAAGACTTTTAAAAACTGTGACAGAGTGAAGGGTGCACCTCCCCGGACACACCCTAAGCATGACCAAACAACAACACCCAAAGACAGATATGAAGTGGACACCACCAGGAGAATGCAGGGGAAGACATGGAAACGAAGGCCTGAAGAATGTCGGTGTCCCATGGGAAGATGTGGAGAATGTGGTCACAGATTGGATACGTTGGAGGACACTTGTTACCCAATGTGCCCAGCACAGCACTTGATGATGATGTTGTGAGTTCATACATAACCGTAGGATTTCCTTCTGTAAAGAGTGTTGCACAATTAAATGTTAAATGCATTTATGTAATAAGTTCACTGATGTGTGGGCATTTCCATGATTAAAAGTATAGCAAGCTATATTCATATTTTAAAAAATAAAAAATAAAAATAAATAAATAACATGTTTCACATGCAAGCAGGACATTATCAGCAGTGTAAATGATCATGACAAAATAATTGAATATCTGATGTCATGTGACAAGTCAAATGATAATTTCCACTCTTGCAAACAGAGGTAGTTATGAGGTGCGGAGAGACATCATGTATCATTGGAACATTTTGGGCCCAATCTGTAATCATTTTAAAGAATTCAATGGAATTAATATAAACTTTTATGTGTGGGACGTCCAACTGTCCAAGAAGGGGCACAACTGATTTACAAATAAGGTGATAAATATGTACAGGATTTGACTTTAATTTTAATTTACTGTGAGAATATTTAACAAATGCTTGATAAAATGTTTAATAAAGGGTTAAAAGCAACACATACATACCATTGCAATTATTTGCCTTTGCAGCTTTCTGTCTCCTTCATCCATTTCCAAAAGGCCCTTTTTGTCTTTTCAGCTAAAACAAGAGAAAAGAAAATATCATTATTTATAATATATAGGTTTATATATAAATATATATAGGAAAGAAGTTCTTATTGACCTTACAGTTTTTGGATTTAACATTATTAGGCATTAAAAGCATGATAAGTGTTGTGGTTACTCTGTATTTACAACAAAAATCACATTAAAACGAGCAATACTGTGGTAAAAAGCATGGTAAGTGTTGTTTTTTACCGTGCTTCTACAACAAATACCATTTTGAAACTACACTTGTACTACTTTGAACCTGATTTGAATATGTTATATATATTGTGCAATATATTGCACGTCACGTGACAGTGTTTAATCACCCTAGTTTAGTATTTAATATAGAAAGCAATGAAAAGCAAAACCTCAGCGGAGGTGACAGATATAATGCAGTGACTGAACATGAGGGAGCTAACGTTAATCTGATTAATATCTGCAAACAGAAAAGACATTATATCAAACATTAGAACAGCGTATTTACGACTACTTACCAACATCCAGCACACGCGAACTGATGCCAAATATCGCGATGTGTTCTGAAGGAGATTTCTTCAGCGTGAGAACGGTCAGGAGTGAGAACGGGTTGACATTCACTGAGTGAATATTATGAAAATAGAATATATATTTCTCGCTAAAAATGTAATCAAACCTTATTTTTATGCAGAAACTAACTCAAAATATTGTTCATAGCAACCAAAACGTAGCAGTTTCACATTATTCTGGCGAGATCAGATAAATCTTTGCAACAACGCGCAAGCGAGTGATTATGTACATTCACTGAATGAATATTATGAAAATAAATAATATATATTTTTTGCTTAAAATGTAATCAAACCTTATTTTGATGCAGAAAATAAAATATTGTTCATAGCAACCAAAACGTAGCAGTTTCACATTATTCTGGCGAGATCAGATAAATCTTTGCAACAACGCGCAAGCGAGTGATTATGTACATTCACTGAATGAATATTATGAAAATAAATAATATATATTTCTCGCTAAAAATGTAATCAAACCTTATTTTTATGCAGAAACTAACTCAAAATATTGTCCATAGCAACCAAAACGTAGCAGTTTCACATTATTCTAGCGAGATCTGAAAAATCTTTGCAACAACGCGCAAGCGAGTGATTATGTACATTCACTGAGTGAATATTATGAAAATAGAATATATACTTCTCGCTAAAAATGTAATCAAAACTTATTTTTATGCAGAAACTAACTCAAAATATTGTTTTTTTCACTAAAAAGTAGAGAAATGTCCGCCATGTTTTTTGTTCTCACGGCCGGGCTCTCTAAAGTCACGTGACTTGGACGCAAAACAAATGTAACAGTCATACAATTTAAGGGCCATTATTGTAACCCCTCTACGTTTTGCACTTTGGACCAAAGTAGTCAGGATACGTTTTCATATGAGACTGGGTTGGGAAATGACATACAGTGAGTCTCAAACACCATTGTTTCCTCCTTCTTATATAAATCTCATTTGTTTAAAAGACCTCCGAAGAACAGGCAAATCTCAACATAACACCAACTGTTACGTAACAGTCGGGATCATTAATATGTATGACCCCAATATTTGCATATGCCAGCCCATGATCGAGGCATTACAAAAGGGCAGCCAGTATTAATGTCTGGATGTGCACAGCTGAATCATCAGACTAGGTAAGCAAGCAAGGACAACAGCGAAAAATGGCAGATGGAGCGATAATAACTGACATGATCCATGATGTCATGATATTTTTAGTGAGATTTGTAAATTGTCTTTCTAAATGTTTCATTAGCATGTTGCTAATGTACTGTTAAATGTGGTTAAAGTTACCATCGTTTCTTACTGTATTCACGGAGACTAGAGAGCCATCGCTATTTCATTTTTAAACACTTGCAGTCTGTATAATTCATGAACACAACTTCATTCTTTATAAATCTCTCCAACAGTGTAGCATTAGCCATTAGCCACGGAGCTCTATCAAACTCATTCATAATCAAATGTAAACATCCAAATAAATACCATACTTATGCGATTAGACATGTTGCATGATGAACACTTTGTAAAGATCCATTTTGAGGGTTATATTAGCTGTGTGAACTGTGTTTTTGCACTGTTTAAGGCAAGCGCAAGCACCGTGGGCGGGGAGCGTGAGCATTTAAAGGGGCCGCAGCCTAAATTGGCTCATATTTAATGATGCCCCAAAATAGGCAGTTAAAAAAATTAATTAAAAAAGGGACACCTTAGACTTATATTACATCTTTTAAAAAGACGTTCTACGGCACCTTTAAAGGGACTTTGGTGTAGTCTCGTGTAGCCAGACCTTCTGACTGACGGCATAAGATCAAGATTCCATAGCAGCTTTCATTGGCCAAGAACTGCCCAGAGGCTGTATGACTGACATGTAAAGCAAATAATCACCTTTCTTTTTTTTCCGCGTCATGTTTAGGGGTGTGAAAATGTAACGTCGATGTCCATACAATAACAGACCGGTGTGTAAAACTCTTGGATGTATTTTAAAGAGTCTATGCATGAACTTTACATACTTAACATACTTTTGAAAATCCACATTTAGTTGATCCTGATAATCGCTTATTATCACAGTTGTAAACACGACGGCTTTCTTCTTCCATGAGGGGGTTTGGCGTCACGGCATCATGATTCCAGGCAAACTGTTAAAGAGCGCAACACACACCGAAATCCTGTAGAATTCAACCAATCAGATAACGACTTCGAAACTCCTTAAGTGTTTCCAATTTTGTGTGCCATATGCATCAGACGTTCAGCCAACGGTCCGTGGGCGTGACGTCTGAGGCTGCGACTATGAGAGGGTATTGTGGGGTTTCTTAGGGAAAGATGTAGAGAGAGAGAGAGAGAGAGATGAATGTTTTATAGCACAGGAGCAGGAATAGAGCACTAATGAATCTTTTATAGATTTCAGATGCTTTGACGTGCAGAGAATCCATTTGTATAAAACGAAGGCATTCCTGCACATATATACACACAGAATTATAAACACGGATGCCTGAGGACATGTAAACTTTTAGAAATTGCCCCTACATACATTTGACCTGAACATCTTTGAATGACTGGTTTTAAACACCATAATAACAGCTAAATAACAAATATAATAATAATACATTTATTTTGTATAGCGCCTTTAGAAGTTGCTTTGTCAAAGCGCTTTACAACACAACCAAACACAACAATGTCAAACACAAAATACAGCAACCCAAAAAAGGAAACAAAAAATAACACTGAATAAAATTAAAATCAATAAAAAGCGATCCTGATTGACTAATGAATTTGCTTCCCTAATGTCAGATGGGAGAGAATTCCACAATTTGGGGGCGTAAGAAGAGAAAGCCCTGTCAGTGGAGTCATGTTTTAGGAACGACTAATAGCCCACTCTGAGAAGAACACAGGTTGCGACTAGGTGTGTAAGGGGTTAAAAGCTCCGCCAAGTACTGAGGAGCCAGACCATGGCCAAGGCCTTATATGTTAACAGAAGAATTTTAAAATCAACACAGAATCAGTGGTAGCCAATGCAACGAGGCCAAAACGGGTTATATGGTCAACAGTCCTAGCCCCAGACAAAATTCTAGCTGCCAAGTTTTGCAAATATTGTAGTTTGTTAATGCAAGTTTTGGAAACTCCAACAAGAAGGGCATTACAATAGTCTAACCGTGAAAATTAATTAATTAATCAACCTTTCAGTAATAGAAAAAGACAGCATGGGACGTAGACGTGCAATATTTCTGAGATGAAAGAACGAGGTCTTAACAGTGTTCTGTTATGGAAGTTCCTAGACATCCATATCTAAATCTCTGAAATACAGTTTGAAAGATAAGACATGTCCACGTCTTGACCCGGTTTTGAGTGGATGTAAATCTGGGTATCGTCTGCATAAAAATTATAATTAAGGTTGAGAGATCTCAATAATTGACAGAGTGGGACAACATAAATTCTAAAAAGCAAAGGACCAAGGATTGAGCCCTGGGGGACACCCGTACTAAGAGAACAACCTCTGATCTGTGCCCATCCATAAAAACAAAGTGACTGCGATCAGGAAAATAGGATCTGAACCAGTCCAGAGCAGTCTCAGTTACACCAAAAACAGATTCAAGTCGACTAAGTAATAGTGAGTGGTCGACAGTGTCGAAAGCTGCACTTAAATCCAAGATATCATGCAAGATACCTGCTCACTGAGTGAATCAGGGAGTAATTTTGGACAGTGGGGTACCAGAAAAGCTTGAAATTTCTGAAGCAGGAGGACCGGAAGAGCAAGTTAAGTGTTTGCGAACACTGGCAATTTTATCACTAAAAAAGTTGAGAAAATCATTGCATAACTGGGGCCGTATTCACAAAACAACTTAAGGTAAAAAAAAAAGTAGCTCCTAACTTGCCGATTTAGGAGAAACTCTTAAAAATAATGGGCGTCAGTCCTAATTTTAGGAGTCCTAAATTTTTGCTCTAAGAGTATTTCACCAAGCATTTTAGTGCTAAAACTAGCTCCTAAGCCTGTAAAACATTAGGAGTAGTCAAGAGGACTCTTAAGTCACTAAGACCAAATCAGAAACAGTCCTAATCTACCCAAAGACACTGTACACCATTGAGGCAATAGCGATAGAGCCTTGGGTGCTGAACCTTTTCTTCATAAATGCAATACATTTTGATTTATAGATTTGAATCTACGATGAGACGCCAAAAAAATTCTTTAACAAATAAATAAATATTGTCTGATTACCTGTGGCAAAGGTTTCACACTTACAAATGATTGAATAGATAAAAAAATATATATAATAAGCGTATTTGGTGTGCTGTCCAAGGGGATGGAGGGCTCTGAGCTTGGAATTTAGGCCAAACCCAAAGTTCTCCCTCATATCCTCAGCCGAGAGTGAGGAGCGGGGTGGCGGAGGGATGCAGAAAACTGTCGAAGTAACTATAGGCGAGTCGGCTCTCGTCTGTGAATTTTCAGCATCATTACTTCATTCCTCCTCTCGAGCTGATTAGAAAGACTGTTCGAATGTGTTTCTCCCAAACTTTGTTTATAAAACGTAATTTGTCGCTTGAATTCTGCATTCTCTTGAGATGCAGACATCCAAGAGGCGGACAATTAACCGTATATACTAGTTTAATTAGTGACAATTAACCTACATTTTAAAACCTTTATGGCAACAATATGGCAACATTTTATTTTGACTTTGGCAACATTTTTATTAAAAAATATTTATTTGAATAGGGCAACATTTGTATTTTAAAACCATTATTTTAATATGGAAACATGACACCTCATTCTACAATATTTCTATGATTAAATCGCTGATTTCATCCAATCACTGTGTGTATACTCCATAGCAACGTAGTCAACCCCGCCCTTACTCTTAGCTTAAGACTTCAGTCTATTCCTTAGTAAAAGTTTGTCTCAGCAGCTTTGTGAATAGGTTTTAAGAGAAAACTCTTAGCTAAGAACTTTTACTGCTATTTAGAAGAACTCTTAGTGGTAAGATAAAATGTTTTGTGAATACGGCCCCTGAACTTATGCAGTCGGGGAATTAACACCATTAACTTTGAGTAGACCATTAATAATGTGAAAGAGCTGCCGAGGATTATTTTGATTATTTTCAATAATCTGTGACAAGTAAGAAGATCTTGCTTTCTCAATTGCAACTTTGTACAGACCCAGAGAGGCTTTGAGCGCTTCTTTGAGCACAGATTGATGTTATATCAAGGAGCGGAGTGTACAAAAGAGACTGTGTGTGATTTTAAAGGTGCAAATTGGCAGTGAGAGCATTGTTTAACAATACAATTTTATCCTCAAGGGGAGCAGAAGACAACCCATCTAAAGAAGAGACGATGGATTCAGCAAAAACAGTATGGTAAATTGATTGCCATTTACAAAATGAAACGGTGTGTAGTTCCTGCCTACTTGAAGCTAATACCTCTTAAGTTAAAGAAGACAGTGGAACGGTCAGATAGACCAACATCAACAGAGGAAAAGCTTGACACCAAATCATCATTTGCAATAACTAAATCCACTTTAATCCAAACTGTTTAAAATTATAACAGTCCAATAGAGATAAAAAGTCCTTGGCCAGAGCATTGGCTTTCTGGTCAACATGAATATTAAAATCCCCTAGAATCACAACTCTCCTTAATTTAAGACACAAAATTGTCAGCAGATCAGCAAACTCTGACAAAAATTCTGTGTTAGGTCTTGGAGATCTGTACACTGTGGCAATGACAGTTGCACAAGGAGTGGATAAATTTAAAACAAGACATTCAACTGTAGTGAAATGAGGTACCCCTATAATACCCCCACCTCTGCCAGTGATCCGCGGGATGTCAAGCAGACCAAAACCCGTTGGAGTCAACTGATTAAAAAGAAGTCCGTCATCCTGCTTCAGTAATAAACAGTTTCAGTAATAAACAACAAGTCCAGTTTATTGTCTGTAATAATGTCTCACAAAAGTAAAACCGTATTGAAAAGCCTTATTGTTCACAGGCCGCACATTATATAACGCAGCATTTTTACAACCCTAGAGTGAGACAAGTCTTTTGTTCTTTCATCAGGAATTACGGATCGGGATGAGAGAAGATGAAGGTGTATAACTGCATCCTGAGCTCTGATGAGTGTACCGCCTTGGCCGAAGCAAACCGGCATAGCAGGCATAAGCGTCTTTAGCCAGATAATAGTTCCTTTTAAGGAAACCATGTTCAATGAGGCCGTGTCAACATCAATCCCAATAAGACAATCCACAACGCGCGAGGAAAACCTCCAGGCCGACACTAGTATAAGGAAAAGTCCGGCAAAACAAATATCATCAGATTCCTTTGCCTTCATTTAACACACTGCTCCATAAATCAACTGTCTCTGTTGGAAAAATGTACAGATGTGAAATATGAGATGTTTGAACCAGAAAGATGACATTTGAGTTTGATGACTTTGAAGGCCTCTCGTGTTACAGTCATACAAAAAGATTTTTGGCTATCCGTAGGTGATACGATGATACGAATTATCCACTGATTGGACATCTCAAATTAGCACAGCAAAAGAAAATCAACATGCAAGAAGTGCAAAAGAACAAAAACTATTGCAAAATCAGGCTGATCAATTCACTTTCACTTGCAGTTCTGTTGGGGTAAAGTATTGCCAAAGCACCGTAAACATACAGCTTATATGCATTTGTTTCATAATGTATAACAACAAAAATACTAGATTTAAAAAAATAATAGGCCCTACATTAAAAATAAATAGTAAACACTGACATCTTAATAATGAAAAGAGAAGCTCAGACTTTCTGCAAATGTCTCCTTTAGTGTTCCCCACCAGAAAGACTGTCTTGAAATGGCATGAGAATGAATATATAAGTACTTTTATTTTAGGTGAACGTTTTCTTTAACAATGCACAAAGAGTTGCATTCAATTTCCAGTTGTTTAACATCTATATGCATTCATTTATATGTGGCTCCCATCATGCAATAATGCAAATTCCAACTAATTTTGTCTATACACATTACCTTGAGGATTCTCAGAAGGTGTTGTTTGTGCTGTATTTGAGATAGCCTTTAATACTGAGCAATAATTGAGCCTGTGGCTACCAAACACATTTTGCGCTAACAAATTAGTGCTGGAGTGTAATGAGCGATACCAGATCGTGGATGCAATACAGTATGTAAACTTGAACAGTGGATGAAATTCATGTTAATTCACAAAAACATATTGGAATATTGTTTTAGGCAGAAGATGCCCCCCAGTGACCAAAGCAAATGGAGAAGTCAGTTTTGGATGCTGATTCTCTCTCACTTATAGTGTGTGATGATATATGTCCTGTAGTGGGGCATGTTGTCACACTATAATGACACAATGGAAACCTGTTGTTAAATGACACAGTTTTGAAAGAGATGCCTTTGAAATATGAAATATTGCCTTGAAATGTCATCTTTCAACATATCTATATTTAAAATTATGGGTGATTAAATCACTTTTTAGCTGTGTATTTAAGCAGAAGAAAACAATTATGAACGAAATGAAAAAGTAAGTAAAATACAAAAATATCAAACTGTACTTAATAAATCATATAAAATTGCACCATATAAAGCGCAATTTCATATTTATGAAAAATATTTAAATATTTAAACACCTTGTTCTGAGAACAAAGAACAAAGTTCAAACTCTGTTACAGTCTACTTCAATTATTTATTTGACCCTTCCCTGAATGTATGTCCTTGTGTCTTTGTTATGTTCACTAGTCACAATACTATTTTTAGTCAGTAGAATATTTCCATGATATTGATATTTTTTTTAATTTGGGCATAGAATTCACCAAAAAAAAAAAAAAAAAAATGAAATAAGAGTTCATTATAACACTTGTGACAACGTCCTATTGTGACAAACCAGGTCTCCCCTTGAGAAAAATAATTTCTCACACTGCAGAAAGGATTTAGAAAAGAGCATCAAATATGCACCGCATGCTAAATGACTTCTTAAAGATTGTTTTAAACGCAAACATAAATTATTTATGATGGCCACAATTTCAAACTAATCCCTTCTCAAGTCTTAGAGCTGAAGTGATGAAATGGTTTTAAGATGACAGAGAGAGCTTTCACGCTGGGAGCTGGTTTTAACCATTTCCATCAGCCACGTCCAGAACTTCCTGCAGGCTGTTTTTTATGTCGAATCACAAATCAAATTGTATTAGTTAGGGATCTTCCTGCATGGTGACGTGTTAAGAAATCAGGGTTGGTCAATATATGCTCTGTGAATCATGTGTTTATAGTGCTTCTGAAGCTCTCGTCCAACTGAAAATTCCTCAAGGGAGCTCCATTTATCCAATCACGCAGCTTTTTAAAAAAAAAAAAAAATATTTTGATTATTTCACATGACATCATTTATAAAGTATTATAAAAACTAACTGATTTTTATGCAGGACAGACAGACAGATGAAAACAGTGGATGGATAGATAGAACAATAGATAGAAAGACACAGATAGAATGATAGAACGATAGAACGATAGATAGAACAAATGAACAAGACAGAGATAGTAACAAATGAACAAATGAATGACAGACAGACAGGTAGACAGACAAAATGATAGATAGAATGAACGGCAGACCAAATTAACAAATGAAAGAACTACCTACAGACAAACAGACATACAGACAAGACAGACAGACAGACAGAACAAATTAACAAAAGACAAACAAATAGACAGACAGAATGGTAGATAGACAAAACGAACAACAGACAGATCGAACAAACAAACGAACGAACAAAAGAACTATCTATAGACAGACAGACAATCAGACAGATAGATAGACAGAATGAACGACAGACAGACCGAATGAACAAACAAAAGAACTACCTACAGACAGACACAGACAGATAGATAGATAGAATGAAAGACAAATAGACAGAACAAATGCACAAAAGACAAACATAGACAGACAGAATGATAGATAGACAAAACAACAGACAGACCAAACAAACGAACGAACAGAATTACTATCTATAGACAGACAGACAGACAGACAGACAGACAGATAGATAGATAGATAGATAGATAGATAGATAGATAGATAGATAGATAGATAGATAGATAGATAGATAGATAGATAGATAGGTAGATAGAAAGATAGACAGACAGACAGATAGACAGATGGGTAGGTAGATAGATAGATAGATAGATAGATAGATAGATAGATAGATAGATAGATAGATAGATAGATAGATAGAACAAATGAACAAGACACATAGACAGTATCAAACGAAAGAACGACAGACAGACAGACAGAATGATAGATAGACAAAACAAACAACAGACAGACCAAACAAACGAATGGAATTACTATCTATAGACAGACAGACATACAGACAAGACAGACAGACAGACAGAACAAATTAACAAAAGACAAACAAATAGACAGACAGAATGGTAGATAGACAAAACGAACAACAGACAGATCGAACAAACAAACGAACGAACAAAAGAACTATCTATAGACAGACAGACAATCAGACAGATAGATAGACAGAATGAACGACAGACAGACCGAATGAACAAACAAAAGAACTACCTACAGACAGACACAGACAGATAGATAGATAGAATGAAAGACAAATAGACAGAACAAATGCACAAAAGACAAACATAGACAGACAGAATGATAGATAGACAAAACAACAGACAGACCAAACAAACGAACGAACAGAATTACTATCTATAGACAGACAGACAGACAGACAGACAGATAGATAGATAGATAGATAGATAGATAGATAGATAGATAGATAGATAGATAGATAGATAGATAGATAGGTAGATAGAAAGATAGACAGACAGACAGATAGACAGATGGGTAGGTAGATAGATAGATAGATAGATAGATAGATAGATAGATAGATAGATAGATAGATAGATAGATAGATAGAACAAATGAACAAGACACATAGACAGTATCAAACGAAAGAACGACAGACAGACAGACAGAATGATAGATAGACAAAACAAACAACAGACAGACCAAACAAACGAATGGAATTACTATCTATAGACAGACAGACATACAGACAAGACAGACAGACAGACAGAACAAATTAACAAAAGACAAACAAATAGACAGACAGAATGGTAGATAGACAAAACGAACAACAGACAGATCGAACAAACAAACGAACGAACAAAAGAACTATCTATAGACAGACAGACAATCAGACAGATAGATAGACAGAATGAACGACAGACAGACCGAATGAACAAACAAAAGAACTACCTACAGACAGACACAGACAGATAGATAGATAGAATGAAAGACAAATAGACAGAACAAATGCACAAAAGACAAACATAGACAGACAGAATGATAGATAGACAAAACAACAGACAGACCAAACAAACGAACGAACAGAATTACTATCTATAGACAGACAGACAGACAGACAGATAGATAGATAGATAGATAGATAGATAGATAGATAGATAGATAGGTAGATAGAAAGATAGACAGACAGACAGATAGACAGATGGGTAGGTAGATAGATAGATAGATAGATAGATAGATAGATAGATAGATAGATAGATAGATAGATAGATAGATAGATAGATAGATAGATAGATAGAACAAATGAACAAGACACATAGACAGTATCAAACGAAAGAACGACAGACAGACAGACAGAATGATAGATAGACAAAACAAACAACAGACAGACCAAACAAACGAATGGAATTACTATCTATAGACAGACAGACAGACAGACAGACAGATAGATAGATAGATAGATAGATAGATAGATAGATAGATAGATAGATAGATAGATAGATAGATAGAACAAATGAACAAGACACATAGACAGTATCAAACGAAAGAACGACAGACAGACAGACAGAATGATAGATAGACAAAACAAACAACAGACAGACCAAACAAACGAATGAACAGAATTACTATCTATAGACAGACAGACAGACAGACAGATAGATAGATAGATAGATAGATAGATAGATAGATAGATAGATAGATAGATAGATAGAACAAATGAACAAGACACATAGACAGTATCAAACGAAAGAACAACAGACAGACAGACAGAATGATAGATAGACAAAACAAACAACAGACAGACCAAACAAACGAATGGAATTACTATCTATAGACAGACAGACAGACAGACAGACAGATAGATAGATAGATAGATAGATAGAACAAATGAACAAGACACATAGACAGTATCAAACGAAAGAACGACAGGCAGACAGACAGAATGATAGATAGACAAAACAAACAACAGACAGACCAAACAAACAAACGAACGGAATTACTATCTATAGACAGACAGACAGACATACAGACAGATAGACAGATAGATAGATAGATAGATAGATAGATAGATAGATAGATAGATAGATAGATAGATAGATAGATAGATAGATAGATAGATAGATAGATAGATAGACAGATAGATAGATAGGTAGATAGATAGATAGATAGATAGACACATAGACAGTATCAAACGAAAGAACGACAGACAGACAGATAGATAGACAGAATCATAGATAGACAGAATGAACGACAGACAGACCGAATGAACAAACAAAAGAACTACCTACAGACAGACACAGACAGATAGATAGATAGAATGAAAGACAAATAGACAGAACAAATGCACAAAAGACAAACATAGACAGACAGAATGATAGATAGACAAAACAACAGACAGACCAAACAAACGAACGAACGGAATTACTATCTATAGGCAGACAGATAGACAGACAGATAGATAGATAGATAGATAGATAGATAGATAGATAGATAGATAGATAGATAGATAGATAGATAGATAGATTGACAGGATAGATAGATAGATTGACAGGATAGGCAGATTGTGTTTTATTGTTGTTATGTTGGCCATTCAGGCAGCTGTCAGTAATACCTCAAATTCTGACATGCTGACTCACATATTTTAAGCTCTTTCCACTGTCCTTTAAAAAGCTCTTGCAATAACACTCATATGACATAAAGCTCTTACGACAGGAAATGCAGGATCAATCGTGAGCGTTTCTGCAATAATTACAGGCTTTGTTCCTCCACTGCAATCCTTTTTGTTTAACATGCATTCACACACAATCAGACGAGACAATCCCATCCCCCATCGTTTGTCGACATGTCACAGATCCGCCACGCAAAGCTCCACTGTCATGGCTTACTGTGCGCTGTGACCTCTGCACTAAGTCCATGCACAGATATACATCCTCCTGCACAGTGACACTGTTACCGTTAAAAGCCTGTGACAGCTCATTCTCCTCAGCGGCCTAGAAAGACAATATCCATGATGGAACTGCTCCGTGTTGCTGTCCAAAACTCATTAACACATTGAAATAAAGACAATGTAGTCTTGTTCACATTAAGTTGAAATTACACCGCCCCTGTCTTCCACACTCGCTCCCTTTCTCTCCTTTTAATTTTGTCTTTTTAATTAGATTTTCAATTGCTGCTGTATAAATTAGCTTACCTTGAGAAAAATGGCCTGCCTTCGTCCACTGCACGCTTCAAAAGTTCTTTTATAATGAACTAAGTATCAGACATATTGGACACTTTGTATCCTACATATACACACTATATACTCCAGGGGACGGTTGCACCAGCTGTGCCCAAGTTACAACTAGTCTAAGTTGTAACTAGTTGACATATATTTGTATTGCACCATTAAAGGGTCATGAACTGAGAAATCAAAATTTCTTTGAGCTTTATAAGAGGTTATCATACTATAGGAATATCCTGTAAGTTTCAGAACTGAAAACTTCCTTGTTAGTCCAAAAACAGCTTTTAATTTTATCAAGCCCAGTGAACGAATCATTCTGGAATGTGCCTATTTAGTTGCAAGGGTAATACTTCACTATTGCAACTTTGGCCCCGCCCACTGGCGTTAGTGAGATGAGAAGAGCACAGGATCACTCTCTAGACTAAAAATAACACCTTCCAAATGCTAGGAATGTGGTTATTTTATTTATTTTAAACAATGTTAATGTCTCAGTTGAGCATTTTTTATTTTTTATGTGGTACATTTCACTGTGGATTCTTTGGTAAATCAGTCGCAATTTTGGATCAGGCTTTTGCAAACAGACGTTTCAACAGTATTGCAACAACAAGTAACCGTGTTAATTCTAATGCCTGATCTGTGACTAGTGATTTCTGATTTGTAATGATTCATGTACAGTCAGGTGTTCTTTGTCTATGTGCCAGTAAATCAAACCAGTGATGACTTAACAGTCAACTTCACATTGTTTCTCTTAGTAGGATGAAAATAAACTGTTGTTTAAACTGTGAGTAAATTATAAATAGAAAGCAATCAAAGAACGCTCCCTTTGCAATCACTGGAGCTGTCAATCAAACAGTGCAAGTTTATCAGTTTTCGTTCTTTTTATAAAAGTTTTTGACAGAAACATGTAATACTTAGCTATTTCATATGCAAAGATGTTAGCCAATCATAGCAGTGGGCATGTCTAACAGCAGACACGCCCCTTCAAACAGAGCTTTCAAATCAGAGGGCTAAAATGCCCTTTTATTTCTATATTATGACCATTTTTGATGTAAAAATCATACTAACAGTATAAGTGCACCACATGAAACATTCTAAAACAATAAAACAATTTCTGTTTTTGGATTAACAAGGAAGTTTTCAGTTCTTAAACTTACAGGATATTCCTATAGTATGATAACCTCTTATAAAGCTCAAAGAAATTTTGATTTCTCAGTTCATGACCCTTTACAGTTTTTTTTGATAGCTAAACGACAGTGGGCACAACTGGAGCTACATGTGCAAAACTCTAACTAGAGTCTGCACTACCAACAGTCACCTGAGCTAAACAGTTAACACATGGCTCAAAACAGGCTCAGTGCAGCCAAACACTATGCACAACAGATAACACACACTGTCACTCAGAACACACTGAGAGTAAAAACACTAGCATCAAACACCAACACAGAAAATACAAACTTTTCATCTTTACAGTTTGAACAATTTCAGTGACTTCATACAAAGTAATATTTTCTTCAAAGAAAAGAGTGACATTCTTTCACATGATTTATTTAAATTTTTAGAACATAACAATTCTTTAAGGTAAATGAAAATGAGCAGTTTGCTTCAATAGTCTGTAGTAATTTACGGAATTACAGTAATGAGAAAAAAAAAGGTAGAAACTAAAAGTACATACTGCAATTCGAACAAATAATTGAGGGGCTAATCCTGCAAAATTGAAATCAGCAGTGTTTGAAAGGCACAAGGCTGAAATGTATTCTGTTTTGAATGTGTGGTTCACAGTTTTGACAGCAGTGTGTTAGCATTTGAACAAAGTGCTGTAAATCCACAGTGTTGTGCAGGTTGTGGTTAAAGTCATGGGATAAGTGTGTAGAGTTTTGAAAACTGTGTTCAAGCAATGAAAAACGAACTAGAGTTTGGTCCACATGAACTGCTGCTGTGCAGACTGTAGTTAGAGTTTTGCACATGTGACTCCAGTTGTGCCCACTGTCGTTTAGCAATCGAAAAAAACTGTAATGGTGCAATACAAATATATGTCAACTAGTCACAACTAGTCTAAGTTGTAACTTGGGCACAGCTGGTGCAAGCGTCCCCTGGAGTATATAGTATGTATATGTAGGATACAAAGTGTCCAATATGTCTGATACTTAGTTCATTATAAAAGAACTTTTGAAGCGTGCAGTGGACAAAGGCAGGCCATTTTTCTCAAGGTAAGCTAATTTATACAGCAGCAATTGAAAACAATAAAGGGGTTCATGACCCCTTTAAACTTAGCTGAAACGTAACTTTAGCACTTATGACCTCCTAGCTACATTCTGGTTTAAGAACCACTGGGGTGGTACACATTCAAAAGGTACTTATACTTACCATTTAGGTACTAATATGTACATTTAAGGTACTAATATGCACCCTTAAGGGATGAATAATGTACAAAAGTGTACCTTTTAAAAGGGTACTGCTCCAGTGACAGCTTTTGTACCTTTTTTTCTGAGAATAGAGAATAAGAAATATAGCTTCTCGCCATTGGCCAGTACCCAAAATCAAGGTCATGGCTTTAACTATAATTTTTTTCAGAGTCTTAGAACAAAATATCCAATGAATATTCAAGTAATGAGTTCATTTTAATCTTTTACTTTTCTATTGCATGTCAAAGAAATCAAGCCAAGACAGCCTTGCTGTAATACTATCACATACAGATTTTCTAGAATTAGTGCATAAATCTCCTGACCGAGAAAAGAATGTTTTTAAAGGTAAAATAAGGTCCAGTTTTCCATCTGGGATTATTCTGACTTCTCAGGACTTAGAATAAAGGGAGGACAAGAACAGCCCCCTCCTCACCTTCCTTTACTCATCTTTTCTCTTTCTCTTCCCAGATATTGTTCTCCAGTATTAGTATCCATCAGATTAAACTACATTTCTAGAAACAGAATTAGATTCATCTGAATGTTTACTAGGGCTGTCACTTTAATGCATTAATTTAGTGAGATTAATTATACAATAAAGACCAATGCAACCACAAATAGATGGAACACAAAAAGCCCTCATTTTCACTGTTCTGCTACCTCCTGTTCTTGCAAATGGGAAGCACTGCAACACATCTGATTCAGTCACAATGAAAAGTGTGGTGACACTGATGTGAAAGTGCAAAATAAATGCTTATTAAATCTTTTCCATCACAGAAACACTTTGTGCTTGGAGCAGGTGGAAAATTATAGCTCTATACATCAGACCACAACACAGAACAACAATTACGGTTTCACCTGCAATCACTAAATACACAGCAATGCAAACAAATAAGGCAAATCTACAAAAAAATAAATAACTGAAAGACTGAAACACGGATAATGAAAGATGAGATACATGGTATAAGCGCTGAGCTGTATTCATTGCTTTTTGGTCAAAAGCACAAATATCACAAATATTTGATTGTCAAAATGACACTTATTTGTGCAGTTTGCAATTTCTATGCCATTAGCGGCAACAAACAAAGTTACAAAAAGAATGACTGTTTCCAAACAGGTCTCATAAACAGTAGTTCCCACTGAGATGAATGAAATGCTACCTAAATGCTGGAATAGAGCGTATGCACGTGAAGTCACAGGCGGTTGAGGTTACACCCACTGAGTGACCACGTTGGTGTTAAATTTGAATGCTTCGAAAATTACACACATCTAAAATGAGAAAGCGCTTTGCAATCGACTGTAAAAACAGATTCATTGAGAAATTGGAGGTATAATTTTACAGACTGCTGAAAGCTACAGGAAAGAAAAGCAAATGGATTGCTACAATTCACAGAAACAACTGGAATACAGGCAGCGAACATAGATTTGCAGTGTTGTGTTGACTTTTATCCCATCTTGACCAAGGACGGAACAGAGGTGAACCGGCGACAGGGTCATGGGTGGCTTAGGCTTTTACTTTTTCTTTTACATCACGTGGATGGCCGGGTGCGTCAAGTCAAGTCAAGTCACCTTTATTTATATAGCGCTTTTTACAATGTAGATTATGTCAAAGCAGCTTTACATTGATAACTGGTACATTATTTTGGCTGCACAGCAGCTCTTAAAGAATAGTGTCAAGTAGTGCAGGCAGATCAAAGCACCATTGAATATCAAATGTCAAGTCAAATGTCAAGTGTCCCCAACTAAGCAAGCCAAAGGCGACAGCGGCAAGGATAAGCGGTAAGTGTGTGCTTACCCGGGGAACACATGACACCAGGATGCACTATGGGAAGAATGCAAGCCAGTGGAGGCAGTGTGATGCTTTGGTCAATGTTCTGCTGGGAAACCTTGGGTCCTGCCATCCATGTGGATGTTACTTTGACACGTACCACCTACCTAAGCATTGTTGCAGACCATGTACACCCTTTCATGGAAACGGTATTCCCTGGTGGCTGTGGCCTCGTTCAGCAGGATAATGCGTCCTGCCACAAGGCAGGTTTGAGGTGTTGACCTCCAAATTCCCCAGATCTCAATCCAATCGAGCTAACTACAGTTGCAGACGCTCCGTCAACATGAATGTTCATGGAGCAGTTTTGACCATTCCAAAATCTGTGATTTTGAGAGCATATTGACTCGATTATGTCATTCACAGTGCTTCATGGGAGTGGGTGGAGCTAACGAAATCTTTTGGCATGTGTTGCTTTTTTCAACTCTCTGATTGGTGTAATTTTCTGTACAGCATCCTGGGTAATGCAGGTTGCACTCTATAGTTTTCTCCAGGTCTTACAAACCTCCTTGACTGAATCACTTTACTTAAACTAAGCAATGATTAAAGCACCACAAAGTCACCATTTTTACACTTTTCAGGAATTTTTTTCTGTGCATTATGTTGAATGAAAATGGGTAAAAAATACACTGAACTCAAGAGTTTCAAAAACTGTTGCATATTTTATATTATGTGATTTATGCTCTACCAATATTTCTTCATTTATGTAGTGTTTTTCTGTGGATGGAGTTTCTTGGAGTTGCTGCTGGTCTAGATAAAGGACTAGATGAATGAAACAATGATGTACACACACTTTCCTTCATTGTGATTAATGTCTTATGAATGATACACTTTTGTGTCTCGTTGCTTATTTTTTTAAGCATTAGAGGCAAAAATTCCATTGTTTTTGTTTGTGGGACCAATTAGATATGTTTGATAAAATATTATATAATATACAGTTAACCTAGCATTAAACAATGCTAAAGTTTTAAACACATCAAATGTCTCTGCATTATAAACAGCACTGATGAGTTGAAGAGATAACACCGGTGTCATGCACCAACATAAAAAACACCCTTTTCAAACTACACATCCTCAGCATGATAATTTTCACTGTTTTGCATTAGTAACAGTTTCATATTAAATCAAAAAGGGGAATCTTTTAGACTGTAACTGTCAAAAGCTGTCGGCTTTGCCGAGCTCAATGGCTCTAGCCGAGCTGTGATAAAAACGAAACACTATTGGTTATTTTTTTAAAGGGGAGGAGCTGCACTATATGTCCCGCCCTGTCTTCCTGTTTCAGTGGAAATTACGTCAACACATTAAAATAGTATCTAACATACAGTTAACCTAGCATTAAATAGTGTTATAGTTTTAAACATCTCAAATGACTGTTTCCCTCCCTAAAATGTGATTTTGGCCTGTCTTGACCTTCTTGAATGTATAAAACAGTTGCAATCATACATCAATCATTTGTTAAATTGATATTATTAATTAAACAATTTCAATTGTTAAGTCCGCTTAAAAAGGGTGGCCTGGGGTACAGTTCAAGTGAACTCCAGTACGGTTCGCTGCTGATATGAATGCAAATGTACCAAATCGCGGAAGTGAACTGCTATTAATGCCATATTATTTGATAAAAATGTGTGTTTGTGCGTGTGTTTCACTCACTTTCCCGACGAGTGTGACTGACGCACTGCAAGCAGACTAGCAGAGAGTTGTATATCTCATTTCTGCTCGCCTTCAGCATTCTACATTCATGGCTGATAGATGTAATCTAACTCGGGTTCGGTCCAGGCAATCGAACCAAGTGTGAAAGCACTCTAACTAAAGTTGAAAAAGTGAAATCGCAATGAACCACCCCTTTAACAAAACCGTAATATTTACATTTTGTGTGCAACACTAATATGATTTTTCCCCTATTATAAAATATGTAACACTCCTTAAAATAAAATAATTGTTTGAATCTTTTATATACATGATAATAATGGTGATAATAATTGAATTCCATTCTAAGTCCAATTTTACCAAAGTTACCAAAAATATTTTCTAGAATTATGAAATTTAAATATAATAATTAGGGCTGTCAAAATAACGCACTAATTTCGATTAATTAATCTGAGAAAAAATAACGAGTTAAAAAAATAACGCAGATTAATCCACTCCGTATTGACCTTTGAACCTGGAGCCGTTCTAGTAGCCACCATTCGACTGTAAAATGAAGGAGGGAGACGACTGATGCGCTGACGGACAGAACGAGCAGAGCTCCTCCCTCATGCGCGCGAGCTCTCTTCAAAGTAAGCACCGTCTTTGCACTCTCTCTACCTCACACATAATAATCTAAATCAACTGACACAATGCTAAAAGTTCGTAAGACCGAATCCATGTTTCACGAGGCGCATTCGGAGAATGTTTTTCCTGAATAACCGCTGGGTGTGAATGGAGCTCAAAAGAACATCACCTCATCTTCTCTGACAGGCGCCCTGCACGTGCAACATAAACCACACTTTCAGTAAACAAAAAGAAAATCCTATCTAGTGTTTTGACAAATCTTTTACGATATCCTAATAACAATTGCGATTCGCACGCAACACGTCAACGTCCACTAATGTCCAACTCATTTGAACAGATTCATTTTAATGAATCATGACAACAACTTATGATGTCTATGGATCTGTCCACACGGTCTATAATGAATCATTTACTCGAACAACTCTGAAATGAGAACATAAGTGTGCTTACCCCATTTAGCAAGAGTGGTTAGTAAAATTAGCCTTAATAATCCACAATATTTTCAGGTTATTTAAATGACATTGTGTAGTAAATTACCTATAAAATCAGTTAGTTTAGACTGGAGTGAGGTGAAACCAGAACAAAGCAAGTTGTTGTTAGCTAGGTGCATTCAATTGTATATGGTAGAAAATTATATTATTAGTTAATATAAAATGGTACTTTTTAATACTTTTCAGGTTTAGCAAAAAAGCATCTTCTCTTACAAAGCTATAAAATCACTTTTTTTTTCTTTTTTTTTTGCAAAGAGGGCAAGAAAGAATTACAGTGAGAGTGACGGGTACTTTATTGCAGTATCGGGCTCGCAGATCACGTGGGTAGGGCACTTTTTACTGTTTGTGTGGATGACCATGTCTGTCACCACTGAAGACCATTTTTGACCCAGAAAAAACCCTGCATTGATTAATTTGAATTGAAATATTTAATACTTTCACAGCAAAAATTATGTATGCGATTAATTTAGATTAATTAATCACAGAGTATGTAATTAATTAGATTAAAATTTTTAATCGATTGACAGCCCTATTAATAATATAATATCAATAACCACAAATCAATATTTGGTCCCAAACTAGCTTTCCCTTATTGACTGACAGCTTTTATGCTAAATTTGCAACCTTGTTTTACCTCTAGAGAATTTCTGTGTGCCTGTTATGTTCTCTATAACATTTTATCAAAAAAAAAAAACTGCAGATTAATAAACTTATAGTTAACAAAAGTGGTGTTATTAATTCTCAAAAGAAGTCATTCACACTTAAGACTTTGATATTTGTCACCCCCATCAAACACTGAACGTTACATAATAAGATTGGAACAGCCATCAAATTTAGATTTTTATTCATTGCTGCCCCCCAAAGTAGTCTAATCATGTCATGAAATGCACGTTTGTGTTTTTAAATTCTTCAATGTCATTGTCCTGCTGGGTGACCCATGACAAACCTAATGCTCTAAATTGGCTTTGTATTCATCTGATTTCACGATGCCATGAACGCATTCACGTCATCCAGTGCCAGAGGCAGCAAAACAATCCAAAGACATCAGTGAACTTTCCTCCTCATTGACACAAGGGAAAGTGTTCTTTCTAGCATTCCTTTGGCTACAATCTTGTGTCTAACCGGCTCAGATAATTCTGTTTTCCGTTCTATTCTCCACTGCTCATTGCTGGACACACAATGACACATGACAAGAAAATGAGCTCCAGTTTCTTTGGACAGGGCTGATCGAGGGCTGATCGAGTGAAGGAAGTTCTAAGCTCAATCCCTTGCTTGAATTCAACATATTCTATCTGCCTCTTAAAGGAACTAATTGTGCAAATTGGTCATTATAAATGTAGTTCCGGCCCTTGATTCTGATTGGTTGATCCGTGTTTGATCATTTTTTTTTTTATATAAAATTCCTGAAAACGTACAGCTGACCACATTGCATAAGTATCGCTGCGCCACTGAATGTGTATGTTGCTGCGTCTGTCTTAGCAACCACTGTTAGCAACGTAAACATATGTTTGTTCTCTATTGATTTTGTTCATTGAAGCTTACTGCATTATGTAGAAGAGTATTGTGAGAGAGATATCGAGTGACCGAGTGTATTACCTGCATTCAGATTTAGCATTTTCCTTCAGGTCAGCCCTATGTTCATAATAAAAAATCTGTTTTAATGTGTGCTGCGATCTTGTCCTTTTAACATTAGACACTGACAGCACTAGTCAAATAATTTGTCATGTGCATCTTGTTCCGTGTTCACAAGTTTCAATTTAAAAGTCTTTGCGACTGAGTGACTCGCTCATAAAGACAATCTTTGCCGCCATCTAATGACATAATAAATGAAATTCCTTCTGTTGCTGTTCACGGTCAGGGACTATTTTTTCCAGTGGAAGGAAGCCTTTTAATGATTTTACTTCATGAAAGTTGCATTGATACATATTTTTTGGCTTTAATATTTGTATTGCTTGGTAACCGTTTTATAAAAGTAATAAGCCCCTTGAAGCTAAGGTGGTTTTACGATGCACTTTTTTTAATACCCAAAATACCCTAGCAACATTTAAAAAATTAATTGAAAAATTCACAACACCTTAGAAACCTCATAGCAATGCCTTAGCAACCACCTAACAACATAGCATCATAGCAGCAACTACTGCAGTCAAGCACCACACACGTTTTCATCAGAAAACAAGTGATTTCAGTATTTTGATTAAATGTTCCATATAGGACGACACAAAAAAAGGTCACCCAGCCAGCCGTAAGCCTGTAAAATCAATGCTTTCCCACATCACAGCAGTGAAAAAACAGCTAAGACAACCACTGATGAGCAAACATGCAGGGCTTTCAATAAAAGCATAATTTAGCTGTTTTTATTCGCCATAACTGCAATTTAACTCTCCAAATCATGAAAATCCTATTGACAGTCAATCATCTTTCGAATAAGAGGCCCTGTTTATCCTTACATGCCAAATGTCAGTTGTTTTTTTAAGAGAACAATGTGAAAGATCATATTTACACACACATTGTACTTCCGACATGTGCTGTGCTGTTACTGATTGTTATATAACTCTTTTGTTTTATGGCTTCATTTTTCAACACTAAAGCCTAAAGCTTCTTAGCATGTAATACAAAGCGTGTATGAATATTTACAGTAATTGGGGTGTTAAGCAAATGTTTAGATTACATCAGGACACTTAAAAGTGAAATTTTTACATGCTAAAACCCATTTGAATTCTATGAAAATTATATTGGGGGTCAGAGAAGCTCTTGCTATTCTTCCCTCGGCTTTACATAAGACGTTGATGTGAGGTCACCGGGGATTGCTTAAGGATTTTATGATTACATCTAAGAACAACAAGCAGAGACCCAAAGAACACAGCATTTGTGTTTACATGGAGAGGTGCAATCTGTACTAAGCCTCTTACAGCAGGCAAATGGCTGAGTGAAAATGTGAGCATAATGTCAAGTGTCAAATCTAAATAATATCTGAATATCCGTCTCAGCAGCAGCTTAACAATGCAAATTCAATAAAGTTTAATGTCCAGAGAGATGTACCAATTGTGACTGTACCAAAAGTACATTTAGTCTTCAAGACAATATACTCATTGTGTGATAGTCAAATAAAGAAGACGAAGAGTGTACTTGTTACAAATAAAGACTCATAAAATGTGTGAATGTTACTCTATGCAGTGAACTGATTAAATTGCAAGCATTAAATGAATGAAACATTATAAAATACAACCATACAGACTCTCTTAATTGGCTTTTTCTAATATCTTTCACTGATAGCAATATCACAAGACAAATGCAAAACAAACAAACAAAAAACATTAAAGTTGATTAAACCAATTGCCTTTATTGTATTAACTATTTTATTTTAATTTCAATTAACTCAAAATTTTAAGGCAACCATGTAACTTCCTTAAGTTAAACCAACAATTCTTTTTTTTTTTTTTTAACCATGAGAGATTATTATTTTATATCAAGAAAAGCCTATTTAATGGCATGACAATAGTGTATTTATAACATTGAAATATTTTATATTTATGATAATAATAATTTTTAAAATAAACTTTAGTAATGAGAAATGAATGAGAATCATTATTGAGAATTATAAAATTTCTCAGAAGTAAAACTCAAATAAATAATAATAAAAACAATAAAAAATGATGTCTGAATGTATATTTTGGTTATGAGAATGAGGGAAATTGTCTTGATTTTAGGACCACCAACAGTCTTTGGATAAAAATATAATATATAAAAAATATAGTTAATATTACATAAGTATTAAATATATTATTATTAACAATAATAATAGTAATAATAATAATATTAAATTAAGTTTGCCTCGTTGAGGTATTTTGCATTTAATTTATGCTAAGTTTAAAATAATTCTTGAATGGATTATGGTAATAACAATGGGAATGTCTTGAAAATACAGTCACAAAACAATACAAAAAAACCCCCTTAATTTTCATTTAACTCATACAGTTTCTATTTATGTATTTATTATTATTATTATTATTTTTTTATTTTTTTTTTGTCTTTGATTTTGGTATGAAATGTGACCTGAGCAAGTTTTTTGAGAGTTTCACTCACTTTGAGTTAATAAAAGTTTCAGGGAATGTATTTTTTACTCTTCCCTTCATTTCATATCTTACTCTAGGGTACAAAGATAGTGGTCAGCTGAAGTGTCCGAGGATAAATATAAGCCAGGATTTTCTCATCTGGGAGCTACAACCCCGAAAATGACTTAAACGGTGAGACTGCAGGAACTGTACCCCTGTGCTCATGTAATCTAAACCCCACTGATAGTAAAACTCCAAAAAAACAAAGATAACTGACACCAACAGTCAGCATTAGGGCTCAGAGAGACGCTCCACTGCTTTCACCACAGAGCGGTTCTGTGTCTGACTCACAGCAGAGGAAGATGGACCTGCCAGAGGATAACCTCTTTAAAGTGTCATTTAAGATGCCTCCATTAATCTCTAAGCAGCCAGTGATGAACGGAGCGCGGGTGTGACAGCGGTGCCCTTCACTCTGCCCACTGTCATATATTTCTCTTTCAGTTCAGCGCAGGCAAATACAACGGCATGGCAGAAAACATTCTATGTTGCCACTTCCTGTTCTGGATACATACTAGGACCTTCGTTATTCTCAAAATATGGTGATAAGCATGTCCCTTGACCTTTCAGTCATGGGAGATATGTCAACCTTATCTAAAAGGTATCATACCATAGGCAAACATTTTACTAAATAATAAGAAATTACTTGACTTTATTTTTTACGCAAGAAAAATAATATTTGAATTTCCCAGATGCCTGAAAACTCCCTGGTATAACACTTACATTTACAGCTATTTATGCGTTTATGCCATTGCACAGTTATTTCCTTCTGACCCTTAGAATTAAATTCTTTTAAAAACATTAGAAAAAACATACTGATCTGTATTCATCCCAAACCATGTAAAGGCTGCCTTTATATTTAGCAATATTTCACATTCTGACTCTATCTGAATGTAATGGTAATGTTCATTAAAACACTAAAGCACCAGTTCTTGTCATAAAAAATATTGTGATGTAAGAAATGACAAAGCAACCAAACAGGTGTCACACTTTACCATCTAACAGGGGACCAAAATCATTGTTTATTCACTATTCCTTGCCCATTTCCACACTACCTAAACTGTGCATGCTAAACGAGCTGTTTAAATAAACACATAATGTTTCCTGCACTTCAAAGTTCACTGTTGTTCCCCATATAACTAAAGAACATGCCATCCATACAAAACCAGAAAAGGAACTTTAAAGCCTTCTATGTGGAAGTCAAGGTTGAGCCAGTGTTGAAAGAATTTCAGTTCACACAATTTGATTAAGCCAGCTGAACATTTTCATTGCAGCAAGTCAACATAAAATTTTCAGTCCTAACCTGGTATAGTGGCATTTAGCCTATTTAGTTTTATTCTGGTTGTGTATATATTTTTGAATACTGTTCTGGTATCTGGGTTGAATTTCATTGTAATGTAAAAAAAATAGTAAGTTTTAGGCTTTTTTTCTCTTCTTTTACAAGCTCTCAGCTGGCATATGTAGCTGCTAAATAGGTCAAATATTTATCCACATGTAGAATGATGCATTTTTTGGTATCTTACATACTAGGCTGTTTTATAAACAAACAAACAAACAAACAAAACATTGGAATATTTATATAATACATTTCATTATATGTCTTATAATGGAAAATAATGAAGATAATTGTAAAAATTGTAAAAATGTCTATTATTGGCCTAAAAGTTAAAAAAGCAGCCTGTTAAACAGCAGGTCTCAGAGCCTCTCTGGGACAGCAAGCCATTCAAACAATAGAGGAGTGTGAACGACTTGTGTTAATGGGCCATTACAGTTCCTGCTCCAGCCTACAGGGGTGCTGCTGATAAGTAGACAAGTACACACACACACACACACACACACACACACACACACACACACACACACACACACACACACACACACAACATAACCTGTTTTATTTATCTTTGCATAAATATATAACGACTAAAAACGTACATAAAATTATATAAAAATAGTGCATTTTTATAATAATAATAATAATAATAATAACTGAGAATTGTGTTTTTTTTTTAATTAGAGTTTTACTGAAGGTTAAACTAGTATACACACAGGCCTGCCCTGGCCATAGTCAAATATTGAATGTGCTTACTGACCAACAGCGCAAAAGTCTGTCTGGACCCCTCACAGACTCCCTGTCAAACCCTCTTCCCGCTTAATTGCCTGGGGTGTGTATCTCAGTGAGCTCCATGGGACTGATCCGTACAGATTCCTCCAAAGGTCAACCCGAGCCCCACAGACTCGTAAGAGAAGTCCAATTAATACTAGCTCAGTGGAGCTACATTATTTATTTAGCACTGAAGAGGAGGAGGAGGAGGAGGAGAGAAAGAGAAGAAGATCAATGAAGGTTTGGAACTTAATTACAGCTTTCAGTCGACAGGCCTCTTTCAAAGTGGCATAATCCCTCTCCTGTCTGTGGTGGGTCTGAACACGGTTAAACTGCTATGAGGAAGAATTACAGGGATCACGCTTAAGAGTGTGTTTGGCATATTTAATTAACATTTATGCTACTTAGTCAGATTAATAAAGGCAACAATTATTATGAAGCCTATTGGCCTATAGCTACACTGAAACTATTATTTTTTTTACTGTTTTTCCATTATTGTTTTGTCTTGTTTTCCACTAAAAATATCTGAATATCCAAGATTAATTTACTTCAGTTTTTTTTTTCTTGCCCAATTGGAAAATAGTTTGGCCTTGTCTTATTTATATATTTGCCAAGTACATTGATTTTCTTTTAGATATCATTTAGACATATATATATATATATATATATATATATATATATATATATATATATATATATATATATATATATATATATATATATATATATATATATATATATATATATATATATGTGTGTGTCTAAATATATTTTATTATTATTCTGTCATCATTTATTCACCCTCAAGTTGTTCCAAACCTGTGAGAATGTCTTTCTTGTGCAAAAGAACAAAAGAAGATATTTTGAAGAAATAAATTCATACAGGTTTGGAACAACTTGAGGGTGAGTAAATGATGACAGAGTTTTCATTTTTTGGGTGAATATCCCTTTAAATAGAGCAATAGCTGTGGTTATAATTATAACATCATTGAATTGATAATAAAGTGCACTACAAGGCATTACAGTGAATTATGAATGGGTAGTTGCCATGAAATACTTTTTGGAAGTTGAATTGTTCTGCAATGTGACACCACTTCATCTAAAACTAATTAAAAAAAAAAAAAAAAACATTTTACTAAATATTTTATAATTATTTAAAATGTGATTAAACATGATTAGCTTAAATGAAAGAGTCACTACCAGTTTTAGCACCTAACATACAAACATTCCCCATTACATTCATAGAAATTGTAAGCTAAAGTCTTTATATTTATTAACGTCATGTCATGGATATGTGAACTACCCAAGTATCCAGTCTGAATCTGATGATTTTTTTTATGTTTGTAAATTCATTCAAACTCATTTGTGCAATATTCAATCCACTATTTGTATCCAATATTTAAATGATTATTTTCATTTTCAATTATTAACTACTTGTATTGACCGTATCCTTTCTGAACATATTTATTCTCCTTACCACATATGTTTAATAAATCTCTGTACACATACTACTTGTATTTATATTTATTTTTATATTATTTTTATATTGTGTTCCAATCTATCTGAATGATCATCCGCATTTTCAGAATCTCACATTGGCTTGAACTGAAAAGGGTAAAACCAATGACATTATTAACTGTGTTCAGCACTTCACTTTTTACACATATGTTCACAGTTCACGTGACGCGAATTTCATCATCAGAAGAGTACGTGCACCGCCGGATTTTTGTAACCTACTTTGTACGCGCACGTGCACATTTAATTTTTTTGCAGTAATTAGTTTATCCACAAGGTGGCAACTGTGCCCTGGTGGTGTCAATTCACAAAGTAGTCAAAGAAAACCTGCATAAACACCAGACCAGAACGCATGCAAGCTACAGCGACAATGGAGACCTATATAGATAACAGATTGTACAAAGAGGTTAGAAAATATCCTAATTTGTACGACTTTAGCATGAAAGTATACAAATATATTTACCTGGGTTGTAACTCGTAGCGAGAGATTGCTCAAAACTACGCATGTGTATGCGTACAAGTCAAGTGAAGTATACTTTGCAAGGCTGTGTGTTCAACTGTGCACGTACGCTGGAGTATACCAAGGGCTTTAAGCTCACGATTATGGAAAGAGGCATTACATTTTCAACAAACACTCTAGAGGTGTTTAGCCAATCACAACACACTGGGTCAGCTGGCCAATCAGAACACTCTGGGGCTTTTCAGAAGGAGGGGCCTTGTAGAAATCAGGGTGTTTCAGACAGACTGGGAATAGAGGTACTGCAATAAAGTACAGTATTTGTAAAATAATGTGTTTTTGAGCATTAACGCATGTTATCCTATTCTGTTACACCTAATAAACAAATAATGAGCTTTTCAAATAGCATTATATGACCCCTTTAATTGAGTTACCAAGCATTAATATTCCATCCACCATCTAGTTTCACATCATAAGGTAAACAACACATGAAAAGCATGCAGTGATGTTGAGAAGAGAGCTTGTAAAGGTTTTCTGCAGTAATCACTGCTCTCCCCAGACCCTCTCACCCAGAACTAATCCCTCTGTGTTTACCAATGGTTTAGATATGAATGTGAGGAACACAAGGACCAACAATTAGTGTTCTGTTGCAAAGCATTACTGCAGCAATCGGAACTAAAGCACATTGAAGAGCTAACTGAAAAGCAATTCATTTTCCTCCTCTGGTATGTTTTAAAACAATTCGTGAAAGTTCACAGCAATGATCGGAAATGTTATTTCAAGGCTAGCAAGGATGAGACGTTCAAAAGTGTCATTTAAAAGTAATGGAACATGGGACACCTGGGCTTTCTGTAACCCTACGTGTCAAAGTAACGTTGCCTGTAATTGGATGGACTGGTGAATAACACAGAGAAGCTTTCCAGCAGCAGCCCTACGAATCATTCAGATATGACTCAGTATGTGTCACTGCAGTGGTTGTATTGAAAAATTTACAGGTTAAACATTGTATCTGTCACACTGCAAGACAGAAGCATAACAGGAATGATGGACCCAATATTTATTGAGTGTTTTGAGAGTCTTCCTGTTTAAACATTTACAGTAAACAGCACTCAGATGCATATTAATCTGTTTGTTTGCTTGTTGTCTGACTGATTGTTTAATGAACACTCATTCATTGTAGAATAATAATGCTGGATATTCTGTGGATTATGATAAAAGTTTTTCATTGTTTTGGTTGTGCTTTGGCTCTGCATGTGAATGAATATGGTTATCCTTCTGCTCATAAAACACTCACAACTAGGCTTAAGAGATATAACCAGTTTAGATGGAAAGGATCTCAAGCTGACCAGCTGAAGACGTTACTGTAGTTTTACCCATTAATAGACATGATATTTCCTTGAAAATAAATTCCAGCACAGCACTATAACAACCATCATGAATGATCCTTCACAATAGATAATGCTTTACAATGAACTCTGTTAGAGAGCTACATATGGCAATTTATCTGTTCAATAAAATACCTTACTCACCTGCTGAGTAATAAAAATGCCATCTCTGCGTCGCTTTTATAACATTACAAATCTCTCAGTTTACGCCTTAGCTGAAAAGCCAAGCCAATGTTGATTCTTGTTTTATTACGAGCTCTGTCTTGTTTTGTTTTTGCAAGCAGACTCTCCTCTGTTCTGCATTTTTTTTTTTTTTAACGGGTGATTCCCCAGTGGTTGGGGATTTAGCTGCTCCTTGTCAACCTTTCTCACTTGTTGTGACAACTAACCTATGCCACTCCCTCACCAGACACACGTCAAAGTAGCCGGAGCAACATTTCTCTATTTATGGATATGACAAGACACACAATTTCCAGCGAAAACCATACCGTCAGGAAAATGTAAACACATAATAGTTTACCATAGTGAATCAGGGTAAGACAAAAACACATTTTGAAAGAAAAATTGACTCATTATTTAAATGTTGTTAATGTTGAACAAAAACAAGTTGCATAGAGTAAAAGCATTAAAGGTGCAGTTTGAAAATTTTAGCAGCATCTAGCAGTGAGGTTGCGAATTGCAATATAAAGAAGCTATGGTGGCCAACACAGGACAAAGAAGTCATCATCTGAGACAGCAGAGAGAAGCCAGTCAAGCAAACGTGCTCTGTAGAGCAGTTTGTCCATTTAGGGCTACTGTAGAAACATGTCAGCGGAAAATGTAAGGGGACCCGTGGTGTACGTAGATAGAAATGGCTCAGTCTAAGGTAATAAAAACATAACGGTTCATTATGTAATGTCTTTATACAACACTGAAAACATAGTTATGTATATGTTACATGGCTGTGTAGTTTTATTTTAAAGACCCATAGGTGGCGTTGAGGTTCTGGATTGGTGGAAGCAGGATGACGTCACCGAGTTTACAGTATAAATATGGTGGATGGCGACAATGGAGTCTATCTCGCTGGGCTGGTCTCGCCGGTGTCTCTCTCACTGTTTATTAATGTAGTAAGTATAGTGAAGGAAGCAGAGGCCCGGAAGACTCACTCCTTTTGCTTTATCGGAAGCTAGGTAAGAACTACTGGTGAGAATAGCCAGGCAGGCGTTCTTTGTTTCTTTGGCAGTTTTCCCTACTTGCTTGCTGTTAATTCTTTTGTTAATATTTTGTCTAATTTTGTTTGTAACATTATTTACGAATTGTTTATTTTTCTTTGTATTATAATTAAACAAGGGCGATTTATTGTCCTGAAAATTAACTACCGGTGTCTGTGGCTCTTGCATGTGTGTGTTCCATGCTCTTATTGGAGTTATTTTATTTAACAAGCTGTTAACTCAGACATGGGCGTAACAGTATATTATACTGCATTTCTGTCAATAGATCCTCCTAAAATTTACACATTGCACCTTTAAAGTCAAATTGAAATTTTGTCCGCAACCCATTTTGCAATGATTCCAGAAAGAGAATATTCAATTAAAAGAAATGTAGTTTAGTAATTGTTTTACAAATTAACTTCAACAAAAGTAATTCACAATTTTTGTATTATGAAATTTAGCTCGCAAAGCTTTAAAAGGAATCACTAAATGGTCTAGAAAAAAACATTGCTACTTAATATATAGCACTCCATAATTAAAATATGATCTGAATACATTGAACTATATATTTTCAAATATGAGATGAACTGCTTAATGCACAAAAAAAAAAAAAAAAAGAATAAGCTCACGCAACAGCCGCAAGACCGGCCAAACGAGGTGAGTGCATGTTAGAAATCAGGAATGGTGAGAGAACATTGTGCTTGGTACATTTTTCATCTTCAAACCAAACTAGGATCTTCAGTCGACAAAGTTTAAATCCCGTTTGGCTAGCATAATGTTCCCATAATGTTTATGCATCAGGTCAGTAGGCAGAGAGTAGGTGGTCTTTTGTGTCTGTTCAAACACATTTGACCACATGAGCATTTCCACTATGAAAGCAATCCTGTCAAATGTGTTTTCGACTACCTCTGGAAGTGGTCGAAAGTGGACAAGCTCAAAACATTTTACACCCCGTTTACACCTGTATATAGCGTTGTCCACTTGTTATCCGACTGACCAAAAGGTGTTGAAAGGTGTTAATGCACAATCACCGATTTAGATTACAAGTGTAATACTGTATAAGATTTCCATTTGAACTGAATGCATATAAAATCTTGCCAGTTTCAGAACAAAACGCAAAACTGTGACATTCACTGATGTGCTTTACTCAGCAGTGCTAAAACCATAGACTGTAAAAAAAAAAAAAAAAAAAAAGATGGACGACACACCTTCACTCTCTTCCATTGTAGTAAGTGAAGCTGCCAGTGTGCCAATATGGTGCTGACATCTCGGCTGCATCCGAAAACCTAAGGATACATCCATGCTTCCTTCAAAAATCGATCTGAGGACGGTATCTCATGAGACAGGAAGTGAACCTAACATTGGATTCGGACGTGCCTTGATGCCTTACTACCTTTAAATGTGTCCTCAGAAGGCAGCATTTTCCAGTTTTCGGACGCAGCCCTCGAGTCTCGAGCCTGTGCATAGTGAACTTGGAGCTTGATCCTGCGCAGTAGTGAGCGTGAATTGGAGCCGCGATATCAAGGTCCTGCCCACACTCCCGCAGAATCAGTTAAAGGTGCCATCGAATGTTTTTTTACAAGATGTAATATAAGTCTAAGGTGTCCCCTGAATGTGTCTGTGAAGTTTCAGCTCAAAATACCCCATAGATTTTTTTTTAATTAATTTTTTTAACTGCCTATTTTGGGGCATAATTAGAAATGCACCAATTCAGGTTGCGGCCCCTTTAAATTGCGTGCTCTCCGCCCCCGGAGCTCGTGTTTGCCTTAAACAGTGCATAAACACAGCTAATATAACCCTCAAAATGGATCTTTACAAAGTGTTTGTCATGCATACTGCATGCATGCATCAGATTATGTGAGTATTGTATTTATTTGGATGTTTACATTTGATTCTGAATGAATTTGAGGCTGTGATCCGTGGCTAACGGCTAATGCTACACTGTTGGAGAGATTTATAAAGAATGAAGTTGTGTTTATGAATTATACAGACTGCAAGTGTTTAATAATGAAAATAGCGATGGCTCTTGTCTCCGTGAATACAGTAAGAAACGATGGTAACTTTAACCACATTTAACAGTACATTAGCAACATGCTAACGAAGCATTTTGAAAGACAGTTTACAAATGTCACTAAAAATATCATGTTATCATGGATCATGTCAGTTATTATTGCTCCATCTGCCATTTTTCACTATTGTTCTTGCTTGCTTACCTAGTCTGATGATTCAGCTGTGATCCAGACGTTAATACTGGCTGCCCTTGTGTAATACCTCAATCATGGGCTGGCATATGCAAATATTGGGGGTGTACACCCCGACTGTTACGTAACAGTCGGTGTTATGTTGAGATTCGCCTGTTCTTCAGAGGTCTTTTAAACAAATGAGATTTATATAAGAAGGAGGAAACAATGGAGTTTGAGACTCACTGTATGTCATTTCCATGTACTGAACTCTTGTTATTTAACTATGCCAAGATAAATTCAATTTTTAATTCTAGGGCACCTTTAATAAAGCAGAACAACTCAGTCGGAGTGAAATAAATAGCTCTGGAAATGTCTCCTCCGGAAGATCCAGAAAAAAGTCAGTTGGTGACTACTTCGCTCAGAGAAACTGTCAATCTCAGCTATCAATCATGACGTCAAAACCTGTGTTTTTATAGCATCAAATAACTGACTAAAAACAAACTCATCACTTTATCTAACATCAGTGTGATAAAAAAAAAAAAAATGCCTACAATTACAGAAACCATCTTAATTTGACTGTTAGTTTAATACTCATTTTTTTATTTTAAAATATAATAGTATTATCACACTTTATTTATTATTTTGTTTATTTTATGAAAAATAACTAACTAAATAAAGTGCAATAATGCTATTATTATTACTTTTTTTTATTTTTTTTTTTTATGGTTATATTTAATGGGTCACACTATGTGCAGTATGATCACCAACCCGAATCTCCAGGTGAGAACCATGAGAACCAGACTGAAAAACTTATGCACCCCTGCTTATATAGACATTCACAATAATGCATCTGGCACATACTTTTATCTAAAGCAACTTGCAGTGCATTATAGCACACAGCTCAGCATAGAAACAAAATAAACATGCAAAATAATTGATGTTTTGTAATATTCTTATGGATGAAATGGGCCATGGAAAGGTCTGGGACAAGCATGCATATTTTATGATCATCATATATCATTTTTGAATGATATGCAGAAGTTGCATACAAACATAATACCATATGTTGCCCTCCGAGGGTGCCCATAATAGTGCAGTAGTCAAGATAATAAAAGCTCTTTTCTACCTGTTTGGTCACCTCATCAATAATCTCCATTTCAGCTGTCACAAAGTACACAGTGATCTATAGATGTACACACAAAGCAAACCTTGTGTGGGGCTACACCGATTTAGTGTATTAGACTCAAACACAAAGAAACAAGAGGTAGATATAATTACCTAAACATTAGCGGCATCTCACTGTTTCAGGTGTTACAACAGATGTGGTGCAGAATGCAAAAGTTATTGTGAATGAAGTTGTCCTTGACTGAGTCTGTTAGATTTCATTCAGTCTGTTAGATATGTAGATTCAACATAATGACCCCAGTGAAAGCTATTAGCAGTGCGATTTACCAGAGTGAAGCAGACTGTACTAAAGTGCTTCAGAATCTGAGGTAAGAGAGCATCACATCATGAATAGGAGGATACTGACTGAAATCCTGCATTAGACAGTTTTATTTCTATAAAGTAGAGGTAATTAAGGTTGTTCTCTGTGACCTCAAGAAAAGCTTTTACCTTCTCCATTCACTTTCAATAGGAAATTAAAATGGACTCGTTTTCATTTCTTAATAGCAATACACACGCGTGGACTTTTTGTGAAGGACGCATAAATGAATGTAAATAAATAAATGTATGAATAAATCACCTATAACCACAAGTGACACATAATTGCATGTAATTTCAAACAAACAATAAATAAATGAATAATCTTATGACGGAACTACAAATCATGCATAATTCCATGTAAATTAAAACAACAAATAAATACATTTATCACCTAAATCACAAATGACACACAACTGAATGTAATTTAAAACAATAAATAAATAAATAAATAAAATTATATATCACATAAACCACAAATTATGCATAATTGCATGTAAATTAAAACAATAAATAAATAAATAAATGTTTATTTCTCACCTAAACCACAAATGACACTCAACTGCATGTAATTTAAAACAATAAATAAATAAATAAATAAATAATTTATTTAATTCATTATTTATTTATTGTTTTAAATTACATGCAGTTGAGTGTCATTTGTGGATAATAAATATAAATAAAATTATATAATCATCTAATCCACAAATTATGCATAATTGCATGTAAATTAAAAAATAAAAAATACATTTATTTTTCAAGTAAACCACAGATGAAACTTCATTTATTTATTTATTTATTTATTTATTTATTTCCTATACCACAAATGACACATAATTGCATGTAATTTAAAACAACAAATAAATAAATAAACAAACAAAATTATTTATTAACTAAACCACAAATTATGCATAACTGCATGTAAATTAAAACAATAAATAAATACATGTATTTATCACATAAACCACAAATCACACTTTATTTATTTATTTATTTATCACCTAAACACAAATGATGCATAATTACATGTCAATTAAAACAACATTTATTTATTTAATTGTTTGTTTGTTTGTCACCTAAACCACAAATGACACATAAATGCATGTAATTTAAATAAATAAACAAATACAATTATTTATCACCTAAACCCCAAATGATGCATAATTGCATGTAAATTAAAACAATAAATAAATCACCTAAACCACAAATCACACATTATTTATTTATTAACTTATTTATTTATCTATCACCTAATATAATCACAAGTGATGCATAATTGCATGTAAATTACAACAATAATAAATAAATAATCTTTTAAATATAATTAAATTGATTTATTCATCACCTTAACTGCAAATAATCACTCTGGAAACACAAGAAGTTCTCTCATGTCATTTTAGATAAATGTATAGGGACATGCAAACTCAAAGGAACAAAATGAGAAATATTTAAGACACGCACAGGTTTAAGAGAATTGTCTACAGTATATTCTTCAGTGATGAACTGATGTGGTTTGGTGAGGTTGCAAACACAGTGGAACATAATTGGTTTACTATAAATAATGCAAGCATACAAATATTGATATTGATCTAAATTGATAGTTTGGAGAAGATAGCTTTTTGGAATGCAAAAACACGTCTAATGAATTTCACTGGATCTCAGGTTTAATCATTTCTGATGGGTTTTGAAGACAATTTGATTACCCCCACAGACCATTTCCCCTGACAGCTTTCTCTGCCTTCATTTCAGCATGTACTCATCAGCTTGCTCGTCTGCCGCTCAATCTCAACCCTACGAAATAATCAAACCCATCATTTTGCTTTTGAAACCAAACAGTAATGAAAATATATAAATGACTGAAGTTTTCAGTTGTCAAGCTTGCTTTAAGCCTGGATTTGTCAAATCTATAAGCCGTGAATCTTGGTGTGGTATGTCTGGCAATGCTGTGCTCAATAATCTGGTGTAAACATATGCCATTAGTCCCTCATTCCACTGAAACAGCTTTTAATGGAGCACTTAACTAACACAAATCCAGAAGAACGTTCTGAACAAGCGATTGGAAACTTTGTCGCATCTTATTTCTGAAAAATTACATAACTTTCGTTAGATGATAACATTATGCAACATGTCAAGTATCAGATAAAATCCTCGTGTTTGTACATTTCGAACTGTTTTCAGATCAGCTATAGTCGCGCCGTCCTTTCCTAGACATGTGTTTGTGTTCTTTATTCAGTTATTTATTTATTTATGTTGGAAAAGCTGCATCGTAATATGATGCAATAGGAAAAAAGATAAGATTATGAGTGCCGGCAGACAGCAGACTGATTGTAATGTTTTCCGAAAGACTGCTGATAATACATTTAAAATTCATTTCCCTTTTATGAGAGGACACTTTGTTTCATCTTTTACCCAACCTCTGTCATGAATATTAATGCGTTGTGACTTTTTGTGAAAAGATAGATATTTAAAGCAGTTTACTTAGACTGCGATTTTCCTCTGAAGTGATATATGACTCATAAATATGTTATAAGGTAAATACTGTCATCATGTTCTTTTGGCTTCAGCTGGATTGACTCCAGCCTGACTGTGATCTGAATCTAATTTAGGACAAGATTGTTGGGTGAAATTCAGAATTTAAGAATTGGCTGCCTTTCAATTTATGACACATTCATAATCCTGATATGCAAGAAACATGACAGAGATACATTTCTCTAAACGTTCAATATCGTCAAAACAATGAACAAAGCTGTCAAAACGGATTTTTTTTCTTTTGTTATACAGAACCGTAAAATATGTTTCAGAGTAATTTCATAAAAATTAATCATAACATATAAGTATGAAATATTATTAAGAATATAAAATATTTAAAAAAATGTAATCTACTGATTATAGTATAAAATATAATAGTTTATTAAATTATTAGTAAGTAAAATAGAGAATTCTTGGAAATGTAGTTTTCTTTGGTATATATATATATATATATATATATATATCCATGAAGACTAATAAATGCTGCAATAGTATTTTTTGTTAGCTCATTCTGTATGGTTTATAAGCCTTTTGAAAAATGGGGACATGGGGTAATGTCCTCATAAGTCACCCTCTCCTTGTAATACCTATGTCATACCCATGTCATTACACAAATTTGTGTATTCTTCCATGATGGTCTATAAAATTAAATGTGTTATTAAAAACAGTATTATTTTAGTACCACTGAGATACTATTTTAGTTTTTTATTCATATATTTTTATTAATATTTTTTTTTATTAATATTCATTTTAATTTTAGTTAAAGTTTTTTATTTTTATTAGTTTTTGTTAGTTTTTTGTTATTTATTAGTTTTTAAAAATGTCTATTTTTTTTAATAATTTGAATTTCAGTTTTAGTTTTAGTTATTTTAGTAAATCACGTTATTTACACTAAACTAAAATAGGAAATCTTGCCTTGGCAACTAGCTGCAAAAAAAATATGCATTTTTGTATATTTTATTAATTTCAGTTAATGTTCCTTTTATTTCAAGAAACAAACATGCTTTTTATGGTTTTGGTTTTAGATTTAATTTAATTTAATTTAATTTAATTTAATTTAATTTAATTTAATTTAATTTAATTTAATTTAATTTAATTTAATTTAATTTAATAATTCAAATCTGAATTATAATTATACATTTAAAAGGCATCAAAGAATTTAAAAGGCATCACAGCATCACAAAACCCTGTAGTAGAACAATGACTACACTGTAAATGTTTAGAATTTTTTTTTCTTTAAATGATTACAACCAATTAGAAAGGTCGAGAAAGTACCAAAGTACAGTCCAGTAAGGTGTGTCTCTATCAAGCACCATTTAAAGGTGAGACGTCCTGTTCTGACATATGGTCACTGGAGCACATGGTGAAAATTAGAAATTCAGTTTTTTTCGTTGCCTCATGGCAACATTTTGCGATAAGGGGTACTTTTCGAGGATATTTTGCACAATACCTCACATTGGCCATAATATGTTATAAGAAGGGAAGATGCAGGGTTCCTGGGTGTGCAGGAACACCCAAAGTGATGTGCAAAAATTGTAACATACACCACAATTTCACAGCAGAGAAGAGCTGCTTTTTGAAGTTTCATATGGAGTGAAATCTTTTTACATGTAGTACATTATATGGCATGACACACTGCATGATACAAACCTATGCATGTATCAACTTCAATAAATCAATGTCTTTCAAGTGTTTTTCCCTTTTTACTTAATGATTTCTTGACATTAAAATGTGATTTTTATGATAATTTTCTCTATGATTCTGTACCATTGTTGCACAAAATTGGCCCGAGGCAACGAAAACTTATTTTGGGGTCAAAAAAAAAAAAAAAAAATCAATAAAATGTTCCCAAATGAACCAAAAAATGATGTGGAGTGCCATCAACATGTGTGCAGTAGAGGGTAACTTACTTTTTTTTTTTTTAAGTTAAACCAACAATTCATTTTTACAGTGTAGTCTTCAGCAGCCAGCATTCTAAATAACAAAATATTCCTGCACACACCTGAAGTACCACTCCAGCATCACAGCGACTCTGCTCTCAGAGATATGAATTGCTGAGAATGATGGAGGAACGGAACAAAATGAATACAATCAGTAAACACAATGTATTAAATTCACCTGGCACAAATACTGTATTGGCAAAACACACGCCTATTGTGCAAAGAAGCAGATAGACTATTGCAAACAACCCAGACCACATCCATCTATCTGGACAAAAATAAAAAAAATTACACATTGGAGCAGATGAAGTGTCCTCTATCATAGTTATCACTATCACGGCCAGATAGATAGACCCATAAACCTGCAATCATGCTCTGAGATGCTGTTGTACAAAAAAACCCCGAAATACCAACAAAAACAGTCACCTATTGTACACTTCAGAGAGGTCACAGAGATTGAATACTGTGTTCTATTACAAAGGCATGTTGGAGTTTGGAAATCTGTTTTGAATCATCTGACTGAGGTAGAAGTCAGTATCCAGTGTATTCCTGTTACATGACCTTATGAGCTAAAAGCAAGTTATTCCCAGCAGGACCAGAGGCCACATGCACCTGGCACTTTCCATGAAAAGGGAGCAAAATAGAGTGGTGCTGGTATGACGTCCAAACACTGAAGATTAATTCGCCGCTGTTTCCTTCAAGATTTTCCTATGGGGTTTTATAATGAGGTTTTTCGATTTATGTGTAAAATAAAGCCTGTGGTAAACATAACTTGACGATACTTTGACGTTTTGTTCCACAATGCAAATTACACACACCAAGGTCCCTTTCAAGGAAAGTCTGTTCACTCGGCGGCCATATTTGCGATGCCTCCAGGCAGCTGTTTCGGGCATCCAAGACCAAGTCCTATCTATCTGAATGGGGGAATCCTGAAATTTCAAAAACCGCTTGACGAATCCACAATTAAATAACATATTTCAAATCAGCAACAAAATCTGACATGAACAGCCCCATAAATGATGCTTCTTATGCTCAAATAGTGTTTAAAAAAAGCATATTTTTCAGGCTAGACGAGCCAATGCACATGTGCAGTTCTAAGCTGGAGTCTCAGGTTTCTATGGGAACCGGAGCTTCTAATGGCAGATGCAGTGATGCAATGACTTTATCAATGAGTAATTGGCTCTGTTACCTAGAAGGCAGGACATATTCTGCCATATGCACATTGCAGATTCTTCCATTCACAAGTAATAGGAGCGGTCCGTCTTTCTATATCTATAGTCTTTGCACACACCCATAGCGCAAATTTTGAAGCAGTTATGTTCATTTTTGAAAATGTACATTTTTAATAACTAACTAGATAAGGCAGTTAGGGGTGTGAGTGTGTGCAATGTACATTGTAGAACAAAACATCAAAGTATTGTTAAGTTATATTTACCATAGGCTTTATTTTATGGTTTTTTTCATGAATTGTGACCCGTGCTGGCAAAATGAGTCAGAATGCGTGTGGGCTAATTATGAGCTACAGGCAAAACAAGCCAAAAATGTTGATTTTGGTCGAATTTGAGGTTTTCACAAAAATGAGTTCATTAAGCCCTCATCTAGTGATCCAAATGCTTCAAATAGCAATTAAACATCTAAAAGTATCTTTATTTGTATGTTTTCTGAGAGGAGTAACTTTATTTTGTCCATGAAAAATGCCATTTTTCTCTGCTTGCTTCACCACTCGCGTTTTCCTAAGTTTGGCAAGTTTCACAGCATTCCAACTTTGTGAATATTTATAGCGAATTTTTGATGGCATGAGTCTGAACCAGTGAAACGTGACTTTCAAACTCATGCTGATGTAAACAAATTGATCTTACTCGCGCTGACTGACAGATCCGAATCGCTCGCACAAGAACGCCTCAGACAGCGCGCGATCACAATATACACAGAATTACAGTACTTTAAAATATTGAAAAAAAAAAAAGTTAAATACTGTTTTATAAAAAACCTATGTATTTTGAAAAGATGAAGATGCTACCTTCTAACTAATTATAAGACTACAGGTTTGGAATGGCCATCTGACTCTAATATACTTGATTATGTTTTAGTATGACCACAAGTGTTGAATGGTTGTATATTTATGTATAGACCACAAATATCAAAGAGTTTAAGTGTATTATTATGTACTTTTATTTATTATTTGTAACTTTGTTAAAGTACATGCTGTTTAAAGTTTATTTTGTAATTTATTTTTAATTTTAAATTTTTTTATCATTATTATTACTGTTGTGGTAACTTATGTATTTTTATTTTGGCAGAAAGGGTTATGGGGAAGAGAAAAAAAGTAACTTTAATTGTATGAAGCTTTCTGTTAATGCTTTGAAAAAGTTTATATATATATATATATATATATATATATATATATATATATATATATATATATATATATACAGGGGCGGTTTCTTCATTAGGGCAATAGGGCGACGCACCACCAAAGTGAGAAAGGGACGGATTTTTCAATCACATTCAACCACAGAGTTACGCTAGCTGTCACTGCTAGGCTGTTTGTTCTGCCTCTGGATATAGTCCAATCAGCGTCGAGTCACGCTCTGTGGAGTACCGCCTCTTTTTGGGCATTTCAGTCTGGCGGAGATTTGCCCCGACTGCTCCCATAGACTTCCATTCAAAGAACTTTTTTTTCGAACTGCAGGCACTGCAATGCATTCTCTATGGGTTCCGGGAGGGCTCGCACTAACGTGCTTTCGTCATCATACGTAACCTTAACTTGTGCAGCGATTGGTGGAAACAAACATACCGCTATTAATATTTTTTTTAAGCTGAAGTGACATTTAATAATTTCCTCAGTGCATAATTTACATTTCACAGACATATTCTCCATCTGTAAAAGTTAGAAAGTCGAGAATATTTCCATTTTGCAGTCAGGCGTGGACGAGCCTTCAGCAAGCACAAACTTCTGTGAACGAGCGCCGCCGCGCGCCGAACGGAGTTCAATCTGAGTAAAATACATTTTGCTCAAAATATTTGTTGAAAATTTGTTTTTGTTGGCGAACATAATTATGTCATATGTAGAATTTCGAACCTACAACTAAGTGTATTTGTACGATAGCAGTAACTGTGTAAAGTGACTATTCTAGGGTAATCAAAATAATAATTATTATTAGTCTGTTCTTTTGTTTTTATTTATTTTCATTTTTAGTTTAGTGTATTTAATTTCTGCTTCAAAAAATTCAAATATATATACACACACACACACATATATATATATACACACATATATATATATATATATATATATATATATATACACATATATACATATACATATATATTATATATATATATACATACACACACACATATATATATATATATATATATATATATATATATATATATATATATATATATATATATATATACATATACATATAAGTTAAATAGTGTATATATATTTTCCTATAGATATTTGGTTTTGACGAGGTGTGTGCCAAATTAGATATTATTAACAGTGGTTTTAAGGTATGGTTGCTAGGTGATTTTGTTTTGGAACCTTCAGAAAACTTTAACTTGATTTTTATCAAAATTGACTTTGCTGACTTCAAACAGGTGTAGCTTAGTCATTTTTTGTCGGATTCCAACAAATCATACATCTTTTTGAAAGTGCTTTAGTAGAGATTGTGAAAATTACATTAACTATATATATATATTTTTTTAAATTGCTCATTGCGAATCATTTTGCCAGCATGGGTCACATATTTCTTTTAAAAAAATGTCAGTTAAAGTTGCAATAAGTGATTTCTGAGAAACACTGTTGATATGTGAAATCAACCCAAACAAACACACTCTTCCCTTCATTGCTCCGCCCCCAAATGCACAAATACGCAATGGAAGAGTTGATGTCTCTTTATTCAAAGCGAAGCAAAAAATAAAACAAAGATGATGAACAAACCACAAGGAACAACAAAAAATGAACATACAGTACACAAGAGTTTATACAAGGAAGAGTTGGTTGTTAGTCGCCAGCAGCACAGACAAACAATGACACTCAAAACTTATCTTAGTTCTGTGAAACAGCAAAATCAATGTTACTCACATATGGAGCAGAAACAACACGACCTCTGCGTCCACTTTCAGGCTTTCCTGCTCAGTTCTCTCCAGCGCTGGAAAGCTTTACTAATATTAATGCGGGTTCTAAAGCTTTTAGCCTGATCATAACCCTTCTTTTTCCAGTAATATTCCTCTAACTTTTTCTCTTTTGTAATGTCTCTCAGCCATCTCTCTTTCTACAGTCTTTCTTCAAATCTCCCTCTTGCTCACTCTCTCTCCTCCTCCATCATGAGTGGACACGCCCCCTACTGCTGATTGGCTACAAGAGTGTTGTGGTGCTTGGTCTGATCCACTTTCAATAACATTTCTCAGAAACCACTTACTGTACCTTTAACATTGAGTAAATATATTAGTTAACACGAACGATGAACAAAACTTCTACAGCATTTATTAATCTTAGTCAATGGTAAATTCAAAAAATATTTTAAATCTATAGTTGTACTTGTTAATGAACTAACATGAACAAACGATGAACAATTAAGATTTTTACTAACATTAACAAAGATTAATAAATACTTTTAAAAAAAATATTGCTCATTGATCATATTTCTCATAAATTAAAAAGTATTTTTACATTTTTATAAGCCCTCAAAAAAGGGGGCACAGGTAAAACATCCACTATATTATAATGAAATATTAGTAATAATTGTGTTGCTTAGAAAACATTTGATTTTGTCAGAATACAGGGCTAATTTTGAATGGCTGTCAAGAAAGATACATTTTAGAACCAGTTATGGCATCTACTAGCAAGAACTAACTTCATCAAGCTAAACCTTGATCCACTGACCAAAATCACAATTTCAATGGCAAAGAACAATTTGTCCTTGTATTAAAAAAGTAACTGAACACTATTTTTGTGGAAAGTGCCACCTAGTTTATGTGAGCTGTATTTTGTTTTTCAAAGACAGAAAGGCATCAACTTTGATGTTCAAATTAAAACAGGACTACGAAACTATCTGCAACTAAACAGTATTAACTGAGCACATGGACAGCAAAGACTTTCAAATATTCATATAATTCCTATATTCAGCTGGGTTTATCAAGCGGCTGCCAAGGCTGCTTGTGTGAATGTGAGACATGATATGCATGTATAATTGATTTATCTGGCCTTGTTTGTACCAAATGAAAATTATGTTTCATTGCATTCAAATTAAATATGTGTAATCGGAGCCCATGTTTCATACTGCAGGAATGAAACTTCATATATGCCACGAATTAATGAAAAATCAGATCAGACTTCTTTGCTATCTCCCATTCCTCTCCCCAAATACATTTTACAAGAAAACACTATTTCAGTCTTTCTTCTGCAAAATTTCACGTTTAATTCAATGTTGCCACTTTGTATTTATTTGTGAAATTTATGGAAGCTTGTTCTAAAAAAAAAAAAAAAAAAAAAATGTGACTTATCTAACAATTCTAACTTTTTTTCCTCACAATTGCAAGTTTACATCTCACAATTCTGACTTCTTTTCTCAGAATTGCAATAAACTCGCAATTGCAAGAAATAATCTCAGAATTGCGAGTTATAATGTCAGAATTGTGAGATATAAATTCACAATTGCGAGAAATAGTCAGAATTGAGAGTTATGAACTCACAATTGCTAGATATAAACTTCTAGATTTAAACTTTTTTAAACTCACAATTCTGACTTAACTCCCAATTGTGTGTTATAAAGTCAGAATTGCGAAATATAATCTCAAAATTCTGAGAAAAAAAGTCAGAATTGCGACTTTATAATGCAACTGCGACTATATCACACAATTCTGAGAAAAAAAGTCAGAATTGTGAGATAAAAAGTCGCAATTATATCTTTTTATGTTTTTTTTTTTTTTTTTTTTTTTTTTTTTTTGGCAGAAACAAGCTTCCAAAGAAATTTACTAGCAATTTCTAAGTGAAAATTGTTTTTACACCAATTTTTTTTTTCAGTGTAGCAGAGACTATGGAAAGAAAGTATTCACTTTATTCAAAAATATCCTTTGAAAATAAAGCATTTTTTTCTTCTCGATCCTATTAGCCAATCAGTCCTCTTTCTCACTGCCCCTACAAATAAAAGAGGAAAAACATAAAAAAAAAAAAAAAAAAAAAAATACTACTCTTCGTGCTAAAATGCTGGAGCTTTATGCTGCATTAAAACATAAAATAGGCTTTGGACACATCGGATAGGCTACAGCACATGACAGTTGCAAAACACGGCTACTGTAGCATCAGTGGATAAGGACACATATGAGACTCCAGTAAACGCAGTGGAGGGTGACTAACACACATGATAGTGCAAGTGTGTTTTTTACCCATGTTCCCGGGTCTTTATCGTTTGAATCCCAGATGAAAAGCAGCCTTGTGCGTGACCCATGAGGCTGAGGTGTGGATTTAGAGAGGCAACCTGGTCTTTGACAGTGAGCTGCAGCATCGACCGCGGTAGAGGGGAGAGCAAGGGGACGACGGTCAATACACCCAGACCCAATTAAGGCAGACTCTGTATGTAGTCAATGCTGTAATTGCAGTGCCTTTCAGAAGTCATTTGATATTGTTAACCAAACATACATGAAATGCACTTCTCACATGACAGTATGCAGGCAGAGGTTTTTTTGAGGGATGCACTGCGGCAGAGCAGAATGACCCACAGCAGAACTCAGTATAGCCCAATGTGGTGCTTTGAAATCTTACACTTACTTGCTATTATTTGTTTTTGTGAGATGAACCTTTTGCACACTAATTGTCTAGAGTGTAGTACTCATGACCCTGGAAGTTGCACTAAAAAAAAATAATAATAATAATAATAATTTGCAAAAATCATTAGTGTACCTTTTAGAGCTGCAAGTTTAATCAGTAAAAGGTCGAGATCTCAATTCAAACACCCACACAATCTCATTCCTAAATGACAACAATTCATCTGTGTCCATTAAATATTTCACAAAACCACACCGAAACATTGAAATCTGCATTGGTGCTGCCGCTGACCCTAGAGAAACCATGATGCATCCAGTAATGAAACACAAGAAGTATTTATGAGTGAGTCATTGAATCATTCACTCAAACCAATTTTTTTTTTTTTTTTTTAATAATTCATTCAGATTAATTAATAGACTTTTTAGGGGGGCATGCTTTGGGGGCCTACATTCAATTGCTATTTTATATATATATATATATATATATATATATATATATATATATATATATATACAATAATCAACACTCAAATAACAAAATGTATGTAAGCTGCACAAAAAGCGTTTACATTAATGTCTAAATCTAATTATTATAAAATTGTTTTTACTCCAATTTGTTGTTGAAAATCACAGTGCCTGTCATTTTCATGACAGATTTATTTAAACATACATTAAATAATCAAGACATCACTAACAGATTAAGTAAAATATAATGAATATATAGGCTAATACAGTGTATATATTAAGCAAAACAGTTCATTTCTCTGGCAAACTAACAAGCTGTGGACACTGAAATGCTTTTCGGTAAAAGCTTTGTGACATTGTTTATAGGCTGTTTCACTGATGTCTTTACGCGGTTGAAACACTGATTGAGGGATTACACGAGATACGTTTTAGTAAGTTGTACTGTATCTTTCAACATACCTTCAGATGTTCATTCATGTTTATTCTGTAGTTAGTATTAAACAGGAAGAGATTATCGCGTTCACTCGTAAAGTAAAGACATTAAAGTAATCCTGTTTCTGCTTAAACGGCATGCCAATCAGAATACATCCTGCTTTAAAGAGATAGATCATTTAAAGTGGCAGACAACAAAACTGCAGTGCGCATTTATAATAAACAGAACAAAATCTTGTGGACACACTTATATTGATACCGTTATAATTATCTTTATAGTTATTTTTAATGTGAACAATTTTAGTTTTTTTTTTTTCATCCTTTTGAAAGAAGTTATGCTGGTGAGGCTGCTTTTATTTGATCAAAAATACAGTAAAATGGTAATATTGTGAAATTGTGTTGCTTAACCCAGGGTTAAAAAGATGGTAACCCAGGATAAAGTGTAGTGTGTGTTTTAGAAGTTTAGAAACAAGTTTGTAGTACACTTATGTCTCTCTCTCTCTCTCTCTCTCTAGTGTCTCATGTGTCTGTATCTCTCGTCTCTACTTACCTTGAACGTGGAAAAGGTCACCCCACTCCTCTGAGCGTGTTGCGGGCCACGTTCACAGGAAATTAATGGTTTGTGCCAGCGATTGCCGCCGCTCCCTCCCCGGCGTAATATTTTTGGTTTACTTAAAGGACACGTTTATTGAAGGAATATATAAATATGGATTCCTGACAGGCACTTAGTTTGATACATTTGTATATCAGGCCCTTTTTTTTTTGGCTTCATTGCTCAAGTAAAGTATTTCAGAGTCAACACATATATAATAGACAAAGAGCGTCAGCTTTCAGCACGGTAAGAGTGCCTTGTGATCTGCTGGGTGCAGTTCTGAGCGCTGAATGATGTTCTTTTGCTCAGAATGCGAGACGCTGAGGGAAATCATTGGTGCATCCGTGGCTGTATGAAGTCATACAACTGTCGGATTATGGTTGAAATGATTTGCCCAGCCACACCAGTCCTAGTGAAAATAATCCACTCAGCATGTCCTTCCAATGACCTGAACAACATGTAATAATTCACACATTACAGCAGTCATAATGTGGTCAAACTTATTGTTACTGAACATTAGTCTTCATTTCTTTAAACGGAAGTGTCAAACTCATTGTGGAAAATAAATTCTAGCCCTAGAGTATGTTCTCTGTCCTGACGACCATCCTTTTGCATTTTAGCCCATGCTAGCTCATGATTCATTACCATCTGCTCAATATGGCCTTGACTGTCCGATTGTTACATTAGAACCCCACAGTCACCTCAACTGGCTCTATTAATCAAACTGACCTGCTCTGGAGCCCCTTAAACATTTATAATTTGTGCTTTAGTGCAGCTAAAAAGACAATCTGGTTACAAGCTGTTGCAGAGAAAAGAGTATAAACATTGTTAGTTTGAAAGTACATTGGAAATGCCACAATTTGACATTTTATTTGATGCCACGCATTCAAAATGGTCATTATTTACTTGGAACCTGATGTGTCTGTACATGTTCTATCAAACATTTAAGGTATAAAAAACGAATTTTGCCTCACTAAGATTATTGTGATGGTTTTTAACACCTTTTAGGGCTCCCTCAGATTTTCAGATGTGTTATTTTTATGCTGTACACTTGACAGACTTCAAACCTAGAAGCAGAGAATGCCCTCTGAAGTGCCGAACACACATCTGCCCTTGCTGAGCGCTATTCTTACAAATGTAATGCGGCCAGAATAGCTCTAATGAATTGACCAAATAATTCACAACATGACACAAAACACTGCTGTGTTCTCTACCTAATTCTCATCTAAATGTCCCTGACATTTCTATCCAACCACTTGGATGTACTGTTTACCACATCGACAACACAATTTTAGCTCCAGCGAAGCCAAATGAATTGAAGTGTTGTTGATCAGTAAATTATGGCTCTCTGATGTCTGATGCTGTTTATCTGACATGGAGAACCTGATGATTCAATCTTGCCAGTTCTGCTGAGGAAGATTTCTGTTTTCAGCTTTCGTTTTCTTTAATATGCAATTTAAAAGCTGCACTCACCGTTTACTGGTCTATACTACAAGTATACTGTTTTCAATTGATCACATGGCTACAGGTGATATAATGGTTATTCACAATATATTTGTTTTTTGTCCACATATTTATTCACAGAAGTCCTAAGTATGCATTTTTCATGTATTAAAAGGCATATATATGTAGCTGAATATCAGCATTTGGTACTATGTGTTGTTCTCTCAATGCATTTAAATAAAAATGCTTACCGTTTTGGGTCAGTAAGATTTTCTTTTTGAAAGAAATTAAGGTAACACTTTATTTTAGGGTGTCTTAACTAGTTGCTTATTAGCATGCATTACTAGAATATTTTGGTTGTGTAACGGGTGGGACGGGACAACAGAGTTGGAGATCCAAATGCAGGCTTTAATAAAACAGGAAGAGCGTAGTCGTACAGGCAGAGGGTCAAACACCAGCAAACAGATACAAGAGGGCAGGGACGTGCACAGGGGGGTTGCTCAGGTTGCCCGGGCAACTGCCCATATGCCCTTCTCGACTTACGTTGCCCTTCCGAGGTGGAAAAAAAAAAAAAAATCGTACAATGGATGCAGAATTTCACGTAGGCCTAGATAAAAAATAAAAAATCGCAAAGCCTCATTCACTTCCATATTCGGGCACCCGTCCGAAAGTGAAAGTCAGTAGGGGAAGGGCAAACTCTGTTTACTTGGCTGCAGCGCTGCACGCGACCGGCACCTGAGCTGAGCCTGCATGAGCGGCACTAGAAGGAGATTGTCGCGGTTGTCGGGTGAGACGACTTAACATTGTCGGAAAGGTGAGTAAGGTTATAATCGTTAACGAAAACGAACGAAAACTAGGTGGGAAAAAACATCGTCGTTAACTGAAATAAAAATAAAAACGAGGCATTACAAAAAAACGATAACTAACCAAAACTGTAATGTGTGTTTGGCAAAACTAACTAAAATAAAATAAAATTCTAGATTAAATGTCCTTAGTTTTCATCTTTGTCAATGTCTTTCATAGAGCAAACGTTCAGCTGCATTTCATTTCCCTGCGTCTCTCACTCACGCGTCTCTCTCACATACTCGCGCGCGCACAGCCCCACCCCTCCGTGCACACCGCGCCTCCATGAGAACGAGTGTTGGAAGCAAGTTCGCGAAAGGTTGGTATCTCGTGAAAACCTTTACACAATCACACATTAAAAAGTGGTATAAAAATATTTTTAATTCTGAATATAATTTTGTCAGTGTGTTAATGTCGACCCGAGAAGCGATTGCTAGTTAACTAGACGCAAGTTTGAGGTAAAATGAACTTGGGTTGGCGATGTCAAAACACTATTTAAGCTGTGATTCAAGTAAGGGGCCGTTGAATTATTAGAAAAATAATGCACACCTTTTTTTTAGGTCAGAGCAACTGCCCCTCAAAATTCCTGTGCACGTCCCTGCAAGAGGGCAAGGCAAAAGAGTAATCCAAAACACAGGCAGAGGACAGGCAGCAAACGATCATCATACAAGGAATCAGTCCAGGGTCAAAAACAAATGCAAGGAAAGGCAAGGCAAGGAACAAGGAACACGGAGACAAGGTCGAAAACAAGGCTAAACAATACTCAGACATGTGTTTGTGTGTGTGTCTGAGTGCAGCTTATAAAGTGTCACTGATGGGAAACAGGTGTGAGTGTATGATTGGTTCCTAGATGGGGAATTGAGGGAAACGGAGTCCATATGATGACAACAGAACATGTACCCAGGGCACATGTAACAGAAAAGAGGCAAAGGGTCATAATCCAGGTAGGCAGTCCAAACAAACAACAGGGCAAGAACACACAGGCAAGAACAGGGAAATCCAGGAAACAGGCAAAGATCAAAACTAGGAATCACAGGAACAAAGGAAAGAACTCTCAGAATAGCAGACATTACAAACAACAATACTTCGCAGGGAATAGATGAATCAACCAGGCTTATATAGACAGAGTGAACAGACAAACAGGCTTAACAAGGGGACAAGATAACAAGCTAACAAGGGGGCGTGATCCAATGAGTGTCCATGGCAAATAACAGGTGAGCAGAGTGGCAGGGAAACATGAGGTGCACAAACAGTGGAAACACAGGGAACACAGACAGGGATCGCGACAGGCTGTTTATTAGTACTCATTAAGCACATATTAATGCCATATTCTACATGACCTTATTCTACATTCTTAATCCTTCCCCATACCTAAACTTAACAACTACCTTACTAACTATTAATAAGCAGTAAATTAGGAGTTTATTGAGGGAAAAGTCATAGTTAAAGGATAAGTTCACTTTCAAATGAAAATTAGCCCAAACTTTACTCACTCTCAAACCACCCTAGGTGTATATGACTTTCTTCTTTCTGATGAACACAATCGGAGAAATATTAATAAATATCCTGACACATCCGAGCTTTATAATGGCAGTGAGCGGGATCAAAAGGAAGAAAGTCATATACATCTAGGATTGCTTGAGGGTGAGTAAAGCTTGGGCTAATTTTCATTTGGAAATCATGTGACACAGAAGACTGAAGTAATGATGCTGAAAATTCAGCTTTGCATCACAGGAATAAATTACACAGGAAAATATATTAAAAACAGTTATTTTAAATTTCATAATTTTACTGTTTTTACTGTGCATTGATCAAGTAAATGCAGCCTTAAGAGAGTTAAAGAAAACATTCAGCTGAAAACAAAAATGAGTCAATATAGCCTTAAAAAAAAAAAAAAAAAAAAACTTTTTAAACCATTTCCCCATTGCAAAGGCCTATAACCATCTGCAACAAATATATACAACAAAGAACAAATAAACTGAAGATCTAAAGTAAAGTATAAGGACACTAAACAGCATTTTAAAGGTGCCCTAGAATGCTTTTTCACAAGATGTGTCTGTGAAGTTTCAGCTCAAAATACCCCATAGATTTTTTTAATTCAATTTTTTAACTGCCTATTTTGGGGCATCATTAAATATGTGCCAATTCAGCGTGCTTCCCCTTTAAATGCTCGCGCTCCCCGCCCCCATGCTCGCGACTCTATAATACATTGCATAAACAAAGTTCACACAGCTAATATAACCCTCAAAATGGATCTTTACAAAGTGTTCGTCATGCAGCATACCCGATTAGTATGGTGTTTGCAAATGATGTTTGCATTTGATTCTGAACGAGTTTGATAGTGCTCTGTGGCTAAAGCTAACATTACACACTGTTGGAGAGATTTATAAAGAATGAAGTTGTGTTTATGAATTATACAGACTGCCAGTGTTTAATAATGAAAATAACTCTTGTCTCCGTGAATACAGTAAGAAACGATGGTAACTTTAACCACATTTAACAGTACATTAGCAACATGCTAACGAAACATTTAGAAAGACAATTTACAAATATCACTAAAAATATCATGATATCATGGACCATGTCAGTTATTATCGCTCCATCTGCCATTGTTCGCTATTGTCCTTGCTTGCTTACCTAGTCTGATGATTCAGCTGTGCACAGATCCAGACATTAATACTGGCTTGTCTAATGCTTTGAACATGGGCTGGTATATGTAAAAGTTGGGGGCGTACATATTAATGATCCCGACTGTTGCGTCACAGTCGGTGTTATGTTGAGATTCGCCTGTTCTTCGGAGGTCTTTTAAACAAATGAGATTTACATAAGAAGGAGGAAACAATGGTGTTTGAGACTCACTGTATGTCATTTCCATGTACTGAACTCTTGTTACTCAACTATGCCAAAGTAAATTCATTTTTCAATTCTATGGCACCTAGATACTACTAGTACTACTAATGAGATTAAAAATTAAGATGTTTATTAATGAGCATCATTTGACTATATTGATTTTAGAAAAGTTCCTGCATTGCACCAGTTAGGACACGCTTGCCTCTTAAATAAAATTATTAGCAATAGGTTGCCTAAACAAAGCCATGGAGGAACAGAGGAAGATGGGTTTTCTGGCATAGGCTGCTTTTTTATTTATTGGGTTCATTGATTTACTCATTGACCTACTCATGCAACCCTTCTAGCAGAATGGAAAAAAGTAATAAACATATTTAATAAAAATGTATTTGTAAGCACAAATAGACTTTTAAAATACACTTTTAAAAGGACTCCATTATGGAGAGGATTGGGTTGTGATGGAAGGTGAAGAGGTTGTTGACGTGTGTATACGTGTGCGCTAATGTTGATGTTACTCTTCAACATTTAATCCTCCAGCACTGTGGAAATCTCACAGGCTCCATTCATCACTAGACTCAGATTTTCTCCTTTTCAACTTTTTTTTAGGCGTATGAATGCAGTGTTCTGTCATTAATCTTTCAATGCGTGTAAGAATAGCCTTCCCGTACCCATCAGAAAATGCATAGTTCATGGTCGAGCTATTTTATGGGTCAGTGTTAATGGAACCGCTGACAGAACCGCATACAGATCCGTGAGTCATACGAGCACTCTGAACAAACATGTTTACGTCTTCGTTGCCGCTTTTATTTAACGCTAATTCTGGCGTTCGTGCTCAGGATTTGATTTCACACGGGGAGCGTGTCGCACACTGAGGGTCTGCGTAATTGAAATGCGATTGTTTCCATTCTTTCTTCTCACTTAAATCTCAGGAGAGTTCAGAACGTTTTACCGCATCATGTTGTAAAGCTTGCTCTGCATGTCACCCGGTTTCACGGCTCTGAGTATAATCAATGCTAATGTGACTACCGATGTGGCTTGCAGGCATTCTGCTGTGAGTCACAGAGGACAGGAAAAAAAATTAATAATAAAAACCATGCCTGTTGACGCAGGGTTTTGGTTGCCATTCACAATAGCATCTAACAGGCATTTTGGCTCCTTTGAAAATAAAGCAGCGTTGTGGCAATGGTGCTGTTTTGTAGCCTTATGTCTAGCCTATATTTCAATATACAGAGTAGCCTACAGTTAATTCTGATAAATTGGGGCACTTTTTGATGTCAAAACGTGGCTCAATTTGCCTGATTTCATCCTATACATAATATTTTCTCTGGCAGTATTGTGCAGGTTTATTCTTACTCAGGACTGAAAATGATCATACATAGATAGAATTTAAACCTCACTGCACATTTAAAAATGATGAACTTCCTGCTTTTTGTTTCTCATTGTGACTTGTGTTCCATGAGGCATCCCCATTAATTCTGCCCAAGAGTGTGTTGGTTACTTTGGAGGGCTTTTTTTTCACATATAATTTAGTTTAAAAGAGAGACCACACTGGATCAATAGAGGCTGAGTCAATGATGGATGGTACACCATTTATTAATTTCACCTCAGGACAAATTAAAACCCACTCTGGGTCTCTTTAACGTTCAGCATATGAGCAGAAATAGCTGCCTGGATTTTTACTTTACATAATCTCACATTTATTTTATAGGTTGGATCAAAATGTATGTCATGAACAGCTTTCTTTTTAATTTATATTTAAAGTGCCCTATGCTATTTTAATGGTTCATTATGTTGTTTAGGAGATCTCTTACAATAGGTTTACATTCATCCAAGGTAAAAAAAAAAAAAAAAAAAAACACTTTAATTTTCTCATTATATACATTGCAGCATCACCTCTTTTCTCACAGTTTCTGGAATGGTTCCATCAATGATTACGTCTCTCAAAGCCCCTCCTTTCCAAGAGCCTACTCTGCTCTGATTGGTCAGATGACCCAGTCTGTTGTGATTGGTCTACCACTTACAGTGTGTGTCAGAAACTAAACACCTATTACCATACCTGAATTTCAGCTCCAGAGGCAATGTTGGGGAAAGTTACTTTTAAAAGTAATGCATTACAATATTGCGTTAAAAAAGTAGCTAATTACGTTACTTAGTTACTTTTTTATACAAACCCAAAAAAGTTGGGACACTGTACAGATTGTGAATAAAAAAGGAATGCACTAATTTACAAATCTCATAAAATTTTTATTCACAATAGAATATAGATAACATATCAAATGTTGAAAGTGAGACATTTTGAAATGTCATGCCAAATATTGGCTCATTTTGGATTTCATGAGAGCTACACATTCCAAAAAAAGTTGGGACAGGCAGCAATAAGAGGCCGGAAAAGTTAAATGTACATATAAGGAACAGCTGGAGGACCAATTTGCAACTTATTAGGTCAATTGGCAACATGATTGGGTATAAAAAGAGCCTCTCAGAGTGGCAGTGTCTCTCAGAAGTCAAGATAGGCAGAGGATCACCAATTCCCCCAATGCTGTGGCGAAAAATAGTGGAGCAATATGAGAAAGGAGTTTCTCAGAGAAAAATTGCAAAGAGTTTGATTCAGAGAATCTGGAACAATCTCTGTGCGTAAGGGTCAAGGCCGGAAAACCATACTGGATGCCCGTGATCTTCTGGCCCTTAGACGGCACTGCATCACATACAGGAATGCTACTGTAATGGAAATCACAACATGGGCTCAGGAATACTTCCAGAAAACATTGTCGGTGAACACAATCCACCGTGCCATTCGCCGTTGCCGGCTAAAACTTTATAGGTCAAAAAAGAAGCCATATCTAAACATGATCCAGAAGCGCAGGCGATTTCTCTGGGCCAAGGCTCACTTAAAATGGACTGTGGCAAAGTGGAAAACTGTTCTGTGCTCAGACGAATCAAAATTTGAAGTTCTTTTTGGAAAACTGGGACGCCATGTCATCCGGACTAAAGAAGACAAGGACGACCCAAGTTGTTATCAGTGCTCAGTTCAGAAGCCTGCATCTCTGATGGTATGGGGTTGCATGAGTGCGTGTGGCATGGGCAGCTTACACATCTGGAAAGGCACCATCAATGCTGAAAGGTATATCCAAGTTCTAGAACATATGCTCCCATCCAGATGTCGTCTCTTTCAGGGAAGACCTTGCATTTTCCAACATGACAATGCCAGACCACATACTGCATCAATTACAACATCATGGCTGCGTAGAAGAAGGATCCGGGTACTGAAATGGCCAGCCTGCAGTCCAGATCTTTCACCCACAGAAAACATTTGGCACATCATAAAGAGGAAGATGCGACAAAGAAGACCTAAGACAGCTGAGCAACTAGAAGCCTGTATTAGACAAGAATGGGACAACATTCCTATTCCTAAACTTCAGCAACTTGTCTCCTCAGTCCCCAGACGTTTGCAGACTGTTATAAAAAGAAGAGGGGATGCCACACAGTGGTAAACATGGCCTTGTCCCAACTTTTTTGAGATGTGTTGATGCCATGAAATTTAAAATCAACTTATTTTTCCCTTAAAATGATACATTTTCTCAGTTTAAACATTTGATATGTCATCTATGTTGTATTCTGAATAAAATATTGAAATTTGAAACTTCCACATCATTGCATTCTGTTTTTATTCACAATTTGTACAGTGTCCCAACTTTTTTGGAATCGGGTTTGTACTTTTGCAATACTTTTTCTCACCTGGGCTGGGCTTGCTTGTTTGTTTTTTAATAACAAAAAAAGTTCTATTCTTGGCAAATGTTAAGGGCCTTTCACACCAAAAGTGAAATGAATAAACCATATGCTTATATATGCCTGTACAATAGAGGGTGCAGCTCAAACAAACCTTTCAACTGTGCTGCCTTTCTGGATTAAAGAAGAACAGGATACAGGAGAAGGAGGTTCAAACTCTAATTTTTAAATCTAAAGTATTTAGATTTTGCTTATTAGTATGGTTGAATTAGATCATTGAAGGTCAGCAGCAAAGACATAAAGTGAAGTTAAATACAAAGTATATTTGTGTAATTTATAATAGTTAAGTATTACAGGTTTGTGTAAAATTATGAGTTTGCATTTCACTGTTTTTATTCATTTTGAAGAATACTGTATGTTTTCATGCAAGTGAGATGAGTAAATACATGTTCACATTTAGTCTATAACTACAATAACCATCATGTTTAAACACACAACACCTCTGTACTTAATAATAATAAATAATAAATTAATTTATTGTCATTGTTAAATACAACGAGATTACATTAGAGCATCAATCGATTTCATGAAGTGCAAAAGATCAACAATAGCACAGTATATAAGCAGGACAATACAACATGTAACAGACAAGGAATGTAATATTTAAGATAGATAAGAAACGATAGTAACCAGAAAAATGTGTACAGTTGTGTGTGCTGCAGCAATGCAAAGTCCAGTTTTCAGTTATTGCAGTTATTGGAAAATGGTGCATGATAAATACAAATTAAGTGAGTGAAAGGGGGAGAGGGGAACAGTGTTTATTCAGCAGTCTGACAGCCTGGGGATAGAAACTGGGGATACTTAACCTATTTCTCACAACATGGGGACAGGAGAACTGTCAGTCAATAAATGTGAAAAAGTAACTTGTGTTACTTTACTCATTACTTGAAAAAGTAATCTGATTACGTAACTCAAGGTACTTGTAATGCGTTACCCCCAACACTGTTCAAAGGCTTCCTCAGCACTTGATACGCAGTGATACAAACGATGGCGTCGGTTATACTGTATCAATTCGAGCCCTAGTCCCCATTCTTTGGAAGTGCGTGCAAAGTGGATTTGCTTTCGCAGCACAGGAAACAGTGTCTTCTTAACACAAACCAAACTCATTCAGGCCTCAGTTACAACTACAGTGTTTGAAGGCTGGTCATAGATGTTGTTCGTGGACAGCCAATGAATACTGTGGCCCTGTCCCAAATGACACACTTCATGTACAGGTCTTGTGGACTTCAGGCCTGTGTATACATCATTTTCCACTTTCCGCCTTTTGGAGTAATTTTTTTTTGGCCATGATTGGGGGAAAGATTTGTTCGGCGCATGCGCACCATCTAGTGGACTTTGTTTTCATGTGCTCATGTCACTCGCACATGTGCTGTCGTACACGAACCATCCACGCAGACACAAAAATTGGGCTGCACGTGGACATCCTTGGACCCTCCTGATGTTGAAAATTACATCACGCGGACTGTCGCGGATGCGCAAACATCCAAAGTATGTTTTGGGCTTTACAATAGCCATCACATGCATGTGTTTATTAAGCCCACAAGACTGTAGGGTGTCCCATTTTTCATTTTATGTTTCAGAAGGGTTCTCGCAAGTGCCCCCTTTGCGGCCTTTAAGTGCCCTTGATTTGCACTTATGCCGAGCCATGCGAGCTCCGCAGCAGACTTCTACCCGACAGTCAAAGAGGCATTACGTCACAAAAGTGTGCACTCAGAGGAAGATCACGAGGGTTTAGGGTTCCATTTGGGAAAGGGCCCATACAGGATGGAATTATGCAAATTTGTTACAAACCTATGTATGTTCGTGCAGAAAGTAAGACATGAATTACTGATGACTCACTTCAGGCCATTCAATAACTTTGTCTTGCACTTTGATCTTTGAAACTTTGCAGACCTTTTACATTCACAAACAGCTATTACACAATACATGAAAGGTAATATCTGAAAAAAGCATAATAGGGGAATTTTAAAGGCACAATATGTAATTTTCGGCACTAGAGGTCGCTTATTCAAAACAAAGGTCAGGCATGAAAATGGGTCAGGGGTGAAAAAGGTGAGAAGGATATTACCCCTCTAGGGGGGTCATGGGGCATGCTCCCCCATAAGAAAAATTTAAATATTCCATATTTTAAAGCATCAATCTGATGCATTTTGAGATGCTTTTTTTTGCCAACCTGGGGAGAGCTGGAGAAACTTAACTTCAGCCATGAGTCAAAAATTATTATGGCCTCCTTACTAAGTATTATGAAGGGGGATCAAGCAGGAATCTTTATTGGTGTCGATTTTCAGTCTCTTTTCAATGATAGGCTTTATGCATCTGTCAGTCATCCCCACTTGCTATTTGGGGGAAGAACCTAGCGCTATGATTGGTCGAACTCTTCTTCTTTTGCTGTTGCTTGATTTGAGGACTGCGCGTGCACAGAGGCGTCACCAGGTTTTTGCGTAGTTTAGAGTGACAAATCGTATCAGCGTACTTTGAAGTCAAAATGCGTATCCGCTACACAAATTGCATACAGGTTAGCAGGTCTGCTTATTGATAGAACGGTGGACCACTTTACCTTCTGCCTTGCTAGTCCCCTCACCTCAAAATCTACCTCCTCAAAAATGGTAGCGTTAGCTAATAATTTTCCACCGGAGCTTTAGCTAGCAGGCTAACGTTGCGTTCTCTCCTGCTGTGTTCAATGCCTCAATTTATCAAGCTGTAGCTAACGTTAGCTAAGTCTATGTCAACAGAGCTCCTGGGTAACTTAACTTAGATATACCCGAAAATATTAAAATTATTGAAACCATCACTCACCAAATTCAGTCAGGTAAATCGCAGAGGCCAGGCGTGCTTTCAGCTTCTGATGATGGTCTGCACTGGTGATGCAAGGCCCTTCTCGTTAATATTTCCATGCACTCGCACTCCCTTCTGGCACGCGCACCTGTTCGCAGTTCACTGAATATGAATACCAAAGGTGAGGGATTTTCATGTATGAAAGGTGTAGCTTGATGACACTGTGAATAAGCGTGGAATCATGGGAGTTGTCGTCTTGACCTCCACACCCGATGGAAAGGAATCTAACGGACTTCAGAAATCATGTTCATGAATGAGCTAATGTATTAAAGTTTTATTAATGGTAATGTGGTATAAATCAGGGTGGGCCGAGAGCTGCGGGTGTCCAGCAGAGCTTTTTTATGCTTATGCTGCATTGGGCCGCTTCTGCTCTTTTCGTTGCATATGTGGGGTGACTCAGCTCTGTTTTACATAGTTAAAACAATCATACTAAATACTTTTGAGTGTGTTGAAAATTAACGTTACTCTGTGCTTTTGCTCGGTGGCTGCTATGAGAGACGTATTGCACTTTTCAGTAATCTGGATCAAAATTGTAATGTCTTTTTAATTTAATAAAAGCTGGATGACTTGTGTTGCTAAATGACATGCAATTAATTTTAAAATATATTGTAGGATAGAGAAATCTCTCTCTGATTATGCTATGTTAGCCACTTGACAAAATGGTGTTGTCTCTGAGGCAAGGAAAAAACACGGTACTCGCGGTAAATCAAGAAAACAAGTGATTCAAACAATAAGACTAACCTTGTTGAGCTATATAACAATGATTATTTTTCTGTTGATAAATGTATCCAAACAGTTGCTCACCTGTCTAATAAAACGCATAATATATTAAGGTGTCTTTGTCTTTATAAAATACCTGCAAATGAGCTAATTTATTTCTGAATTCATATTAGTGATTCAGTATTCACTACTGTTAAATCATGCACAATAAAACCAGAAATGTGTTAGAAATGTATGAAATGTCAATTTTTATTTTAAGATGACTATAAAAAAAAAACAGTATTTACAGTAACCACACGCTCATGTTTCAGAGACAAAGGGGAAAACCCATGTGGCACCAAATAAGAAGCAATGACCTACTGGTTTGCTTTTGAGTATTGATTATTTTGCAAAGCGAGAGAGGGAGACAGACAGACAGAGACAGACCGGGAGACAGGGACAGAGCTGATGGATGCTGAGGTGTGTAAGTAGGGTAGGTCAAACTTGATGCCTAGGACATGTCCAACTTTCCCGGGCCCTGCCGCTCAGATGAACTCATTAGAAGTTAATTAATCACATGCATCGATCCATTGTCACTTTCCACTGCGGCTGCCTAAGAGAGAGACGGGCTCAGGTTCTGCAGAAAAAGCTCTCTGTGTCAACATTCACATCCTCTAGGAGCGGTTTCTGCTGAGGCGCCAAATCCACACTAGAAATATGAGCAGGTTATTGGCTTAACAGGTTGGAATATGTCCTCTTTATACTTACGGTCGCTATAGATCCATCTTCATGTATGCAGGAAATATACACAGTTATACGTTATACTCCACCTCCTCCAGTTGAAATGCTCATATGGTTCGGCTGAAGTGTATAACTGTGACTGTATTTTATGATTACAGGTCGATCTGAACATTGTGCAGTTTAATTAACCAATGTTGCTGAAATGAAGACTAAAGCTTGTGATGAAGGGAAATGTTTGATGTTGCTTAACCTTGAACATTTCATTTTTCTTTGTGAATTGTCGGATAATAAATAAAAAAAGTGCCCCTATTATTTTTAAAGGTTCATAATTTTGTTTTGGAGGTCTCCTATAATAGGTTTAATTGCATCCAAGGTCAAAAAACACTTCAATTTTCTCATAATAGACATTGCACATCACCTAATTTCTCAAAGAGTCTGAAAACAGTATGCTCCAAGACTCAGTCTCTCTAAACCCCTCCTTTCTGAGAGCCTACTCTGCTCTAATTGGTCAGATGGCCCAGTCTGTTGTGATTGAGCGCATGTCAGAAACGAAACATACGTTACCACATTTGAATTTCAGCAGAATATGCCAGCCGACTGCTCTCGAATCACTCTCATGGTAATTTGATGGCATACGTAACAGTCAAAGTAGACAAAAAATCCTAACCGGTATGCACTATAAGTCAGATGAGTAGTAAGTTGAACAAACCAAATGACTGTTTTCAACTTCCCCAAACATACCCCTTTGTCTGTCATTGGTTGTTAGCAGATAGTCCTGCCCTAAACTCACCCCATTGGTTGAGACAGATGCTGTCCTGACCTCTGACCTCCTGGTTGAGATGTTCAAATGAACAGAGTAGAGTTTTGTTAGAGTCATAGAACAACATATTTTTTAGTGCAAATTTTGGGATAAAAATATAAAAAGCAAATTCAAAATATTAATAAAACTATAATGAAAACTAAAATATCACTGCTTTTCCTTTGCCTATAAAATATCATCAGACAAATATCATCGCACAGCATCTCAAATTTGTGATTTTGTGAATCTGAAATGCCGAAGTTGGAAACTTTTCAGGAGGATATATATATATATATATGAATGATTTACTCAAAGTTGTTTGCATATTCAGTGTTTTAACATTGGGGGAAAAAAATGTCGCACTTCAGCTTTAAATGCTCGAAATGTGCTGACTTAAGGCTCAAGTATAGGTTTTTAAGAAATAGGCCAGTATTCATACCTCCGGAGTGTTCTGTAACATTTGTGAAAAGTGTGTTTTATTTTAGTAGCTGTGGAATTGGAGTTGCAACACGGGTGTCAAATATGCAAAGTCTGAGCATGTGCCGTATTTACCTCAGTCTGCTGCAGATACGACTTCACCCAGGACTGAAACACGAGTGCTTATTTTTGAGACATTCAACCAGATTGTTGTCAGTGAGATTCTTACTTTAGGTGACATCTATGTAAAGCTATTTTTATCTTTTACCATATCACCATTGGAGGTGTAAAATGAATTGTTTTCACTCATACTTCTGAAGAACATGCTCCAAGGTTATGTTGTATGTATTGTCCACAGAAATAATTTCAAACATACATTTCATTATCCTCCTTATACCATGTGTCGTTTTTAACAATTGATTTATAATACCAATTACACATAAAATGTCTCATAACTGTGTCAATAAGAATATAATTCAATACATGATAATAAGAAGTATGTAGGAGTATGTATATTTCTGGATGCCATACCTAATAATCTCTGAATGGTTTGATATTTTGTTATACATTCATTAGACATTCATACATTTTAAGTGTGGCTTATGTGTCCGAATACTATTTCACATGTAATAGACTTCCTTAAAATATGTGTTTGTGTTGGTGATCGAATTTCATGTGTAATGAAATTCTGAGCAGTATAGTGCGCATGATGACAAATGTTCTCTGTTCACACAGGAATAAAATAAATACAATAAACCCTGTTATTCAAGTTTACCACATAAAAACAGCACCATATAACTTCTGAAGTCCGTGTTTTAGAGTTAGCTGTGGATACATTGATCAATATATTGATTTTGGCCCAGGCACCAACTTGTGGTGTGACATTGCATTGTTGCCATGTGGCAGTGAATACAGTAAAGATACTGGCTAGTCACAGATTGACCAAAATGCAGGAAATGTGATATTATATGGTCTGTGTAAAGTAATAGGGTAAAGAGTATGTTTTGTCACAAACAAATCATTAACACTATAGTAAATAGATTGTATTTCAGAAAAATAACATCATATAGGCATTTTTTATAACTTTATATATTATATTATACACACACACACACAAATAAATAAATGAATAATAATAACCTGGTCTTTTAATGTCTTTTCTTTTCTTGTCACTATATTTGATTACAACAAATCAAACTTTAATCCACTGAAAAGTTTCTTTTTAGTTTTAAAGGAGGGCCATCAGCTATTCAGATTCTAGAGATTAAAGAGCATCTCACTAAAACTTCATCATCACAGGAAAAGTGCCTGTGTGTATCAGCCTTCCGTTCAATTAGCAAATCCCACTTTCCCATGGCTGATGCTTTAGGAATAAGCTGAAAGCCTTTTACTTCACTCGCTGAAGTCTCTCATGCATATGCTGAAGTATTTTAACAGTAGATTAATGCGGCAACGTTGTGAGGACCTTGAAGTTGTGCACTTGTGCGCGTGTATGTGCATACATCAGCAGAGGTCAGACCTACCATTATACATAATTATAAATATTTTGTCAACTAATTAGTGGGCGCTTGGCAAGGAAAGACCGAAAAAGCAAGAGAGAGGGAGAGAGAGTCTCTACTTATCCGTGGCAGCTGTGCTCTCCATACATTCACATGTCAGCATCTTTGACTCTATTGACGGTCCTGGTTCACTTGGTGCATAGCATAGTATATAGTAGAATAAAATAGAAAAATTATGCATTAAGAATTATTATAGAAACAATTTATGACTTGTTAGCATTGGGGCAAAGTTTTCACTTAACATGTAAAAGCTGGCTGGCCTGATCAGTAATATTTTTTATGTTTTTGAAAGAAGTTTCTTCTGCTCACCAAGGCTATATATATTTGATCTAAAATATAGTGAAAACAGTAATATTGTGAAATATTATTAAAATTTAAAATAACTGCTTTTTATTTGAATATATTTGAAAATGTAATTTATTCATGTGATGCAAAGCTGAATTTTTAGCACCATTACTCCAGTCTTCAGTGTCACATGATCTGCCAGAAATCGTTCTAATATGCTGATTTGCTGCTCAAGTAACATTTCTTAATATTATCAATGTTGAAAACAGTTGTGTACAATATGAAACAGAAAGATTTTGTAACATTAGTGTACACTACCGTTCAAAAATTTGGGGTCAGGAGAATTTTAATTCATACTTTAATACTTTTATTCAGGAAGGATACATTAAATTGATCAACTGGTTCAGAAGTATGAGTGAGAATGAACTCAAAATGAACAGAAGGTCAGATGAGAATGAACACAGAATGAATAAAAAAACACTTTTGTCTAATCCAAGTGAAATAAAGTTTAGTACAATGCTTACTTGGATAATTGGATAATGGACATTACACACAATTGTATAAAGTTGCCCCACACAGGATTCGAACCCACAATCTCTGGGTCAGGTGCCTGTCACTCATCTTGTTGCACCACTGAGCAGACGTGTGTCCACACATATGCCGAAGTTCAGTAGTTCTTGTGAAAATGAACTCAAAATGAAGAATTATTATAAAAATGCACTGCATGTTATGTTTAATAAATTTGGTTTAGATCATTCTGCAGCTGTTAAGCCCCTTCGGGCTTTCTGAAGGATCAAATGACACTGAATATATTAAAGGTGCCATCGAACGTTTTTTTACAAGATGTAATATAAGTCTAAGGTGTCCCCTGAATGTGTTTGTGAAGTTTCAGCTCAAAATACCCCATAGATTTTTTTTTTAATTAATTTTTTTTAACTGCCTATTTTGGGGCATAATTAGAAATGCGCCGATTTAGGCTGCAGTCCCTTTAATTGCTCGCGCTCTCCGCCCCCTCCCGAGCTCTCGACTCTATCATTGCATGAACAAAGTTCACACAGCTAATATAACCCTCAAAATGGATCTTTACAAAGTGTTCGTCATGCATGCTGCATGCATACATCAGATCCTGTGAGTATAGTATTTATTTGGATGTTTACATTTGATTCTGAATGAGTTTGAGGCTGTGCTCTGTGGCTAAAGCTAACATTACACACTGTTGGAGAGATTTATAAAGAATGAAGTTGTGTTTATGAATTATACAGACTGCAAGTGTTTAATAATGAAAATAGCAACGGCTCTTGTCTCTGTGAATACAGTAAGAAACAGTACATTAGCACACATGCTAACAAAACATTTAGAAAGACAATTTACAAATATCACTAAAAATATCATGGATCATGTCAGTTATTATCGCTCCATCTGCAATTTTTCGCTATTGTTCTTGCTTGCTTACCTAGTCTGATGATTCAGCTGTGCACAGATCCAGACGTTAATACTGGCTTGTCTAATGCCTTGAACATGGGCTGGCATATGCAAATATTGGGGGCGTACATATTAATGATCCAGACTGTTACGTAACAGTCGGTGTTATGTTGAGATTCGCCTGTTCTTCGGAGGTCTTTTAAACAAATGAGAAGGAGGAAACAATGGAGTTTGAGACTCACTGTATGTCATTTCCATGTACTGAACTCTTGTTAACTATGCCAAGATAAATTCAATTTTCAATTCGATGGCACCTTTAAATAAGAAAGGCACACAAAAATCTGTTTCTTCACAACAGAGATTATACTATGCTGTCTTAGAATCTGTCTGAAATAAGATATCTTACAAAGTGGCATAATTATTCTGCCTACCTTCTGGAATAGCCTACATTCATGACTCCAATCCATAATATGGGAGTGGGAGTTCTTTCTAACATCAGCAATATTGATGACTCGCTATTCCTCCTTCAGCAGCTACTGCACTTCAGAAGAACTCATCTAACGACGTCAAAGCAAAGTTTTCTGTGAGAAGTCTGATGAGAACAGTTGAATTGTTCAGTGCTACAATAAGTTTGACAAGTAAACAAAGTAACAAAGGCAAATTGTGGCAAAGTGCATGGTCGGAGTAGGATAATGATCCTTTTAAGGTTGGTAACACTGGGAATTAATGGACTTAATGGGCTTGCGAGTTCAGTAGCAGCATCACATATCTACTAAAAGTAAGAATACATTTTCTTTTCAAATGCGAACATAACCCAGTCACTTAAAAAGCCACCACTGAGAGCACTACCCAGTGAATCAAAACAGATGCTACGATAAAAACATAAAAGGAACACAAAAAGCCTTTGATAGTCATGAAGGTACTGTTTACTATTTATGCCTAACAATCTCCTCCTTAATGCCACTCTGAAACGGTGATCTCCTTAAGTCTTTGCAGGTCAGTGGAGAAAGGAAAAGTCACACTTTAAAAGTGTTATCTATGTTATGCTGCACATTAAATCAAGGACATCCATTTATGCTACTTGCTCTTGAAAGCCGCTTGCTTTAATTCACATCTGATGCGTGCTTGAATGTACAGAGCTATCACCAGCTCTGAGACCTGTCATCTTGCCTGACCTCTGTCCTCTTACACCACATGTGTAAAAATCACATTTTCCCCAACAAGTAACACAATTAACCTCACCAGCCAGGAACATGCTCCACATATTTGTAGAAGGAATTAAGAAGCATTTGTACATGAAAGCCACACAGGCTCGAATCGTGTCATATAGACCTTGTGGAAATGCGGAAAAGTCACGGTGGTTTTGAATGCTTTTGTGCTAAAAAAAAAAAACACATTTACTAGCCTTCAACCATGACTTGGCTTTCATCATGAAAATGTTTCTCTGCAGGGTTTTGTTTATGAATATATTCCTGTTGCTTACTATACTAATATGGTGACACTTCCGGAAAAACTGAACATTTCTGAAGATGAATTGATAGAATTGCAATCACTCCAGGGGTCCATGAAGACCACCTCAGGTTATTTCATTTGGCAGGAAAGAATGAAAACAAATCTTTCCTTACCATTGCAAGGATGTTAGAAACCCAATTAATTTGACACGTTGTTTTGTCCCTCCATCTCAGTGTTGTTTTAATAATAATTGAGACTTCTCCACTGTCAAATGTGTGTCTCTTTGTTTGAAATCAATAATTATTACACGCTCTCTGAAATACGTGATTCTGATTGGTCAATTGCAGCATTCAGAAGTCTGATATTTCCTAATAGTGCAACAGCACACATCCACTTTTTTGGTTACAGAAGTATTGTTTGCATTAATTTTTCCCATAGGGATTGTAAAAAAAAAAGTCTTCAGTTAAGAGTTATAAGCCATGAACCAACATTACAAACTTTGATTTGAAGCGATATTTGAAACTGGCTTTAATGAAGGAAAGATCTACAATTACACGAAGCATTGAAAATGGCATAATCAAACTAAAAATAATGCAGAAATATAAAACTATCAATTTAAAGACCTTGACAATACATATATATTCAAATAAATATTTTTTAATAAAAATGTTACCATAGTTAAAATAAAATGTTGCCATATTGTTGCCATAAAGGTTTTAAAATGTAGACTAAGTGTCACTAATTAAACTAGTATATACGGTTAATTGTGGACCGCCTCTTGGATGCCTTCATCTCAAGAGAATGCAGAATTCAAGTGACAAATTACATTTTATAAACAAAGTTTGGAAGAAACAGATTCAAACGGTTGTTACAACAGAGACACGGAGGCAGGCGTAAAAGCAATGCAGGTAAGTTTATTGGTTAAACAGCTGAGCAATGGGTAATGGTGAGCAGAATAACAGTTCTTGAATGATGGAGAGATAGTAATACTGTCCTTGTGATGTCTTGCAGATGCAGATGGATGGTTGCGTTGGAGGGAGATGGCGGAGACACTCACACACACAGGCAGGTAGGCACACGAGGAGAACAGGAGACGAGGGAGATGGAGGAGACGACTGGAGCAGGTAAGTATGGCGTTTGGAGTCCTTAAGGTAAGCATACATGGGTTGTAGTGCAAACGAGACCGGACAAAGACTGTGTGTGAGTGTGGTGGTTATATGGTGCTGGTGATTGCTGAGTTAATGACGTGCAGGTGGCGGTGATCAGAACTCTGGTGATTGTGTGCGTGGATACTGCAGGGAGGTGGAACCTGACGTGTCTGTGACAACGGTCTTCCTAATCAGCTCGAGAGGAGGAATATATACACAGACGAGAGCCGACTCACCTATAGTTACTTTGACAGTTTTCTGCATCCCTCCGCCACCCCGCTCCTCACTCTCGGCTGGGGATATGAGGGAGAACTTTGGGTTTGGGCTAAATTCCAAGCTCAGAGCCCTCCACCCCCTTGGACAGCACACCAGATATGCTTATTTATATATATATATATATTTTTTTTTTTTTTTTTTTTCAATCATTTGTAAGTGTGAACTAATGAAAACCACTGCCACAGGTAATCAGACAATATTTATTTATTATCATAATAAATCTCATCATAGATTCAAATCTATAAATCAAAATGTATTGCATTTATGAAGAAAAGGTTCAGCATCCAAGGCTCTATCGCTATTGCCTCAGTGTCTTAGGGTGGATTAGGATTGTTTGTGATTTGGTCTTAGTGATTCAGGAGTCCTCTTGACTACTCCTAACATCTCACAGATTTAGCTAGTTTTAGCACTAAAATGCTTTGTGAAATACTCTTAGAGCAAAAATTAGGACTGACAGACCCATTATTTTTAAGAGTTTCTCCTAAATCAGCGATTTAGGAGCTACTTTTAGCCTTAAGATGTTTTGTGAATACGGCCCCTGACTTACTTTATTAGCAAATACTACTAGTCAAGAGCATCACCGTGCGTCACTCACGAATAACTGTAAATGGGCAAAGAGGCGGGGCGTGGGTGGAGCTGAGGTGCCTGGTTGCTAAAACCACACCCGCCTAGCTCGACGTGACCAAGTTAGCTCATGCTAAGGAGCTATCTATCTATCTATCTATCTTAGATACTATCTAAAATATTAATAAAGATAACAAGTTATATCATTTGAAAGTTCTAAAGATTTACTGTCAATCTACGGTGTCTGTTTTACGATATAGATGCTCCAGCACCAGTAATATTGTCATTTGTGTTGGGTGTGTAAATGACAACAAGCAAAATCAAAACATGACTTCATATCTTTGTAATGAAATCGCAATCGCGAGATGAATCCAATCCATCGCACTTGGGTAAAATGTTCATGAGCGACCATTGAAAAACATCCAACAGCACTTTTTGTCCACAAAAGCGTTAAATCCATGAAATATTGATATATTGTCCATTGTTTGCATCACATTTCTTCTGAACGATCTGCTCTCCATCGTTCTTCAAGAAATTTTGCAGCAGTTTTTGTTATAATATCCAAGCAGTGCTGTTGGATTTTGTGGTGTAGGGAGAGGCATGTTCTCCAGCCATTGTCATTGTAGTAATTCTGACGGACAAAACTTTTAGCCAATGCCAAGACGATCCAACAACATATCTACCTTCTGCATGTGTGCACATGTACACAGACGTACATCTGTCTCGACCATAAACCGCAAAGCAAGCCATCATACAATTATTTGATAACTGTATGAAATAATTCAGAAAAAAGCACAAACATGGCAGAGATGCCAAGTTCAGCGGCTGGAATTAGCTGAGGTTAACAGACAGCAGCTTTGACAACGAACTGAATGGAACTATTCAAGATCCAATCAATTCCCAGAGGGAAAAAACAAGCCACATCCACTATTTTTCTCATTCAATATTTCGTTTCACTCTGAAAATCGGTCACAATGTGGAAGTAAAGTCAGTCGCAACTTCCAGTTCATGCAGACTTTGTTAAAATAATGCGGGTTGATGGATTATTTAAAAACCTTGTAGCTCTGTCTTTAAAGGTTTAGAAGTTATTATTAAAAATCAATTCCCCTGTGCAGTAAATTAGGATTTTTACATCAGCCAAATAAAACTGCCGCTACTTTCATATCTCTTGTAACATCCGAATCTCCTGCTCTCGTTTGATACAAACGCAATTGACATTTTGCATCCCTACATTTTTGCACATTTTAATGGACTATTTTTATTAGTAGATGCTTTAGATGTAAAACAAAAAAATTATTTCACCTCAAATTAAAATTTAATGTCCACAAAGGCCTATTTATTTATTTGGTTCTTTTTGTTAAATTAAATTTCTGCTCACCAGCAGCTTAAGCCAAATTCTCATTTCTATTCTTCCCTAACCACCGTCCAACCCTGAGACAAGAGATGAAAGATAAATTTACACGATGACATTTACTTCCATTTCTCAATGAACATGTGTTATTGATCACCTGTCAGCTCTCTGACATTCAGCAAGTGTAAGTGAGTGAAGGAGAAAGAGTGCGTGTGTATGTGATAGGAGCTACAGCATTCTATCATGTTCGTTATTTTGTTCATGAATAGTGCCATAAGCAATTTCAGTAGATTACATGCACTCTCTCAGAAACCCCGCCCTCCACAGACATGACAGCCAATCCAAGGTCACCAATCACAAAATGCAAAATGACTGACAGGCAGAGAGCATCTGTGAGGTCACATTTACCAGTCGTTCCAATGGACCCTTTTCCACAGACTGTGATGATGTGTTATTTACATTGTAAATCTAGCAAAGTTTTTATATTTTCATTGCCATTTTGAATTTGCCAGGCTAAACAAAAGAAAGCTGCTTGGTTTTAATATGTAGATGTAATATAAGTCTAAGGTGTCCCCTGAATGTGTCTGTGAAGTTTCAGCTCAAAATACCCCATAGATTTTTTTAAATTCATTTTTTTAACTGCCTATTTTGGGGCATTATTATAAATGAGCCGATTCAGGGCTACTGGCCCTTTAATTCTCATGCTCCACGCCCACGGAGCTCGCGCTTGCCTTGAACAGTGCATAAACAAAGTTTACACAGCTAATATAACCCTCAAATGGATCTTTACAAAGTGTTCGTCATGCATGCGGCATGCATGCGTCAGATTATGTTGAGTACTGTATACTGTTATATTGTTTACATTTGATTCTGAATGAATTTGAGGCTGTGCTCCGTGGCTAACGGCTAATGCTACACTGTTGGAGAGATTTATAAAGAATGAAGTTGTGTTTATGAATTATACAGACTGCAAGTGTTTAATAATGAAAATAGCGACGGCTCTTGTCTCCGTGAATACAGTAAGAAACGATGGTAACTTTAACCACATTTAACAGTACATTAGCAACATGCTAACGAAACATTTAGAAAGACAATTTACAAATATCACTAAAAATATTATGATATCATGGATCATGTCAGTTATTATCGCTCCATCTGCCATTTTTCGCTATTGTTCTTGCTTGCTTACCTAGTCTGATGATTCACCTGTGCAGATCCAGACGTTACTGGCTGCCCTTGTCTAATGCCTTTCATAATGTTGGGAACATGGGCTGGCATATGCAAATATTGGGGCGTACACCCCGACTGTTACGTAACAGTCGGTGTTATGTTGAGATTCGCCTGTTCTTCGGAGGTCTTTTAAACAAATGAGATTTATATAAGAAGGAGGAAACAATGGAGTTTGAGACTCACTGTATGTCATTTCCATGTACTGAACTCGTGTTATTTGACTATGCCAAGATAAATTCAATTTATCATTCGAGGGCACCTTTAAAGTGACTTCTGTGTGAGGTGTGCTTTATACTACATCGCTACACTATTGACAATAAACAATGGAACTTTTTGCCTGCTGTTACAAAGGCAAGAAACTGGGTATGGGCAGTTGGAAATGTGTCAGATTTGAGCGACTTAATGCAAATGAGTAGTGACGCAATGCAACTACATTCTGTTGTAGGCTACTGTAACTCATTAAAACATACAGTGCTTTTAGCAAAACCCGAATAGACCAAAACAGATCAATAGCACTGTATTTTTTTTTGCAGTGTATTTTGTGGAAAAACATTCTCACAAATCATTATGATTCACACAGTGTATATTCTCATTATTATCATGTCTGTCAATGCTTACCAGGTATTCATAGTTCTGTGTGGAGACCTGGAAGGCAAAATGGCCATAGAACTGCAGCACAGGCCTGTCAATTTTTCATCTGTTCATCTGCTGCAGTATTTCAATCACTAAAAACAGCAGGACATTCTAAAACACTTAACGTGAAAAACACTTAAAGTGCCTTAATGTTCTAAAACAGTGATAAGATCAAATTCAGTATACCTTATTGATGATGCACACTATAGGCTATATAACAGGCGAGCAGATGAGCCCTGAATATGAATGCAACATGCTAGATGGTTAAGCGTTCTCTTTATAATGGATTTCTATGGAGAAATGTTTTTTGAGAAACCATGTTTTGTTTGTATTTTGGGTTCATTTGCGTGCCTGTACATAGTATGCATCATCAATAAGGTGCTTATTGAATATGGTCTTTTAACTCTTTCCCCACCGGAGATTTTTTCTAAGAAGTTGGCAGCCACTGCCAATGTTTTTGATCATTTTCATAAAAAAACAAAAAAACAAAAAACAGTATAGATCAAATGACAAGCATTTCCAGAGATCTGCAAAAGCTACTTTAACTGCAAATGGATTTAGTTAAAAGTTTGGTTGAACTTGCTTCAATTTTAAAGAAACCGAGCCTGTCAGACGCATCTCAAACGGACGTAATGCAATGTGACTAACTGCTTGAGCTCTATACGGTGACCAACCTCCCCAGAGAAATTCTCTGGCTTAATTTTCATCCCTCAGGGTATGGATCAGTTCTCCACAGGGGCGTTATGTGCTCGCCCCACCACGTCTGGGCTCGCTAGCTTTTACAGGGAAATCCTGTTGGCTTTAAGGAGTAGACACAAAGAGCAGACAGCTGTTTAATGGGATAACGGACAGCTATGGACAGACAGCTAAAAGAGTGTGGCCGAGGGGTGGAGAGCTTTCATAACAGCCGATTGACTGGGAATCTCTGATGGCAGTGAGGAGAAACCTGATCTTTAACTGTGTGTGTGCTAATGCTGAAATAATGCCCACACTGTTATTAGGTTACAGAAGCATTGGCTGGAGAGTAAGACTGCTGTAATGGAAGGACGGTCAAATATTATCTCTGTTTGTTATTTCATTCTCAATCTCTCCCTTTCTCACTTTGTCACTGCACCCATGTCATCCATCTATACAGTATTTCTCGTTCTTTGTACTCTCTCACAAACACATACACTTGCTAAGAAGAGTGAATCACACAAAAACTTTTTCTTTTTTTTTCTTTTTTTTTGCATTTTGTAACCTCACTTGTACGAATTTATACGATTTGTCTAAACCCCAGTGATGGGTAGGTTTAGGGGCGGGGTTAGGGGTAGGTCATTCGTACAAATTCATACGAATAACTGTGAGATCGGGTTGATCTGTATTTGAAAAAACCTGTATTTATCTACAATATTTTATCTGTATATTTCTCCTTTCCTACTCTCCTGAACTTTTGCTTAAATAACATAATTTTAGCCTATTTTTAGGACCATTAAATCTGAGATGTTTTGTTGTCTTGTGTTAAAATCCAAGTTTAATGTATAAAAAGTATAAAAAGCCATTCGTCAGATGAATTTCCCAAAAAGTGTAAATGAGGTGGCTCAACCATGGCATGATTTGGGGAGGGACTATATGTGCAGTGAGTGTTCCGGAAAGCCTGTTTGAAAACATTATTTTTGAGCAGAAATGACATCTTCAACTATTTTGTGATTTTACTTACTCTTGCTGTTTGTTTTAACTTATGTTTTTAAGTTGGCATGAAATGTTCTAAATGCAACACTTCATCCACGCATATTTCATTTTTCTTTTGACCTCATAATTTTTAATCAAAATGTCATAACACGATCTTCCGATGAAACAACAGACTTTTTTCTTGGTGATTTGTGCTGGACATCTGCTTAAACCGGACCCTTTCTTAAAATCGAAAGCAATCTCAAATTAAAATCTTATGGATAGAACTAGCATTATATATTATTTATTTATTTATTTATTTTCAATAATCTGTTTCACTCAGATATACATCACAATATGTAAGAAAAAAATATTTAGCTATTTCTGTTTCATCTAGACTTTAAGGGCTGGTTGATTATGATTTTACTTTTTTAACTTTAGTTAGTGTGTAATGTTGCTGTTTGATCATAAACAACATCTGCAAAGTTCAATCGCTCAAAGTTCAATGGAAAGGGAGATATTTTCTTTTAAAGAATTCTCTGTTTAAGGACTACAACAAACGGCTGGCAGGGACTACAACGAGCTTCTTCCCGGGTTAGTGACATCACTAACCCTAAAATTTGCATAAACCCTCCCCCATCAAAACCGGGTGAGGCCATGTTGGACTGCTTTAGAGAAGAGGAAGAGTTGTTGTAGTAGAGTGTTGTAACCATGGCATCATTTTATGCCAGACTGCTTTACAAACGAGGGTCAATTCAACGCTGGATTTGCACAAAAGTTAACATGCGGCACATGCTAGTGGATGAGTTGAATCAACTACACAGCAACTACATAAATTCATCCACTAACCATTCAGAAACATCCAGTTTCATTCTAATGGTGCGTTCACACCGGACGCGAATGAAGCGGTAAGCGCGAGTGATTTACATGTTAAGTCAATGCAAAGACGCAAATTGACATCCTGCGGCACGAATGACGCGATTCGTGCGAATGACGCGGCGCGAATTGAGCGATTCGGGCGTTTTGAAGATTTTTCAACTTGCGCGATTCGCGTGAATCGGGCAAGTTGAAAAATCTTAACTTTGGCGAATTTCCGCGCCGCGTTAACCAATCAGGAGCTTGCTCTAGTAGTGACGTGACGTAGCGAGCTGAGGCAGAAATTCGAAACAACAATGGAGGACAAAATCATCGTCGCTGTACATCTTCATACATTTATAGAAACAGAAATAAAAAGGATCGTGTTTGAAAGAAAGTGAGTGAGGAGGTCGGACAATCTGATAAATTGTAAAAAACGGTCTTTACTCAATTTGAGCTATATATATATATATATATATATATATATATATATATATATATATATATATACATATTGAGACTACAAGCCAACTAAAGACGACCAATTGAGCTTATTCGCTGTAATTTACAATTATTTCCCCACTGACAAGTTGTGTTTATTCAGAGGAAGTGTGCAGAAAACAGTGGGAGAGTCTGGGACACATAAAGGAGCGGGAGAGCCCCTCTCATGACGCGAATTCGCGTCTGTTGTGAAGGGATTTTCACGCGCGAATGAAGCGAGTAAACTCAAAATGTTCAAACGTCCAACTACGCGCGAATAGCGCGATTTATTTGCGCAAGTCACGTCTGGTGTGAACGCAGCATAATGAATAAATTCGTAGTAGACTGAATTCGCGTCACTCACTTTCTCACTTTCGAATCGCGTCATTCGCACGAATCGCGTCATTCGCGCTGCTTCATTCGCGCGAATTGCGCCGCAGGATGTCAATTCGCGTCTTTGCATTGACTTAACATGTAAATCACTCGCGCTTACCGCTTCATTCGCGTCCGGTGTGAACGCACCATAAAAGTTGTAACTTCTACCTGAGTCTCTCCATCAGTGTCGACTCCGGTTTGAACAATGTAAGGCTGAACACCGTTACTAACAATCCTCATTTTGCTGCATGAGATTCTCCAGCTTTGTTGCTGTTGAGCAACCGAAGCAGGAGCTGTTAAAACTCCGCCCTCTTCTGGAAAGCGGCCGGGAGCATTAGCTCATTTGCATTTAAAGTGACACACACAAAAATGGCGTGTTTTTGCTCACACCAAAATAGGGTTGCCCCTATTTGACAAGCTATAATAAATGATGTGTGGGGTATTTTGAGCTGAAACTTCACTGACACATTCTGGGGACACCAGAGACTTATATTACATCTTGTAAAAGGGGCATTATAGGTCCCCTTTAAATATAGTTATTTTGAAAGTTAAAAAAGTCACTGCCTTTTTAAACATGTTCATATGTTTTTATTTCCATTTTTGTGACGCAAGAGGAGGCAGGGGATGGGTGTGAATCTACCTTTTCCTGCAACGTTGACAACTTTTTACTGACCTACATAGAGGCCCAGATCAGTGCTAGAGAAACACAAAGGAATCATGAGGCATTATGAATGAGCTGGGAAATTTGAGTGCGGAGAGACAGAAAGGGTGAGGAGGGCACATTTTACCAAAGTGCTGCGTGGAAGGTTTTCTGAGGCTACTGATCAAACATTTTTCTGAAAATGAATAGGAACTTCCTGTCACTTTCTGGATCAATGGAAGTTGATTGATCCTCATCCTAATGCTAAGGGCGGCTTTGAGAAGACCTGAAAAGTCAGCCTGAAAAGAAGATGATGAATCAAAGCCGCAAAACAACTGACAGGTCTGCAGAAGAAAAATAATATTGGGATATTTTTACCTCGTTTAATGGGAAGCCAGACACTGGTCAAAATAATTGGTCCTTCATTACATTAGGAATCTCATTTACTGTGTTCAGTTCAATGACATCTTGTAATGATCTTATTTGGCTTTAAACTGTCTCTAAAAATTTTTTCGTCCTCTCTGAAAGCAACCAAATCTCAACGGGAACATTTTATGTTCAATATACAGACATTTGGAGCATGATTTTAAACCAATCAGATTTCAATGTGGGTGGGGCTAGCCAGCCCAATGCACTGAAAATAAAAATAAGCCACCAACTAAACGTTCTGCGTATTACTTAAAATCACAATGAAACTGAATTAGCGAAAGATCTTTGAGGATTTTGTGGGCATTGAAGAATTTGGTATGGTATGCAACCTGAGAAAGGTCTAGGTATGACATTTTGATGGGCAACATTATGAGGGCAAATTTGTTTTAAAATAATGAAACATATGCATGCATAAACGGTTCTATAACATGCATTTCATGCTGACTTAAAATGCACATATGCACTTTTAAGCTTCTTTAGAGACCGATTCATACAATGCGACAGAGCAAGTCCTTGTGATTTTCCTCAATGAAGTCAATATGGGCAAAAGCATCTGCTAAATGAATTCATGTAAATGCGTTAAATGCAGATCTTTCAAAACAAAACCCTTATATATATATACTGCGTATGTACAATTTCAGAGACTTTATGATGATATCTTAATGGTTTTTATATGGAATTCATATATTGTTTTACAGTTGTATATATGCATAAGGTTTGTTTTAAAAGCTGTAACTGTAAGTATGTGTGCTAGAAATCCATTAGAATACTTACGAACACTAATGAGATCATGTTGAAATGTCTTGTCATCGCACATTGCTTGTCACTGCTGGTTAGGATAAAAAAAATCAAGATTAACATGGAAGAGATAGGATTTACCGCTTGTTGCTTTAGTGTCACACGTGGTTTGGCACAATGTTAAACTGCTCTGATCATATTTGTTGCCAAAACCACACGGTCTTGAATTCATTCTTCAGCCGACAGCCAATAAGCATCCTAATTCTGCTTATCTACAGAAATAACAGATGAATATACACTACATATCGTTCAAAAGTTTGGGGGCGGTAAGATTTATAAATGTTATGGTAAAATATTATTACAACAGATTTAAATATATTTTATAATGTAATTTATTCCTGTGATGCAAAGCTGAATATTCAGTATCGCTACTCCAGTTGTCAGTGTAACATAATCCTTCATAAATCATGCTGTTTATTTACTGGTTCAGGTCAAAAAGTCTATGGCCATGTTCATCATGCAGTAGGCTGTTGCAAAAAGTAGGCATGTTAATCCCTGCGTGCTGCAAATAAATCCTAGATGCAGAAAACATGAGAGAAATAGTGATGATAAATACACAAAACAAAATCATTACTAGTATTGTTACTAATAGTTCAGTGCTATCAAAATTTGATTATTTTACTCCAATATTTCTGTGTGCTATGCATTTTTATTCTTATATTATCACATATGCTGATGTCAAATTCTAATTAAGGCAATAGCGGGTCGGGTCTCCCATGAGGTGTGCTATTTGTGTGGCCTGTAGAGTTGCTGCCTATGTAGAGTGTTCCAAATCTGTCACTTATGAGGTTCCATATCAGTTAGGATGCTCCCTTAGAAGGCAGCTAACTGTAAGGCAGCTCACTAGATTTTAGCACAGAGATTACAGAATGACATACTGTTCCATAAGGAGAAAAACATTCATCTGATTGCTTAACAGCATACATATTTTTAATGTTTAAAGGGTTAGTTCACCCAAAAATGAAAATTATGTCATTAATGACTCACCCTCATGTCGTTCCAAACCCGTAAGACGTCCATTCAGATATTTTAGATTTAGTCCGAAAGCTTTCTGTCCCTCCATTGAAAATGTATGTACGGTATACTGTCCATGTCCAGAAAGGTAATAAAAACATCATCAAAGTAGTCCATGTGACATCAGAGGGTCAGTTAGAATTTGTTGAAGCATCGAAAATACATTTTGGTCCAAAAATAACAAAAACTACGACTTTATTCAGCATTGTATTCTCTTCCGGAATCCTTTCCATTGAATTGATTCCACTGAATTGATTCCATTGAATCCTTTCATCTGTCGGCATTGGTGATGCACTTTTACGTCGCCATGGTTGATTTTGGCAATTAGGACATCCGCAACATTTTGAAGCATCGAAAATACATTTTGGTCAAAAAATAACAAAAACTACGACTTTATTCAGCATTGTATTCTCTTCCGGGTCTGTTGTCAATCCGCGTTCACGACTCCGCTTCTTCTTCTTTCCTGTTTTACGGCGGTTGGCATCCAGCTTATTGGTGCATTACCGCCCCCTTCTGCTCCGGAGTGTGGTTCACGACTCCGCAGTGACGCTGCTGATGTAAGACGCTGCTGACGTGTTATCTGGTGTGCCAGAGCTTCGTTTACAGTCTGAGGTAGACGCACGCTGTATTCAAGCTATTCTACATTGTTTGTATTTTGGTATTGCTATATTTTTTAAAATGGTGCGTAAGTGTGCATGTCGCGGATGTCCTAATCGCCAAATACAACCACGGCGACGCAAAAGTGCATTACCAATGCTGACAGATGAATGGATTCAATGGAATCAATTCAATGGAAAGGATTCCAGAAGAGAATACAATGCTGAATAAAGTCGTAGTTTTTGTTATTTTTGGACCAAAATGTATTTTCGATGTTTCAAAAAATTCTAACTGACTTTCTGATGTCACATGGACTACTTTGATGATGTTTTTATTACCTTTCTGGACATGGACCGTATACCGTACATACATTTTCAATGGAGGGACAGAAAGCTCTCAGACTAAATCTAAAATATCTTAAACTGTGTTCCGAAGATGAACGGAGGTCTTACGGGTTTGGAACGACATGAGGGTGAGTCATTAATGACATAATTTTCATTTTTGGGTGAACTAACCCTTAAGGTTACAGGTTTGTTCAAATCTCTAACCCCTCTGAGACCTAATAGTGAAGAGATTACAATCTTGTAAACATATTTAATTGTAATATTATTTTTTATTTTTATTTTTTTTATTTTTGACTTCTCTGATGACGTTTACAGAAACGAGGGCGGGACAACCTGTCACTCACATGAGATCGATCAATAGCAAACCACAACCATCCAACCAATTCCCCATGGGCAAAATCAAGTCCTGCCCTATATTTTTTCTTGTTCGAGAAGCCATTTAACTCGGATATGTGTCACAATAGGAAAGAAAAGACTAGTGTTCTGCCATTTATCTGACCAAGGCAAAATGGCAGAAACATGTTCTCCTCTGGTTTCTTTCTCCTCATTAACACAGTCCTCTCTTTGCACACTCCTTTTCTCATTTTCCTCTCTCTCTCTCAGTCTCGGCCTGTAGGCACGGGTTCTGTCTCCTGCTCTGTGCTGGTAATAAATGAGGAGGCCATGCAGGCCGCTGGCACTTGCAGGGGGGCTAAATTACCGCCATTGATTGTCCGCCTTCGACAACCTGACAAAAGACTTGATCACTCATCTTGTTAAAAGAGGATTACCGTGATGTTTGCATCTTGTTACGCTCATAAAGATCTCTTATTCTGTCTTTGCGCTATCATTCTTGTTCTTTCACTCATTTAAAGCATTAAATGGTTTCTCTAAACCGTAATTATTGTAATCACGCTGTTTAGAGCAGCTCTTCCATAGACGCTGCTGTCAGAACTATCTCACGGGTGATGAAGGATCGAACATCTGCATAGGGAGGATTGTTCTTTTCTAGGCTGTCATGCTGAATGTTTCTCAGACTAAATAAAGCTCTGACTGAATTGCTGTTTTGACACTCTTATGGCAGTAGGGAATGATTTCAGCTGCTTTAGGAGGAAAACTATATCATAACCATCAACTCTGGAGTATTTGTGGGTTGGTCCTTTCACCACAACTTATTTGAACGACATTTCATAATGTTTGAAGAGGAAAGGCTGTGATTGATGTGCTGAAAAAAGTTTCACACTTTATACATATAGCATTCCAGCATGGTGAATGCGATTTCACCAAGTACAACCTGTTCCTGGATCAACATCTTTGTTGATCCTGGAACAACATTCCAATCAACCAATCAGAATTGAGGGAAGTTTGGAGTTTGTCAATTTTATGCTTATAACCAGGCTTGTACAGTCAGTGTTATTCACCTATCAAGTTATGGATACGGTTAGGTTTAGGGGTAGGGATAGGGATAGGATTATGTTTTCGGACTGGAATGTTGTTCCAGGGTCAACAAAATATTTTGATCCAGGAACATGTCTTACTTGGCAAAATCACAGTGACCCTTGGGGTAGGATTTTTTTTTTTTTAATTGCACCTCTAGTGCCACCCAAAATGTCAATTATGGCTTATATCTTGGCTCTCTTTCACAACATAACTACTTAGCCCACATACTGACGTTAGCAAAAGCAAAGTAGAACAGCTCTGCATAAATCCCCTTCTATTGTGACTGCTTCATCTAATTACAAAATAAAAGCAGGTTAATCTGATTCTCAGTAAATACTCGAGGAGCACAGCATCATGCTAACGTGCCATCAGCCTCATCTGACGTGCCAAAACTATGGATATCTAGACCTCTCCCATGCCTCCTCTCCAGCACTAATCCCCGGACATCCAGTTAGCTTTCAGCTTGTGTCATAACAAATACCGTTCTCTCTAAACGTCCATGAGAGAGGCTCAAAATGGAAAGGATTAATACATAACAGGCATTATGGAGGGCAGACACCTGATATTGTAGTGCAGTAATGCTATCTCTGTCTCCATAGAGGTTAGGCAGGCCTCAGCGGGCTGTGCGACAGCATCTCAATAGCTGTTTTTAGCCCATTCAGAATGTGCCTGCATTCAAATTGGGCTTTTGTTATTCATATTTTTTATTGTGTAAGACTTGATTTTACTGCTAAGACAAAAAGCTGAGATCAAGCACCCTGCAATCTGAGGAGAATATCTCAAAGAAAATAGGACACCGCCTTGCGCAAACTCTCCTCACTCGCGTATGCACTTTCATGTATGTTATCATTTTAAATGTCTCAATTTCACAGCAGCCACTTGAGTTATGAAAAAAAAAAAAAATTAAAACTTATGAGAATTCTGTTCTCCTTTTTGGGTGTTGTCTTTTCAAGATATCTGATAACCCACTCCTCTCCCCCAAAACAGGTGTTGGTGTATGATGCAAAAACTTGAGGCAATGAGATCCAGGCAGTCCAGCAATGATTATGTCAGAGATCAAATTTGAATAAGGAATAACAAATTATTAATTAAAAATTATAGAGACAAACAGATTATTTAATTAAATAATTAATAGTTAATAATAAAATCTAGAGTATTGTATCTAACAGATCAAGTTTATTTATAAAGCACATTTAAAAACAACATGTGTTGTACCAAAGTGCTGTACAATTTTACACAAACGATAAAAGATAATAAAACTAATACATAAGATAAAATATAAAACATGCAAGGTAGACCACAAACCACTCAAATGCCTTATATAATTCAGGCGACACCATAAGCTAAAGAAAATAAATGAGTCTTTAGGCTAGATTTAAAAGTGTCCAAGACCTCACGCCAACTGGAAGCGCATTCCGCAACTGCAAAAGCTCTGTCACCCTTGGTCTTTAAGCGGGACCAAGGAACCGAGAGAAGGAATTTATTGCATGAGCTGAGAGATCTTGGAGCAGAGTAAGGATGAAGAAGATCGGAAATGTACTGTGGTGCTAACCCATGTAAAGCTTTATACACATACAGCAGAACTTTGAAGTCAACTCTGTATCTGACTGGTAACCAGTCAGATACAAGTTGGAGAGAACAGGAGTGATGTGTTCTCTCTTCCTAGTTCTCGTCAGAAGTCTAGCTGCCGCATTCTGAACCAATTGCAAACGGTGTGTGGAGGATTGAGGTAGACCTAGTGAGTTGCAGTAGTCAAGCCGGGATGTAACAAGTGCATGGATCACTACTTCTAGGTCTTTCTTTGAGGGTGCGTTCACACTTGTCATGTTTGGTTCGATTAAAACGAACCCTGGTGCGATTGCTCGGTTAGTGCGGTTCATTTGAACATATGTGAACGCTGCCATCCGAACCCTGGTGCGCACCAAACAAGCGGACCGAGACCGCTGAAAAGATGGGTCTCGGTCCGCTTCCAAACGAACTCTGGTGCGGTTCGAATGATATATGAACGCAACACGGACCAAAGACATATAACCGAGTTTGCCCATCACAGGCATCAGACGCGCGTCTCCATGCAGCAGATCATTTGTGTGTGTGTGACGGATGGATTCCCGCCAGTGTTTTGACTACTTTACACATTTTATAAGCTCTTCACGAGTTCCCAGCTGGCCAAAATACCATCACATGCAGGCTACGCACTGCTACACACACACAACAAGCCCATTTACCTCAGCAAACAGCACTGTTTTGGATGTTCGGTAAGTTCCGTCTCAAAATAGGCAATACGTCATAAAATCCGACCAATCACGTTGTGAATGTATCCCTATGCCTTAAGGTTCGGTATCTTTTGGTTCGGTGATAAAATTGCCAATGTGAACGCTAACCGGACCAGGACTAAATGTTTTTTTTTTCTTCTTTGGTCCAGACCAAATGAACCAAACGAACCGAACTACAAGTGTGAACGCACCCTGAAAGGAACTGTTTTAATTCGGCGATGGACCGGAGATGAAAGAAGCTTTCTTTGACAACAGAATTTATCTGCTTATCGAACAATAAGTCGGAATCAAAGATAACGCCAAGGTTCTTAACTCTATTTTGCAATGTTAAGGACAGGGATCTCAACTGGTTTTCCATATTAGCAACACACAATGGTGATCCAAAAGCAATGGCCTCAGTTTTGTCCCCATTTAACTTTAGGAAGTTTTCAGACAGCCACATCTTAACTTCCTCCAGACAGAAGATAAAATTTAAAATGGAATTTCCATTTGTGGACTTGACAGGAAGATAAAATTGTGTATCGTCAGCATAACAGCGGTAAGAAACCTCATATTTCTGAAAAATAGAACCAAGAGGAAGCATGTATAAAGAGAAGAGCAGAGGACTCAGAATGGAGCCTTGCGGAACACCACATGTGATCAGTGTAGAAGATGAGTTATGTTTGCCAATATTCACTGAAATAGAGCGACCTTTGAGATATGAGGAGAACCAACTTAACGCAACTCCATGAATACCAACCACTCTCTCTGGACGATGTAACAACACGGTATGATCTATTGTGTCAAATGCTGCGCTGAGATCTAAAAGAATTAAGATGATTCCGTCCCCAGAATCCAGGGAGCATAAGATATCATTTGTCACTTTTAGCAAAGCTGTCTCAGTACTATGAAATGCCCTGAAACCTGATTGAAATTTATCAAGCATGTTACAATCAGGGAGATAAGATGAAAGCTGTGAGTAGATTACCTTTTCCAGAATTTTACAGAGAAATGACAACTTTGAGATTGGCCTATAATTACTTAAAATGTCAGGGTCCAGGTTTGGTTTTTTCAAGAGAGGCTGGACCACAGCATGTTTGAAGCTTGTGGGAACCACTCCGCTAATCAGAGAACTGTTTATTATGGCCAGTATGATGGGAGCGACAGAATTAAAAATGTGACGGAATCACATCTATAGGTGAAGAAGTCGGTTTCAGTGAAGAAACTATATCTGACAGCTGGTTGAGCGAGACAAAGTGCCAGAAAGAACTGGAAGGCACCAGAGATTCGGAGCGAGAAACTGATGGCAATATTTGAGCTCTGATGTCCCGTATTTTGTCCACAAAAAAAGTCAAGGAACTTTTCGCAAATCTCAGGTGTAGCAGTAGGGTAGCCTGCTGTAGTAGGGTTCAAGACTGAATCAATTTATTTAAAAAATAACTTTAGGCCTATGGGCATTTTTTTGCAATTATTTCAGAAAAATAATTTGATTTAGCAGTCTTGACAGCAAATTGATACTGCTTTAAAGAGTCACAGAGCATTTCATATGAGACCCTAAGTTTGTCTTTCTTCCACTTGCGCTCTGCTATCCTGCACTGCTGCCTAATGGAGCGGGTATGATCAGATGGAGATGAAGATCAGAATATAGAGAAAGAAGGAACAAAATTAAGACATTTGTAGAATGAAATGAGAGGTATGGAGAGAAGAAGCAGAAGCAGCCAGAAGAAGATGCGGAAGAGATGCGAGAAGCAAAAAGAGCAAAGAAAAAACATAGAAAAGCTAAACTATCAAAGACCCAGTCTGTTTTATACTATAAGCATGTCATAGTTGGTGGAACGGCTAGGTCAAATTTACTGGTCAATGTCAAAGATAGATGAAAATAGATATAAAAGTTGTTGTTTTGACACCCTTAAGGGAATTTTGCAGATCTTGCATTATCACATGTCTACAGAAATGGAAACAGACATATTTTTATACAAAGGTACATACAGTTCAAATAAGCAACTAATTTTGAAAACATCATCGCTTCTGCAGTACTTGGCAACAAACATGTCAACATGACCTGTCACATTGGAACACATGAAGAACAATTGAACATAGCAAGCATACATATTCTTAAAGATAAAAGAAAAATAACCATAAAGAGTAAATACGATGAGGATTAGTATATGGAGTAGGAGTACATGAATATATGAAATCAAAAGTAATATTGATAAATCATAAGCCATAACTGATTAACATGAAATATGAACAAAATGCATGAATATGAATATTGACCATTTTGGATCCACCAATGTAGTAAATATTTACAATCCTTTTGTTCTGGTCTTGGTATTTGAGGGAAAGTGCAAAGCAGTCATGTGGGATCTTGTGTAGACAGAAACCCCCATGCCACTGTGTGTATATGCATTTCTTACTCTTAGAGTCATCTTTGAGCAATTAATATTATGTGTTTATTATTTGAATTGGCTTCTAATTGTCTAACTATGTAATTGGCATGATACATTTTTACCTGACAAATAAATGTTCTTCTTGATTTAGTCTGCATTATTCTTAAATCATTATTTCTATAGATTATCGCAAGTTTGGTATTAATGCAAATCAGTGTCCAGGATAGGTCATACGGGAAGGCTCAATGAATGGAGCAATGGGCACATCATTTGAGACCTTTTCAATTTCTGTCTATCACTGACTTAGTGAGTTATATACCATCTGTTATATATCACTGACTTAGTGAATATACAAAACTATGCTTTTTGCTACGAGTGAGCAGAGCGCAACCGACTTAAAGGTAGATATTTACCCTGCATCCTCTGTCTAAGAATCAGATCTAGCGTGTTTGTGATTGTGGAAGTACATATTCGGCCAGTGTAACTTCCTGTGCGATACCGAGTCCATAATGAACAAATAATTGAAAGTATGGGATACCCAGAATAATCAAATATCTAAATTAATACATGACCAATGATTAATTTCTAATTAGAAACACTATCTAAGAGTAATAATCATTTGAAATTGGAGTCAGATTAAACGAGCAGCTAAAGTAAAATTGAAACTAAATTCTAAAAATTGAGTGAACTTCACAGGGGCGCTGAAAAGACATTTGTTCATTGTTAATCTCATGTAATTGTCACTTTTATCTGCAGTGAAATTCAGTAATATGTTACATATTCTTAAAACGTGAAAAACATTTGCATAATGACTTTCTCTTGATGCAGTTGTCCTAAATGTTCACTTGATGTGGGAATACAATGAATTAATGATTTGATTAAAGATATCACAAATACTTATACACTATAAACATTATTTTTTTCATCAAAGACCTGCAGAAGGCATCAAATTTGAAATGAGCTCATTTTGTGCATAAAATTGTAACATTTCTCAATTTAAACATTTGTTATGTTATCTGTTCTATTATGAAAAAAATATTGGCTCATGTGATTTGAAAGTCTTTTAGTTTTCATTTTATTCAAATTTTCAACTTTTCCGGAACTCGGGTTGGACATTAATTTGTATTATTCAGTATGATACCATGTACTTTCAAGAGCAATATTGCTAATTTTGATATCAATACCTCTATTAAATGGAAAGTTTTTGTGATATAATGATTATAATTATAGCTATTTTTTAACACTTAATATGCCTAAAATGCAAATTAAATAGACTTCTGATTTTGTTTATCATTTATTAAGAACAACTACAGAGCATAATTAATCTTGTAGTAGCTTTAAATTGAAATAAACATTAAATAAAATGTCACATTTACTAGTGTTAAGGTAGGCCTAAATTAAGTCATTATTCTTTGCTTTTTCTGCTTTATTGCACTTCATGTTTTTACGTAGAAGCTTAATATATGCATTTATTTTTCTTGCTAAATTAAGAATAAAATCACTAGTAAAAAAACAACAAAAAAAAAAACACTTTGGATCAATACTTTTATGCGAGGATTGACCCTCTTGATTCATTAGTAAAAGAATCAATACTTTAAGATCAATCTGTCCATCACTAAGCATCACTATTGCTGTAGGGATTTAAATAAATCCCTAACTATAATTATGAAACGCATCCTGCACTGTCTGTGAATGACATCTGATGTTTGTGAAGGAGAGGTGTGCTACTACTTTTCCAAGTAATCAGACTTATGATTTTTGCCTGAAGGATGATCAAATTGGTGTATTTCTAAAAAAAAAAAAAAAAAAAATAGTACATATTCTAACCAAGTACAACATGAAAAAAGCGATAAAAGCTTCCTCTTGATTTGCTACAATGATACATTTCGTCAGTTGGCAACTGATCAAGAGTGAGCTTTTATGGCTTGATGTTTTCAGGTTCTATTTATGCAATGTCATACCAAGTAGCCCCACCCACATCGGAAACTCTTTGGACTAAGTTCAAATTTAGTGCGTGGGCGTTTTTTTTAAATTATAGAGAATCCTCATTGAAGTCATGTAAGTTATGCTCTTCAGCTACAGTGGGTTGTGAGTGATTGGCTGTTCTGATTGGCTGTGATTTTGTTGGATGCCATATTCCTCTTTCAGTGCGGACAGACAAATTGCTTGTCGCATCAAGCCTGGTGAGGACACGGCACTATGAGTCCAAACACACGGTCTGATATTAGCCTGTTCTTCAACCAGACTCCGAGGTGTTTTGATCCTTCCTCTGCTTTCTAATGAAATTTACTGGCTGTATCAGGAACAGTGGGGTGCTACGCTGGTTCAGGATAACATCATTTACTGAGAGGAAGAGACGAGAGATTGTCTGCGCTGCCCACACAATATATGAAAAACCTGTAATTGCTGCCTTCCTGACCAACGGAGAGATAAAAGAGGACAAATACATCCTGCTATGAACACGTCTCTAAGCCCCCACTGGAATCATGTAGGATGAGTTAACTGAAATTGAAAAACAATAATGTTAACAATATCGGAAATAAAGACATATTAACCAAAAACTCATTTCAGCATGTATGATTATGATACATAAAGATTATTTTAACAATTATTGATAACTATAATATGAACAGAAGAGGACAATATATAGACACCTATATGTGAACGATTGCCCTTTGACAGACAGATACCAGACAGACAGACAGATAGATAGATAGACAGATAGATAGATAGATACCAGTTCCTTGACACAGACAGACAGACAGATAGACAGACAGACAGACAGACAGACAGACAGACAGACAGACAGACAGACAGACAGACAGACAGACAGACAGACAGACAGACAGACAGACAGACAGACAGACAGATAGATAGATAGATAGATAGATAGATAGATAGATAGATAGATAGATAGATAGATAGATAGATAGATAGATAGATTTGATTAAAGATATCACAAATACTTATACACTATAAACATTAATTTTTTCATCAAAGACCTGCAGAAGGTATCAAATTTGAAATGAGCTCATTTTGTGCATAAAATTGTAAAATTTCTCAATTTAAACATTTGTTATGTTATCTGTTCTATTATGAAAAAAAATATTGGCTCATGTGATTTGAAAGTCTTTTAGTTTTCATTTTATTCAAATTTGTAACTTTTCCGGAACTCGGGTTGTACATTATTTACCGTTGCAAGTTATTTGTCTTACCAAATAGGTTTATCTTTTGTAATAATCATGCGTTCATTTGATCCAACTGATCCAAACATCAAAATAAACCAAATTATCAAACAATCTAAAAATACATATTTGGAACATTGGAATCAGAAAACTAAAACTCAAAGTAAATTACAATTCTATCGAACTCTAAAACCAAATAATGAATAAGAAGAATATCTCCAAACTGTCAAAGACACAAAGCAGAGACAGATCCTGACCAAGTACAGGCTCGGTGAGCACAGTCTAGCCATCGAGACCGGCAGACACAGAAAGAGCTAGTTACCCAGAGAGCAAAGGGTCTGTGTTCACAGCAGGACAGGAGAGATCGAGACAGAGATGCACTTCCTTCTTCACTGCCATATATACATATCTATAAGAGATCTTTACTTAAATAAATTCAGTAACTCAATAAAGAACTTTACAGCCATGATTGAAGAACAATTAAAGATAATATTAGGAGAGGGAAAGACAGCAGCACTGGCTGCGAGATATGTGTGGATGTGCCATAGCCAGAGAGACAGCAGGTGAATGTGTGTAATGTGTGTGTCTGACCTCAGTGTGTTTCCCTACTGTACCACATTGACCCTCAGTATGTGTGTTTGTATATGTTAAAACACTGTGATATCAAATGTTCAGTCATGTTCTAATTTGTTACACTGTTAATTTAAGTTTAAGTTATGTTATAATATTTGATAGTGCTTTAATATTTGATAATATTTAATATAAAAGACGTGTATTTCAAGCTTTGGCAATATTGTATTATTTACAGTCATGTCAATAAAGCAATTTTGAATTGAATAGATGATAGATAGATAGATAGATAGATAGATAGATAGATAGATAGATAGATAGATAGATAGATAGATAGATAGATAGATAGATAGATAGATAGATAGATAGATAGATAGATAGATAGAAGTATCCCTTATTAGTCACTGAAATAGTCAATAGCTGCAGAGATATAGATAAACACTATGGCAAAACTGGTGATTTGAACACCTACCGTAACAGAACAAGAAAACTACTCAAGATTCTGGACAGAAATTGCAACAAATTGGAATGTTATCTGGTTTCAGTGAGCAACCTTGAACAGAAACATCCTGACTCGGTGAGCACAGTCTTGCCAAAACCATACCAGACCCGGATAAAGCCGGACATGCTGTGCTCTTAATGCACAAGAGATGAGGCAGAAACAGAATTACAGTCTTAACCTCATTCTTTTCCCATTTTGCAAACCACAACAAAGAAGCCCAGTGGAAATGTAATACAAACTCCTATATTTGCTCAGTGAAGCCCCGGGATGGTTTATGGTATTTATGGTAAAGTAAAAAAAAAAAAAAAAAAAAGAAAAAAATGGTGTAACACAAAACCAAGGAAAAAGTGACCTGTACTGGCATTTAACTGTACACATCCAAGCCTCTTTTCTGAAAGCTTTTCTTTAAACCAGGGGTGGACAACCTGCTTGATATACAGTGCTATTTTCTTGTAAATCACTGAGCAATACCACTCAACTTAGATTAATTCACTTTCAAATGAAAATTAGCCCAAGCTTTTACTCACCCTTAAGCCATCCTAGGTGTATATGACTTTCTTCTTTCAGATGAACATAATCTCAGAAATATTAATAAATATCCTGACGCATCCGAGCTTTATAATGGCAGTGATAGAGATCAATGAGTATGAGCTGAAGAAAGTGCTTCCATCCACATCCATTCTTCATAACTTAGATATTTTAACTTGTTTAAAAATGGATATTTTTTTTACACAAACGCATCGCTTTACTTCAGAAGGCCTTTATTAACCCACCCGGAGCCATGTGGGGTACACGTTTATAATGGGATTTCTGAGAAACTGTGTTTCTCTATGGAAGAGGATTAGTGCCAAACAATAATAAAAAATAAAACCATCTCAAGATTAAAGTTGTTAAATTTCGAGAAAAAACTCGTTAAATTTCGAGAAAAAAGTCGAAATAAAATGTTGAGAATAAACTCATTAAATTACGAGAAAAAACTTACAAGATAAAAAGTCGTTAAATTATGAGAACAAATTCGTAATTTAACGAATTTGTTCTCGTAATTTAATGACTTTTTTCTCATAATTTAATGAGTTTATTCTCAACATTTTATCTCGACTTTTTTCTCAAAATTTGACGAGTTTTTTTCTCATAATTTAACGAGTTTATTCTCAACATTTTATCTCGACTTTTTTCTTGAAATTTAACGAGTTTTTTCTCGTAATTTAACGAGTTTATTCTCAACATTTTATTTTGACTTTTTTCTCGAAATTTAACGAGTTTTTTCTCGAAATTTAACAACTTTAATCTCGAGATGTTTTTATTTTTTTATTATTGCTTGGCCCTAATCCTCTTCCGTATTTCTCAGAAATCACTTACTGCACCTTTAATATTTCCTACAAGCAAAAATGTACAAAAAGAAAAAATGTATCCAAGCAACCGTTCAAAACACATTTAGAAGAGTTTTGCACAGGCAAGCACAACTCACATTTTCTTCATAAAAAGTAAATATGCAATATCATTTTTGATTATTGTTGAGTTTTATATACGCAAAGTGATCTTTCTGGACAAGTGCGCAAAGTTACAGTATTCACATGAAATTGGAACAGCAGCAATTTTGGGTAAGGAGTCATTCACACAGGATGCGTTTTTTTTATTATTTAAAAATACAATATTTGCTTATATAAATAAACAAGATGACTTTAAAAGGAAATACAATATAAAGAAGCAACAAAAGCCAGACAGGTTACTTAACTGTACAAAAAAACATTCAAAAAACTAATGATGCGGGGGGGGGGGGGGGGGGGGGGAGCATTAAATGAGATGGAAGACTGAGCAGAAATCAGTCTTGAGTGAGAAAATATGTCTTGTTTGCATAGAAACTTAATCACTTTGTCACAGTAATATAAGAATCTGATGTACACTCACTATTTTTGCAAAAAAATGTCAAGAAACCTTGAGTTGTATCTATGGAGACCTCAGTACCTGTGCAGCTCGCCGCTCATCCAAATCTGGTTCACAGATTGGCACCTTTTTTTTCTTGTCACCATCCCAGATCCGTAATCGTTACACCAAGCCTGTCGAACAAACAAACAAGCATTTGAAAAGGTCAACATGTCTAGGAACACCATCATAGACAGACTGTGCTGAACGTCTGAAATCATAGCTGACTGAACAAACAAGCGGTTTGGTGGCAGTTTTGCTGGCAGTTATGAAAGCTCTGACATCAGTGACACGGCAAACTTAATGGAAGAGGGAAAACAAACTGTCAGTTAGTGCTGAAGTTTTAGGACATTTCTGAGCAAGATGGGTGGTGTTTCAATAAAAAAATAATTTAGCCTGATACAAATATAAAGAACAACAAGTGGGATGTTTGTGGCAGGAGAACTAGCCTGAGATGCTAAAAAGATGCAGTAGGAAAAAAGTGCGGTATCTGTTTTGGTGGCATCGCCAATTGTTGTTTGATCTCAAACAAATTGAAGTGAGAATGCATTCAACAGAAAATACAATATTAACTCCAACCAAAGATGAATATAAGAAGCTAAAATTCAGGTAAATATTAAATTGACCCTTCACAAATATGATTCTGTACATCAATAAAGATACATAGAATTTAAGAATCAATACCGTACATATATTTCAATATTATTTCAGGATTAGGATCATACATTTTAAACAATAAAGGTGCCCTAGAATTAAAAATTGAATTTACCTTGACATAGTTAAATAATTAGAGTTCAGTACATGGAAATGACATACAGTGAGTCTCAAACTCCATTGTTTCCTCCTTCTTATATAAATCTCATTTGTTTAAAAGACCTCAGAAGAACAGGCGAATCTCAACATAACACCGACTGTTACGTAACAGTCGGGATCATTAATATGTATGACCCCAACTTTTGCATATGCCAGCTCATGTTCAAGGCATTACACAAGGGCAGAAAGTATTAACGTCTGGATCTGTGCACAGCTGAATCATCAGACTAGGTAAGCAAGCAAGAACAATAGCGAAAAATGGCAGATGGAGCGATAATAACTGACATGATCCATGATAACATGATATTTTTAGTGATATTTGTAAACTATCTTTCTAAATGTTTAGTTAGCATGTTGCTAATGTATTGTTAAATGTGGTTAAAGTTACCATCGTTTCTTACTGTATTCACGGAGACAAGAGAGCCGTCATTATTTTCATTATTAAACACTTGCAGTCTGTATAATTCATAAACAACTTCATTCTTTATAAATCTCTCCAACAGTGTAGCATTAGCCGTTAGCCACGGAGCACAGCCTCAAACTCATTCAGAATCAAATGTAAACATCCAAATAAATACAATACTCACATATGCATATGTATGCATGCAGCATGCATGACAAACACTTTGTAAAGATCCATTTTGAGGGTTATATTAGCTGTGTGAACTTTGTTTATGCAATGATAGAGTCGAGAGCTCGGGCAGGGACGGAGAGCGCGAGCAATTAAAGGGGCCGCAGCCTGAATCAGCGCATTTCTAATTATGCCCCAAAATAGGCAGTTAAAAAAAATCTATGGGGTATTTTGAGCTTAAACTTCACAGACACATGCAGGGGACACCTTAGACTTATATTACATCTTGTAAAAAAACGTTCAATGGCACCTTTAAAACTACATATATTTGTATGCTACTATTTAAAGGGGACATAACATGAAAATCTGACTTTTTCCATGTTTAAGTGCTATAATTGGGTCCCCAGTGCATGTACCAACCCAGAAAATGTGAAAGAGGACAACCCATGGCGCCATTATTTTGTATTCACAAGCAAACACGGTGTACCAGTTCTAAGGCCATAGCAAAAGTTTGAGCAAAGCATGCTAATTGTTCTGTTGTTGGCTGCACAGACGAGCAAAGAACACTATTTAGAGTCTCGTTAGCTTAGATAGCCTGCAAGTTGACCCCGGCAAGCTTGATTGCTAAAAAAAACAGCATTCCTGTCCAAGCAATATTTTGGAAAAATATTAGAACATTCACAGCATTTGATAGCAATCATAAACGTTAACCTGGTGTGTATAGTTCTGTTTGGCAAACAGGTACGCTATGTATAGTGAGCATTCATACAGGTTTTGGACAAAAGGTTAACATGACGGCACATGCTAGTCGATAAGATGAATCCAGTCCACAGCAAATACATACATTTATCCACTAACCATTCAGAAACGTCCAGTTGCATTCTAAAAGTTGTAAGTTCTTCCTGAGTCTCTCCATCAGTGTCCGACTCCGGTTTGAACAATGTAAGGCTGAACACCGTTACTGACAATCCTCATTTTGGCTGCGTGAGATTCTCCAGCTTTGTTGTTGTTGAGCAACGAAGCGTGAGCTGTTAAAGCTCCGCCCTCTTCTGGAAAACGCAGGGAGCAGCAGCTTATTTGCATTTAAAGGGAAACACAAAAATGGCGTGTTTTTGCTCACACCCAAATTTGGGCAAATTTGACAAGCTATAATAAATTATTTGTATTTTTAGTTGAAACTTCACCACTTCACAGACACATTCTGAAAAAATTGAATGCTCCGTTTTACACAGTGAGTCAAAAGAGGTCCACCAAGGGGACTGCAAAATATTGAAGACCCATGATCTAAAGTGGTTTTAGCACATTCTGGATGGCAGCTAAGTGGCTGATCACTGACCAAAGCCAAGAGCCCATCCTCATGCGTCATACTAGTTTCTAACTATGGCTCGGATCCCTCCTATAATACAAGTTTAATTCAAGTTTGTTTTATTTTATTTTTTTTAATTTTTTTATGCCTGTATGTTCAGTCACCAGGAAAAAAAAATGTAAGTCTGATTGCTTAGTAAAGTATTAGCAATAGTAATTGTGACGTTTCCCTTAGGATGCACCACTAATCATTCACCATGTTGTATGTGCATAGGCAGGATTTTGCATTCGGGTGGGTTTATAGGCAAATTTGAAAACTGATTTCTCTCAGATACTTCACTATATATAAAATTGAGTACTGTAAGACCCCCCACCCCAGACCACCCATAGTTATGCATCATAATATCATCAAAAATTTCTGAGGCTACAGAGAAACATCTTGGAATTGGTGATTCCAAGAAATTTGTTTTTGACGTGTACTGGCTGTGAGTTATTCAAGAAAATCGACACTGTAATGCCAGTGGGCTGGTGGGATTTTAGAAAGTTCTTCTAGATGATAACCCTATGATTACATGCTTGTGTTATGTAACTAGGCACCCTAGCACACTGAAACAGTCATTACAGGGCACAAACACAAAATAAAATAGATGTGTGGCTCTTTTTAAGGCATTTAATTGAAACAGGAGCCTCAGCAACAACAGGATCAATGATGCTCTAGCAGACGTCCTTACAGGTTCTGATTGCGCTGCTAAACTGAATCTCGCTCATTTCAAAGCACAACAGTCCACCTTTGACATTTTCAGCAACCCTTTTACTGCCACTGTAGTTGTGTGCTGGTGAACATTAAAACAACTGCCAGTTCTGCAAATACAACTGTCTGAAAGCAAAGTTTCAAGCTGCTTTAACGCTCATGCTTCATTGCTAGCGCCAACTTCAGACAACTTCTGTCTGAGACTAATACGTTTTGTTTGTTTTTTTTCCCATTAAGAATTTCAGTAATCACAGATTGCATCAAAGTAATGAAAACCTCCTCCATGTTTTATAAAATGCCACGGGACACAACATCAAGCTGATTTGGCACAGCAGTAACAAATGACAGGATTTCATGAATTACACATCAAATGAACTTCACTGCAGTTTAAATTTATTAAGTATAAAGTTATGATGTCTTCAAAGGTACAAAAGCTGCTATTTTGTCTTTATGACCTGGTCATTTAGTTTATTGATTCTGCTGTCAATCATTATGTTGCCATGGGGAATCTAGTCAATGACCAATAGCCAATAATGCATGAATTATTTGAACTGGTTATTATTGATGATAGCTTGTCTCTCTGCCAGTAAAATGTAGAGGAATAGTCATTGCCTGAAAGAACAATAAGTGTTATACAATTAGACAATGCTAAATGACTTGGCGTAAATCATGCACTATTGTCTCTCCTTTAAACTTTCTCACCGTATCAATTTATATCTAATACTCTATCTGAAATTTAACATTTCTCAACAAAACAAAATCTGATTCTTTCTTGTCATTAATCTTAAACATACAGTATCTAGCACAACCAACTCTAAATATGGCTGTTCAGCTCAGAAAATGAGCAATAATCTCGGTATTTTCCAGCCTTTTAATCTTGATATTATATTTGCTCTTAACTGCTAAGAGAAAATATTGTTTGGTCCAACCTAAGCACACTTTAGATAATGATCAAGGCATTTTTCCACATAGTTTTTCATTAAATGAACACAAAGAAGGATGTTATTTTAATATCTCATTAAATCACTTCTTAGGGACAATTTTCTTTGCTATGCATTTCCTCTTGGAAGAGGACATTTTAAATGTGCATATTTGTAAAAGTGCACTGTAATGTAAAAGTAATGTATCGAGTACACTAGCTACTGTAAATGACCTCAAAGCTAACTGACATGTCAATGACAATGTTGATTTCATACCTTATTCAGAAATGAAATAACACATTCTACAGAGCCCATAAAGGGACATGGTGATGGAAAATATAAGAGATGGGAGGAAAAAATACATTTTAATGCTTTTGCGTTCTCTCATACTTCTATATTTGGGTAATTATATTGTATATTTGCAGGCATCAGGGAGCTTCTTTCAATATGCTGGGTATTGAAATTGAATGTGTGCTCGCTTGTGGGCACAGAATAAGTTAAAAAAAAAAAAAAAAAATGTCATGATTTGAGCATTTAGAAACCAAATTTATAGAGACAATTGTTGTCAGATTTCATTGGTGATTTCAAATCTGAAATTAAGTCATTGCTTGGGAGAATTTGATGTTTCCACATTCAAAGAGATACGAGCTGTACTTGCATGACTCAAATAGCTGCCTAATGTTTCAAAGATGGCCTCCGAGTGAAATGACTTGCCTTGCCTTAAGGGTTAGTTCACCCAAAAATGAAATTTGTGTCATTAGAGGGATAGTTCACCCAAAAATGAAGATTTGATGTTTATCTGCCTACCCCCAGGGCATCCAAGATGTAGGTGACTTTGGATAGGTGACTTTTCTTCAGTAGAACACAAATGATGATTTTTAACTCCAACCGTTGCCGTCTGTCAGTCATATAATGCATTAAAACGGTAACACCATCTATGAGAATTAAAAAAAAACATGCACAGACAAATCCAAATTATACCCTGCGGCACGTGACGACACATTGATGTCCTAAGACACGAAACGATCAGTTTGTGTGAGAAACCAAACCGTATTTATATCATTTTTTACCTCTAAATGTCCAACTGCCTTGAGCATCCGGTGTGTGAGGTCTGAATGCACTCTGACACCGGAAGTGATCTCTTGCACTCATTGATGTATACGCGCGAGAGATCACTTCCCTGCCCTGGGGGTAAGCAGATAAACATCAAATTTTCATTTTTGGGTGAACTATCCCTTTAATTACTCACCCTCATGTCGTTCCACACCCGTAAGACCTTCGTTCATCTTCGGAACACAAATTAAGATATTTTTGATGAAACCCGAGGGTATCTGATCCACACATAGGCAGTTGCACCTTTTGACGTCCAGAAAGGTAGTTAAAAACATGATTAAAATAGTCAACGTGACTACAGTGGTTCAACCTTAATGTTATGAAGCAACGAGAATACTTTTTGTGTGCAAAAATAAAACAAAAATAACGACTTTATTCAACGATTTTAACCGTTGTCATATGTAGTGAACTCAATGCAGGCTTCCTTGTTTACGTCCGAATGCCGGCTCATTATTGGCCGAAGCTAAACATGTGAGAAGCATGAAGCATGTAATATCTTTGTAAAATTTACTAGCAATTCTATTGGATATCCAAAAATGTGTGAATCCTATACCAGTTTTTCAGTGCAGATTGTGAGTACTAAATACATCCCAAAATACTCCTTATAGTTTTTAATAGTGGCCAATTTTTATTATCAAATGATAAAAGCAGATTTTCTTTAAGCACAGTGCTGTATCGAGAGTATAAAAACAAAATACCGCACACATGTTTGTCATCTTTAGTAGACTGACACATGCTGATGGGTTGCACCGCCATCTATCTCCATGTTGTCCTTGATGGAAGGGACCATATGCGCCAGAGATTAAAGCCAGATTAAATCACACAGCGGCCATGTTCCTAATGAAAGACTGCCTAGAGCTCATCCTTTTTAAAGGAAAAAAAAAGGTGAATCCCCCCTCAAGCTTTCCTTTTAACCTCACACACAGACGTCACACTATGTTTAAGGCCATTCACTGGTTCTCACTGTATGTCTGTCTCACTGTTTCAGTGTTAATGACACCATATTCCGTAATCCCTATCCTGAAAAATGTCTAGCTAATCTCTTCTGGAAAACATCTAACTGGCCCAACAGTTGGTGGCGTAATAATGGATCACATTCACTTTGAACTGTGAGATCGACAAGGTTGTCCTTAAGTGCTTTCTGGGTTGATGTTCGTTTATCAAATCTGCTTCTCTGTTTGGATGATTCCGGAGGATTATCTGTATAATCCGTAACATTGTGAACTTTCCTTGAAGCTGCTTTTACCTTCAGTCACCCTGTGTGATCTATCTGGTGCCAAAGCCAGTCAAAGCTGCTCCTCTTTCTCTGGACAGAGAGGGACAAATAAACTTAAACTGTTAGGAAAACATAAGAGCTAAGAATAATCCAAACAAATAATTACTGTTTGCCAAGCAGGCAAATGTTACGGGGGTTTATATGAGTAAGATCGTTCCTCAGTGGGTAGGAAGAACAAGCCTGCCAATTTTGCAAACAATACAAATTGTTTAAAGAAAGGTTCCTGACAGTCTGCATATTGACATTCTTCATATTTTAGCAAAAACAAAAATACTTATCCTGCTTCCATGGTGCTCCAGTTAATCCAGTTACTGCAAATAAAGAAATGTATTTTGCATTTTCATTTTATTTTGCTTGATGAGGTAAACTGATTTCAAATCTGTTTACCTCTTCAAGCATTTTCAAAACGTTCATTTTCAATTAGCTCCTTGCACATTTAGGTCAACCGCAAACAGTAAAAGTATTACACAACAAAGACAAGAAAGCCAATTCAAGAGGTTAAAAGTATCATACACTATCTGCAGATATAAGCCTATCAATAAAATAATCCACAGCAGACATAAACTACCAGCCGTGTCTCAGCAGATTATCAGAACTGCATGGAAAGCTGTGCAGAGATACTGAGGGGTCCAAAAGTCTGAGATCAATGTGAAAATGCATCTTTTTTTATTATTATTATATCCTTAAAACAATTTTTGTCATAAAAAAAATATTATGAGACTAACAGTTTGAGTGAATGTTTTTTTATTATTTGAAAATGTCTTTAAGGGGTGCTTGATTATGATTTTACTTTTTTAACTTTAGTTAGTGTGTAATGTTGCTGTTTGAGCATAAACAACATCTGCAAAGTTACGACGCTCAAAGTTCAATGCAAAGGGAGATATTTTCTTTCACAGAAATCGCTTTTTAAGGACTACAAAAAATGGCTGGTAGGGACTACAACGAGCTTCTTCCTGGGTCAGTGACATCACAAACCCCACAATTTATATAAACATGCAACAAAGAGGGTGAGGCCATGTTGGGCTGCTTTACAAAAAAAGAGGAAGAGTTGTTGTATAGAGTGTTGTTACCATGCCGTCATTTTACGCCGTACTGCTTCATAAACGAGGGTCAATTCAACGCTGGATTTGCACAAAAGATGAACATGACGGCACATGCTAGTCGATGAGTTGAATCAACTCCACAGAAACTACATAAATTTATCCACTAATCATTCAGAAATGTCCAGTTACATTCTAAATGTTCTTCTTCCTGAGTCTCTCCATCAGTGTCCGACTCTGTTTGAACAATGTAAGGCTGAACACATTACTGACAATCCTCATTTTGGCAGCGTGAGATTCTCCAGCTTTGTTGTTGTTGAGCAACCGAAGTGCAAGCTGTTAAAGCTCCGCCCTCTTCTGGAAAAGGGGCAGGGAGCAGCTCATATGCATGTAAAGTGACACACAAAAACGGCGTGTTTTTGCTCAAACCCAAATAAGGGCAAATTTGACAAGCTATAGCCTAATAAATTATCTGAGCTGAAACTTCACAGACACATTCTGGGGACACCAGAGACTTATATTACATCGTGTGAAAGGGGGCATAATAGGTTCCCTTTAATATTCGGTACATCACCCAACAAATGGTGCAGTATCTGAAATATTTTTTATCCATCAATGTCATAATATTACTTTGTTTAACTTCAAGTTAATAATGATTTGGTTTAAAAGTGGTCCCAGACTTTTTTCAGCATTCTAAACCAATAACTGCTTCCAAACATACGGAAGCACAGAAAGGCCATGTGTTCCTTTTTTCTGTCTTGTTTTCACAATTTTCCCAAGCAAGTTTGACTATAAAACAACACTAGAATCCCTTCTCTTTGATACAGTAACACATGATTGTGTGAACATCTGCCTGGTGCCAGGCTTTTCTTCTTTCAAAAAGGTTTGTTGTTTTTTTCTTCTAAGAGCCAATAAGCTTCTAGAAAAGGCACAAACACAGCAAAGCATGCTGTAAAACCAACTAATGTGTCACAATGATTTCTTTTCCATTTAAACCTTTTTTCTTCCTCTATTTTTAAAATGGGATCTTTGCAGTCCATTGCTCAGTCAATGCCGGGAACAGCAAACTCAAACAAGTGCTCGCTGGAAAAGAAAGCACTGATAAAATGCTATAGTTAGAAAGCACTCAGGTCTGACCAGCAGTTGTATCTGTCCTTTAGAAACAGACTTCAGCCCCCCCTGGGAGCACTGCTGTTATTATTCTGCACACAACTCAATTGCTTAGCCAAATCAATGCATTAAATATGTGATGCATTAAACACTATCATCAATGAAAGAAATGCAAATGCAGCGCTTCAACAAGAAAAGATGCATCATTTGTCACCTTAAATGCATTGCCAGTGTGATTAAGTGAAATTCTAGCAAACATGCCTTTTGAACACTGAATGCATAATATAAATATGTGACCATTTAAATGTTCATAGAATATTTAATTAATGGAATTCACAGATTGATTTCTTTGATTAATGAGAATAATTAAATATGTGTAACACTATTTATTAAAAGACAACACATTTACTTGGTTTACATTTAAATCTGGGTCATTTATGAATGCAATTGTCATCAAAACTTTATGCTCTTCATCATTTAATGAAACATATGATGCTTTGAATATTGAACTTTAAGACTTAAGAAGTTGTAACCTTATGGAAATTTGGAAAGCTACTGAAACGCAGGCTACATTCACACACAGATTTACAACTGAACTCGTGCTGCGTTCCAGGCAGGTTTTTGAGCCCGTAAGTCTTCAAAAGTCTTCAACTTTTTCGAGCCCGTAAGTCTTCAACTTCAAACTTCAAACCACGACTCACGACTTTGTAGCATTCCAGGCAAGTCATGACAAACTGCCTGAGCGCAAGGAATTGAGGTAGCTAGATGCATAGACTGTAAAAAAGATGGACGACACGATGCCGCTTCCTTCCATTGTAATGAACTGAATGTAAAACGTACGACGATGGGCGGTGACATATTACGCAAAAACGTCAGTTTGGAGCCTGGGCATGTGCAGAAGGAGCCCGGAGGTATCAAACTTCCGCCCAGATGACTGCGTCATCATTGATGTATTTTAAATAGGCTATATAAATTATACACAGTTTAAAATTCTACCTATAAAATAATGAGCTATTCTGTTTCTAGAGCAATAATATTTTTTTAAAAACAGCAAATTCAGTAGATAAACTTAATATAATATGCCATTACAAACAACTCTAAAATGTCAGAAACAGTCCTGCCATTTTAAATAAAGTTAAACTTTACAGGAGATCGATTGCTGTAGAAAGTACTCTGTAATTAATTAGAGTAGGCTATCATTAGTTTTGTCCTGCTAATTATTATTTTATACCCATAAAAATAATTAGTAACTGCCAGATAACGATCACCTGCTTTTTCCGTCTTGGCTTAGGAGTGTTATCATTTAACGTTACCGAAAAAGTTCAGTGATCCGTCAGATGCTGTAGGTCGGTTAGTACAGTTTAATGCTGAACAACTCATTTTGTCGGTGTGAAATAACACAGAAATCGAAAATGAATAGTTAGTTATCTTCAATCTCCCCTCAAAGCTCCGACAGTCCTCAGAGAAGCCGTCAATCATAACTGTCAATCATGACGACACGCCCCGTTCCTATAGCATCAAATTGCTAGCTAAAATCAAACTTATGACAAAAATGAAAAATTGAATATATATCAGCGTGATAACAACTACCTTAAGTGACCAAAACCATCTTTCAGAAAATTTTAATTGAAGCGTAATTTATTTTTATGTTTTGACTCAAGTCCCGTTTGAATGGAGAGGGTGAGGTTTATGACCTGTACTGCATCCAGCCACCAGGGGGCGATCAAAGAGCCCACAGCTTCACTTTTCAGGACGTATGAGGCACACCTGGCTAGATGTAAACAAACCAGCATGGCAAACCGTACCAGGCTTATGCTCATTTACAATCATTTCTATCGACAGAGGTGCTTTCTCCTTGCTTAGTTATCTTAACATTAGCTATGCCCAACATTTCCATGTGGCGATATACTTTCACAACATACTTATCATTTCAGACACATAACACTGTAATACATAATCGTGTGTGTATTATTTATCATTATTATATTATTATTAATTTGATTGCAACGTTATATTGTCCTAAACTCTATTTCTCACGGTGTACCACTTGCATAAACACCGCATACCTAGGGTGTCACGTCAGAGTGCGATACTGGGAGTACATCAATCTAGTACAAGTTCACGGGTGAGTTACGGGTTGCCTGGAACGCGGCATCATACTCGTTTTTTTTTTCTTTCAGAAATCGCAAGCTCATTTTCGGCGAATCCTGCTATTTGAACTGAACCGCAATTGAGAACATTTGACAACGTGTTGTCATTCGTGTCTCTTGTGTGTTGCACATTTTCATGTGTGATTTCTGTAACTTATAGTGAATGAGATATGAACTGTTCGTTAACTTACGGTTTTAGTCTGTCTTTCAGGTTTCCGCTCAGGTAAAAAAGCCACGATGACTCCTGTTGTTCTCTTCTCTTCTTCAGTATAACGGTCGTCTCCATCTTTGATATTTACTATGGTTACGGAACCATCCACGTTAGAGCTGCACAATTAATAATAATAATAATAATAATAATAATAAAACGACCATCGACATTCACTATTTAAATTTAAACTTTTTTTGCAGCAGTTAAGCATTATAACTGTGTCGGTCGCTCATAAACATGCTTTTTTCACGTGACAAATGAATAAAAGGCTCTGGAGGTGAACTAATTCTTTTCACAAAAATCAGTCATGTTCCATAATGTATATTTGTCTTAATTGCCTATTCAGTTTAACTCCAATGAATAGAATTACTACACACACAAAAACATAATTTAATTTTACTGAAAGATTCAATTAAAGATCAATTAAAAAAGTAGGTTAAACATACAGATAAAGTTACACACAACACAACTTTGATAAAGAGCTTGTGTACTGGGGCCAGTTGCAAAAAGTTAGTCACTGTGTTAAGACTGTACAGTAGGCCTAGAGTTTGACCAACTACAGTAGTTAGACAAGAGGTAGCCTAATATGTTACTTTTCTGATTCAAATTAGACTAATCAAACTTTTTATGTAACTGACTTTAAAAAAAAAAAAAAAAAAAAAAAAGTTAGGACCAGTCTTGATCCTATCTATAATCTTATATCTATAATCACTATAATCACCATTTGCATCTTTATTTTGGAAAAAGAAACTCTGGGCAAACAGACAAAGGGATTCTAATCGTTCATGAACTAGGTATATTTAAGTGGTCTGATACACAGATGTGCTCTAATGTTAGCAATGGCACATTAAAAAAAAAAAAAACCTCACTCAAAAGAATCATCAGGACCAAAGACAAAAGCACCATTAGAAATTTGGAATTATTTTGGATTCACTAAATGTTGCACCACTGGCCTGCAGTAGATGTTATGTAAGTGAGTGCAACATCAAAACAGGAACTCTCCCATTATAATCAACAAAGAGCAGACATGGTGTAAATAAGAGATGTGTTGCGCTGTAGCAGCTTTGTTGATTACAAGTAGATTGTTTGCAGGATTCCACAACCCTTCACACATTCACTGAACCTCATGCCTTAAACAGGCACATGTGCAAAATCACAGTGGCAGCTACAGTGATTATAATGGGATGGAAGTGTTCTAGTGTCTGAGCATCACTGGGTTTCTTTGTATAATTTATTCAGAATCACAGTTTTGTTTTTCATGCTGCTAAGTTTTTCATGTCGTGAAGTTCAGCCACTTGCAAAGTTATAGTAACTGATATGTTACTTATATGTCTAAATTTAACTATATCAAAATAAAGTCAAAATAAAGTGTTACTTAAAAGGGTTCTTTAATAAATGAATATATATATATATATATATATATATATATATATATATATATATATATATATACAGGTACTGGTCATATAAGTAGAATATCATCAAAAAGTTGATTTATTTCACTAATTCCATTCAAAAAGTGAAACTTGTATATTATATTCATTCATTACACACAGACTGATATATTTCAAATGTTTATTTCTTTTAATTTTGATGAGTATAACTGACAACTAAGGAAAATCCCAAATTCAGTATCTCAGAAAATTAGAATACTGTGAAAAGGTTCAATATTGAAGACACCTTGTGCCACACTCTAATCAGCTAATTAACTCAAAACACCTGCAAAGGCCTTTAAATGGTCTCTCAGTCTAGTTCTGTAGGCTACATAATCATGGGGAAGACTGCTGACTTGACAGTTGTCCAAAAGACAACCATTGACACCTTGCACAAGGAGGGCAAGACACAAAAGGTCATTGCAAAAGAGGCTGGCTGTTCACAGAGCTCTGTGTCCAAGCACATTAATAGAGAGGCAAAGGGAACGAAAAAAAGTGTACAAGCAATAGGGATAACCGCACCCTGGAGAGGATTGTGAAACAAAACCTATTCAAAAATGTGGGGGAGATTCACAAAGAGTGGACTGCAGCTGGAGTCAGTGCTTCAAGAACCACTACGCACAGACGTATGCAAGACATGGGTTTCAGCTGTCGCATTCCTTGTGTCAAGCCACTCTTGAACAACAGACAGCGTCAGAAGCGTCTTGGGCTAAAGACAAAAAGGTCCAAAGTTATGTTCTCTGATGAAAGTAAATTTTGAATTTCCTTTGGAAATCAGGGACCCAGAGCCTGAAGGAAGAGAGGAGAGGCACACAATCCACGTTGCTTGAGGTTCAGTGTAAAGTTTCCACAGTGAGTGATGGTTTGGGGTGCCATGTCATCTGCTGGTGTGTTTTCTGAGGTCCAAGGTCAACGCAGCCGTATACCAGGAAGTTTTAGAGCACTTCATGCTTCCTGCTGCTGACCAACTTTATGGAGATGCAGATTTCATTTTCCAACAGGACTTGGCACCTGCACAAAGTGCCAAAGCTACCAGTACCTGGTTTAAGGACCATGGTATCCCTGTTCTTAATTGGCCAGCAAACTCGCCTGACCTTAACCCCATAGAAAATCTATGGGGTATTGTGAAGAGGAAGATGCAATATGCCAGACCCAACAATGCAGAAGAGCTGAAGGCCACTATCAGAGCAACCTGGGCTCTCATAACACCTGAGCAGTGCCACAGACTGATCGACTCCATGCCACGCCACATTGCTGCAGTAATTCAGGCAAAACGAGCCCCAACTAAATATTGAGTGCTGTACATGCTCATACTTTTCATGTTCATACTTTTCAGTTGGCCAAGATTTCTAAAAATCCTTTCTTTGTATTGGTCTTAAGTAATATTCTAATTTTCTGAGATACTGAACTTGGGATTTTCCTTAGTTGTCAGTTATAATCATCAAAATTAAAAGAAATAAACATTTGAAATATATCAGTCTGTGTGTAATGAATTAATATAATATACAAGTTTCACTTTTTGAATGGAATTAGTGAAATAAATCAACTTTTTGATGATATTCTAATTATATGACCAGCACCTGTATATCTCATTTGGCTACACGAGCTATTGAATAATTTTAACCAAAAACCAAATATCTATGACCACTTTTAACAGTCCTTTTTTTCCATAATCTTCTTATTAAATTTCCAATCTTGTGTGTTGTCTTTAAAAAAAAAAAAAAAAAAAAAAGTTTTTGTTTACTACACAGTTGCTATTAAGAAGGGGTACATGAATATTTCAGAAATATCAAAAAAAAAAAAAAAAAAAACCCAATTAACAAAATGTTGGAAGAGCAAAAATTTCTAAGTTGAATTTCTAGGGGCTTATCCTATATATCTTTTTCATCCAAAGATCCATATGTCACAACACTATTTACATGTACTGGTACAATTTGTGTCGGAAAAATGAATGTCAAATATTATTCTCAGTGTTATGAGGTAACCACCAGTTGTGAGAATCTTCTAAGGCCCTGTGAGGGAGACCTTGGAAACGGAACAAACAGTGTCCACTCTCATATTTGTAATGGTTCTGCAATCCTTACAAAGGATAAGGACACAACCAGGGACTTATGGTAAGGACACCTCTGCTGATTTTGGGCACTCGTAGTAAAGTGGCACTAGTGAACACTCTACAGCAAATTGCTCCCACTCCCCTTTTCTGACAGCAAGGCATTTTACTGTCTACAAATGGAGCCACAAAATTCATGCAAATGAATCAGAGTTCTGGTTCAAACATTTCTCTGTGTGCTTTGCACAAAAGTACACATTTTGTGGAAATTGTCTTTGCTTAAAAGTTCTGCTTTAGAAGAACTCTCAACTTGCTGAGACTTTCCCCGAGTTGATTTATGAAATGAAAAAGGGTCTTATCTAGATCCATGCCATAGAAACCATGGGTGTAGCAACCGTTGTAACGGTGTACTTTTGATAATATCTAAGTTCATTATTATTAGGAGCTTTGTTAGTTTTAAAGGTAGGGTAGGCAATTTCGGAGCGGCTAGCAATAGCAAGCTAGCTTTGAAAGCATGAGATCCCACGCCCTCCAAAGCCACAACTCATCCAAAACACATGAACCCTGTTCAGCCAGAACAGATTCAGCAAAGCGTCATAAGAGACGGTGTTAATTTACCTCATTTCTCAAAGCACATAACTTTACAAAAATAATGAACGTAAACAATTTACAGAGCTCTTGTACCATCTGACTGCTGCAGTTCATTTCGGCCTTGATAGTGTTGAAATAGAAAAGCATAAATCCGAGTCTGAGAATGTGAACAGCTGCGAGTAGAACGTCAGGTTGCCATCTCTAAATTCATTGTTTTGGTTCAGGAGGAACTATAAAAGGCGGCTGCTATTTGTTTTTGGCTGCCTTATGGAACGCGCTGATGACGTGTGGTGTCTGCGCGAGCAGGGTGCGCGGATGTATGGAAATACATACACTGACAGACCAAATGCAATGATTGGATGAACATTTTTTGGTCCTGAGACTTCCATATATGTACTTTTAAATATTTAGAGTGCTTATATTATTGATTGCTATCAAGATGTAAACAGTGTTTCAACCAGAATAACAAAAAGAGTTTATGAAAAAAATGGCCTGTCCTAGATTTAGATTGTGACGTACATCTGACAGAAACAGCTTCTCAAGAACAGAATGTAGGGCGGGACTTGATTTTGTTAATCAGGAATTGATTGGATGGTTGTGGTTCGTTATTGGTGGATCTCATGTGAGTGACAGGTTGCCCCGCCCTTGTGTCAGTAAACACATCATCAGAGAAGAGGTTTTGCTGCAAGAGGGAGGTGAAGTTATTTTCATTAAAGATTTTTAGGGCACATGAAATTAAAAAAAGAAAATAAGATGTATATGGATAAATCATTTCTAATAAATGCGGCAATATTCCACAAAAATAAATAAGAACTGTCAATTTTGATTTGATGGTGAATTTAAGACCAAGCAAATGCCTGGTTGCATTATTAGTTGGATGAATAAATGAATGTGGTAACACTTTTCTACACTTTTCATTTGTAAACTAAAAGACTTTCATATGGAAAATGCCTCAAAAATTGCATGACAGCTCCTGCTTACCTTTTGCTAACGGGAGGAGAATAAGCATTCAACGTGTACCAGATCAGCTGGCAGATTATGGATTTGCCACAAGCAAATATTCATGTTTATGTAGTCATACATAACAATCAATGAACTATCGGGTACACCTAGTAAATTGCAATCATTCATATGGTGTCAATGGATGTAATATACCAGGTAATTTAAGAAAGGATTGAAAGGATGTAGGTCACGCTTGTTATTGGAAAAATAATTTTCAATGTTTTGTCTATGGAGAGCAGCTGTGGCATACTGTCGCTTACCACAGAACGAGGAAACACGTTTACTTACAATGGTAGATAATTGAGCCATAGAATTGTGTATACCATAATTTTGAGGTGTACTATTTTTTTGTTATTGTCTGTAGAAATCAACAGACACAGATTGTCAATAGACATTAAAGGATTAGTTCATATGGAGACCCTATACGGAACCCCAAAAGGGTCATGGTGATGGGAAAAAAATTTAGATGGGATTAGAAACTTTGTGTTTCCTTGCAAAATGGAAGTGATGGAAATAATATGAGATGGGACGAAAATGTATTTGAAATTTTTAGCAAAATATTTCAAAGCTTTTGTGAATGAATGGAAAGTTTTTCTGGGCAACGCAATATTTTTGCGAGACAATGCAAAAGCATTGAAATATTTTTTTTTTCTCCCATTTCATATTTCTCCCATTACCATGCCTCCCTTAGGGGCTCCATATTAAAGGGAGATGGGGAAAAAAATGAGATGGCAGGAAAAATTAAATTAGATTTAATAATTTTTATCTTCAGTTGATTTCATCTAAGGCTGTGACTGAAGTCAGTTGTAGTTCTTTTGTTTCTTATTATTTCTTAGTGTTATTTTAACACTATTTAAAGAGGGGCCATATGTACTCTGAGCAGAGTTAACTCTGGGGATTTTTCTGTGTACGTGAGTGGAAGAGTAACATCTGACCCCATGCATGATGTATTTACGAACACGGAAGCGCAGAGGATAGAGCAAAACAAAACACCGGCCACAAATTAGAAATCTTAAACGATAATTTTTAAAGAGAAATGTCGGAGGATTTCGATATGAGAGAAGAGAAGCTTGAGTTCGTTTACCAGCCCTATTTCTTTGAACCGTGAGAGGCGTCTACTCTCATTTAAGCTTACGTTACTCCTACATCCTGCGTCATATGTTGGGTCAGAGGTCATTCTTCCGCTGGAACTCGACTAACATAAGGCCAGAAGCCTGGTATTATGGTTTATTAAGTTTTAAATATGGATATTTTTCTTACAAAAACCCATCGCTTTGCTTCAGAATGCCTTTATTAACCCCCTGGGGCCGTATGGATTACTTTTATGATGGATGGATGGAAGGATGGATGGATGGATGCACTTTTTTGAGCTTCAAAAATAATAAGATACACCTAAAATGGCTTGAGAGTGAGTAAATCATGGGATAATTTTCATTTTTGGGTGAACTATCCCTTTAAATTTTGAATAAGTTTAATTTTTGTCTTGTGTTGTATGAATGACTTTTTTGGTGCTATAAGTAATATAAGTCTAAGGTGTCCCCTGAACGTGTCTGTGAAGTTTCAGCTCAAAATACCCCATAGATTTTTTTTATTTTATTTTTTTAACTGCCTATTTTGAGCCATTATTACATATGCACCGATTGAGCATGCGGCCCCTTTAAATCTCCCCGCAAGCTCTCAACTGCCTTAAACAGCAAACACAAAGTTCACACAGCTAATATAACCCTCAAAATGGATCTTTACAAAGTGTTCATCATGCATACATCGATTCCTGTGAGTATAGTATTTATTTGGATGTTTGCATTTGATTCTGAATAAGTTTAAGGCTGTGCTCCGTGGCTAACGGCTAATGCTACACTGTTGGAGAGATTTATAAAGAATGAAGTTGTGTTTATGAATTATACAGACTGCAAGTGTTTAAAAATGAAAATAGCGACGGCTCTTGTCTCCGTGAATACAGTAAGAAATGATGGTAACTTTAACCACATTTAACAGTACATTAGCAACATGCTAACGAAACATTTAGAAAGACAATTTACAAATATCACTAAAAATATCATGATATCATGTCAGTTATTATTGCTCCATCTGCCATTTTTCGCTGTTGTCCTTGCTTGCTTACCTAGTCTGATGATTCAGCTGTGCACAGATCCAGACGTTAATACTGGCTGCCCTTGTCTAATGGTTTGAACGCTGGCATATGCAAATATTGGGGCGTACACCCAGACTGTTACATAACATTCGGTGTTGTGTTGAGATTCGCCTGTTCTTCGGAGGTCTTTTAAACAAATGAGATTTATATAAGAAGGAGGAAACAATGGTGTTTGAGACTCACTGTATGTCTTTTCCATGTACTGAGCTCTTGTTATTTAACTATGCCAAGATAAATTCATTTTTTTATTCTAGGGCACCTTTAAGGGTTTGAGGGTGAGTAAACGATGACAGGACATTCATTTTGGGGTAAACTATAGCAAAAAATATTCCTTTAAATCATGAAATAAAGAAATCATGAAAGAGGCACGGTGTTGAAGAGACATTCAGTGAACCAGTTTGAACTCAGTACACAGAGCATATCGTAAACAGTGAAATACTGCCAAACAGAAACAGCATCTCTACATCCCTGTCCTTATGCTGTATATCTCTCTATATAACCAGTGATCCCTCACTGGATCTCAATGTGAGGGATTTGCCACAGACCAGCGACAGATGTGCCGTGCCCTGTCCTCTCTTCCTCTCACTCTCTTCCCAGAGTCTATTTGTTTAGCAGGATTACAGCCTGTCATCTCTGGGGACGGCGGGCCGCGACGCAAAGCGTTCGGCTCTTAAAGGGCCGGCGCTCACGCAGGCAGTCAAGCCGAGGGACCCGTTCACATACCCAGCGTGTCTCCGAATGGACTCCCACCGCGCTTGGCTCTGCGGGAACTCAATTCTCTCCCAGCCAGGGTGTTTCTCACCAGGCCTGAATGGAAAATGGATGTTGATTTGATCCAGAGTGTGCAATGACACCTCTGACACAGTCCTTGTGGGCTCTGTGATAAATATTTAAAGAGCGAGAGAAAGAAATGTTTGATTGGAAAGAGAAAGAATTATGTAGAGAAACACTCACACTAAAACGGAGGGGGATCGTGAGTGGGTGTGTGAGGAGGAAAGATGGAAGGAAAATGGCAGTCTACATGCTGCGCTGATTAGATATTCCTTTTGAAGGTAGGTGTGGTGTCAGGTTTGCTTTGAGAGGCTTTTCTACTCTTGATGTTTCTGGGGTAACAAAGACGTGTCGAAGAAAGCATTCGCTGATATGAAGATTTTGTTACTTGCTTTCCTGTGGCACTTTGCAGGCAGCTGGCTGCTAATTTATTGAGCGTTGATGTTTGGCATCTTGTGGGCAGAAGTGTTTGACTAACATTATCTGTTGAAGAGGGTTCACGACATCTTTATTTTCACCCAACACGTGCACAGGCCTTTTTGATGTGCTGTGAAGACAATAAAAGAATATGTAAGAACAACAACCACATATAAATCATTCAAAAAATAAAAATGTTTAAAGAAAACTTTTCCCAAGCAATTTGATTAACATTTTAGAGGAATGGATCACCACAAAATGAAAACTCTTTCATTGTTTTCTTACTCATATGCTTTTATTTTCCTGTGGTGATTTTTTTTTTTTTTTTTACATCTATACAGAGCTCTTTTGCATATAAGGGCACTTCAGAGTGAATATGTCTTTCAACCTGCTAACAGGGAAAAGAATATCATAAAAACACCATAAAATACACTATAAAAGTGGTCCATACAACTCAAGTCATACATAGTAAAATCCCCAGAGTTAAATCAACTCTGCGCAGAGTACATATGGTCCCTCTCTAAATAGTGTTAAAGTAACACTGAAGCAGAGTTAAAGTTAATGAGATAATTAAGCAATTAATAAGGCTGTGACTGAAGTCAGTTGTAGTTCTTGCGTTTCTCTTTTCTTCAGCGATTCTGCTTGTTAACAGCAGGTGTTCATCACTAATGCGCAATCATTACTTAATTAATTGCTTAATTATCTCATTAACTTTAACTCTGCTTCGGTGTTATTTTAACAGTATTTAGAGAGGGACCATATGTACTCTGAGCAGAGTTGATTTAACTCTGGGGATTTTGCTGTGTATGATAGATTTGTGTGTGATGCACAGACCCAAATTTAGGTCATAATTATTGATGTGTCCTGAGTGCAAATACCAAAATGCCATTATTTTAATATCATCTGAACGAAACATGCTAATTTGAATATTCAAAATGTAGAATAAAATAGAATGAAAGTTGCCTCAAAGAGGAAGATATTTACACCACTATCCCAAAATGTTTTGTTTGTTTTTTTATTTATTGTTTTTGAATTAAGTCTCTAATGCTCACAAAGGCTAAATAATTTTTTCCACCAAAAAATATTGTGGAATATTATTACAATTATTAATATGTTTTCTATTTTTATATATATTCCAAAATGCAATTTATTCCTGTGATGGTAAAGCTGAATTTTCAGCATCATTACTCCAGTCTTCAGTGTCTCATGATCCTTCAGAAATAATTCTAATATGCTGATTTGCTGCTCAAGAAACATTTCTTATTATTATTAATGTTGAAAACAGTTGTGCTGATTCCCCGACATGAGGCTGAGTAATTAATGACAGACTTTTCATTTTCGGGTGAACTAACTCTTTAAAGGGTTCTGTCAGGCGCTTCATACATAGAACCTTTTAGGGCTTCCCATCATGGGATGATTTTATGGATTTAGTTTTAATTATTTAATTTTAGTTTTAATGTTTTAATTCATTTTAATTCAATTCTATGAATTAAACAGTTCATAAACATACTTTATCACTAGGGGAAAAAAAGTAAATAACAATTAAACCTAAAAGTATTATGCAATCATTTAAGACTTTTTTCCTTATATAGAACTTTTTTGCCGTCAAGTGTTCTTTAAAACTGAGAAGAACCCTAGGGTTCTATATAGAACTTAATTGAATTTTTTTCCCCCTAAAAGTGTACATACTGTAAGCATCACTGCTTAATATGTTGAAGCATGTGCCAGTCATATCAGTTTCCAACATATTTGGCCTCCATGAAATAATTTCCAACAAAATTATTCATGTAGTCTCAATGCTAATAGAATAATTAAATTTACATGGATTGCAATAAAATTAACTTTAAAGAATTGCATCGAATTAGCTCTTTTTAATTAACCAAACTGGCCAAGCAGCAAAAATCCATTTTCAGAGTCTGAGTTGTTCCATTTTTACCTTTACACCCTGCTCTAACTTCCTGTTTTGTACTTTGTACTGTTCAGAGTGTGTAAAACACACCACTGTCTCTCGCTTGGTGTTCGGGAAGAAAACTGACCGCATAACCATCTGCCACAGAGCATTCTGCTGCTTGTTTTGGCCCATCTGAATGCACGACACTTTGAGATCATGAAGTTTCTCATAATGGACTGCATCTTCATATCCCATAACACCCATAATTTTCCATAATGTGCCTGCAGTTTGAGTCATTTGTGTTCATGCCTGCCTATTAGAATGCATGGACATCTATATGTCTTAAAGCCATTTTCCTGATTATTTTTCAGTCTGTGCAAAACTAAGTTGGGAGTTTTCATGCAAAAATAAATGAATGAGTAGTAAAATAATAAATAAGAACATTTAAATATTGAAATAACAATAAATCATGGAGGCATACAGTAACTTTGCCTGTATGCAGATTTAGGCTGTTTCTGTGTCTGTCTGTGCATGTTTTATGGAGTGTGTGTGTATATAGGAATCAATACTTGTGGTGTAAGTACCAGTAATCACCGCGGGTGGATGTAAATGCTTCATATATTTTCCGACTGGGTCACCCGAGGCAGAAAAGAGCAGGTCATGCATGCAATACTCTCTCCCTGACGCACTCACACACACTCCGAAACCGAAAGGCACATTGTAAATGTCAGTACACTGAGAACCTCAAGCTTCATACAATGTGATTTTTGTTTTGAAATCTTCCAGAAATAGCCCAGTTATGAAATCAGTTTATATATAATTATACCAAATTAGCCAGCACTATCACCATTCTGTTCACACATTATACAAGTAAAGTGGCAAAAATGTGATATTCTACAGGTGCAGGCATGTTAGAGTAGTTGGCTGGAAGCAATCTGCTTTCATAATGTCTTGTAATTTACGAATGTAACACATTCAGACCACTGAAAAAAGAAAAAAGAAAAATGGGGAGTGTTTGGGATGCTAATGGTGTAGAAATGGTACTCTTCACATTTTGTCTCATATTAGGGATCAATACCAATATGTGCTTATATTAAAGTGCACCTATTATGCTTTTTTAAAAGTTCCTAATTTTGTTTTGGAGATCTCCTACAATAGGTTTACATGCATCGAAGATCAAAAAACACTTTAAATTTCTAAAAATAAAATATATTGCAGAGTCACCATTTTTCACACAGTGTCTGAAACGGTTCAATAAAGGATTCACTCTCTCTAAATCCCTCCTTTCCGAGGGCCTTCTCTGCAAATTTGTTACAAGCCTAATGTGGGTTTGTGCAGGAAGTAAAACTGGAATTACTGACAACTCGTTTTTCAGAATTGGTTCTCCATTTCAAAACTTTATTTATCGTGCACTTTAATCTTTAAAACTTTGCCTACCTTTAACATTCACAAACAGCTATATTACACACTACATCAGGGGTGTCCAAAAAGCGGAACGAAACAGCGCTACTTGTGCGCACTGCATGACTCACGAGCAGTGTTGCCAAGTCTACGGTTTTCCCACAGAATTGGGCTACTTTTACACTGTTGCTGCGGGTTGTTTTTCATGTCCATGTCCAGTTTAAAGCCAGTTGAAACAGCGCTGACTTTCCAATCTGTGCGCTCAGATTTTGCGAACCGTACCCTCGGTTTTTAAATCCGTTCCCACAAATTCATAATCCGTGCGCACGCTTTCACAATCCGTTTGTAAAAACTGTACTCACGGATTTGTGGCCCCGCCTCCAGTCTTTGCCGGCAGATTCAACCAGGCCACCTATTTAGGTGCAGGAGGCTATTGTAAATAAATAAACTTTATTTTACAAAATGGAGAATTTCCTGAACTTCCATTCAGAATTCATTTGAGAATCTCCATTATTTTTATCTTTTAAAGTCCATTTTGGGCAAAAAGCTTAGTATAATAAAATCACCAAAACAAGTCTTCATGTTAAGAATGAATAGTATATAAACAATTCTAAAACTTGGCCGCAAACTTTTTTTTTTTTTTTTTAAATAAAGCATTCATTATTTTATGACATACTGTCTTAAGTGCACTCATTTATAGTCATAAATTAAAAATAATTGATAAATAAAAACATTTACAAAATAAATACAATAAATAATAATAATTGTTGTTATTATTATATTAGGCTAGCCTATTAGGCCTATTATTAGCCTATTAGCCTATTAGGCTCATAATACACAATGCCAGGTTTATTAGGCAAAAATAATAAAGTGCTAAGATTATCACAAATAAACACAAGATTTTGACGCACATAATTCTTATTAAATCATTGTATTCCGCTAAATAAATAAAAAAAAACTTTCAAAATACCCACCCGTTTTTTTCATAAATCGCACCCTGTATATATATATATATATATATATATATATATATATATATAAAATTGAGAAGGAACCGGCCCCCAGATGCATCCACAACATCAAATCTGGCCACCTTTTAAAAAAGTTTGGACACCCCTGCACTACATGAAAGGTAATTTCCAAAAAAGCATAATATGGACAATTTATTTAGACAAAATTGTATCGATTTTTTATAATCAAGCCATTTATCACTCAGATTATCAGCCATAATTAATATTGGTCCATCCCTAATATCAGCACATTGGCTCGTTATAAAACAGCCCTCGTCATCTTTGACTCCATCATCTTCCAATCCCATAATCCTTCAACCTGTATATGTGAGGTGAACACCTACAATCCCCAGTTTATCGCTCTGCACAGACAATACAGGGCCCTTTTCTTGTTTGCATGTCCGTGCATGTATGCATGTTTGTTTCATTCGTCCCTTTGTGTTCCCCTCCTTTTAAACCCCATGCATCTCCTTTGTATGTGTCGTCGCTCATGCCAGCTGCTCTCTGAAGCCACAGGAGTTCCCATAGTTTCCAGGCTTTAATTAGCCTCAGAGGATCAACACACCTTCAGGTGCTATAGCGCTCTCACACGTACACGTGCAAACATATGCACTTTTCTTCTCATCGAAATCAGCTATAATTCAGCTTTATATGAAGTCCCAGCAGGCTCTCTATTCCATACCTTAATGAATTGAGGACAGGGGAATAGTGAAGGGAAATAATGATCAAATGTGGTTTCCTATCTCTACCATTTACATTATGCATTTGGGTTTATTGAAAGCGAGAATGCAGGCAAAGCTGACATTTTTTAAATGTGAGCATGTGCCTCCCTGCCCCCTCCCCTCTTAACATCTCTAGATTTCAAACATTAGCAAAACACCTTGTCTGCACCCAAACCCTGACATACAGCACAGCTAGAGAACCTGCTAATTGGCATTTTGGTGTGCATGACTGGGTGTGCACAAATGCTCATGTTTACTAGTTTTACTAGACTTTAGTAATACTAGAAAAAAGTAGTCGATTAGTCAATGTTTACCTTATGGAAATGATACACTGTGAAGCATCAGCTGCCTTTTCTGTTTCTGATCAATCCAATGCCTCACTGATGGAGAGTGAGTGAGTGGAGAGACTGTCCATTCAGCTGAGACGAAAGCGTGCTTATATCCATTATCCGATCCACACAGCAAAAAAAATAAATATTTAGGGCCTGAGCACAGATGGTGTGAGGACCCTATTGTTATTGCTCGGTCAATTATTCTTCTTTTCCAAAATGAATCGCATTTTTCAGTGCCTAAACATGCTCGAAAACTCATGAAACTTTGCACACGCATCAAAAGAGGTAAAACTTTACATCTGATGTGGGTTTCAGAAGTAGGTGTGGCAAAATGGCTCGATAGCCCTTTGCGCTATGTTTCATGGACAAGTATGATATTCGGTAGACACATATAACAGCCTAATACTTACAAAAAAGTCCCTCGGTGCAAAATCTGAAAACCCAACAGGAAGTGAGATATTTCTGAATTTTTTTGCCATTTCCAGACATTGTACTTTAACAAACTCCTCCTAGAGTTTTTATTCAGTTACAGTTATAGCGCCACCTGTGGCAACACGAAATGACATGCTTTGCACTGTAATTCACTCCCAGAAACACATTTAAATATGCAATAAAGTACCAAGCATGCTAGAAATACATTAAATCATGCAACACTTGGCTAAGTGTTAATATGTGATTAATGCCGCGAAACAGGAAGTTACTGTAACTCAGGCATGTCCGATTTTCTCTAAACTTCATGTTTGATAATAGTCCTGGCCTAAAGACATCTACTTGGAAATATTCAGTTACAGTCAAAGCACCACCTGGTGGCAGCAGGAAGTGTGGCACTTTGAAATGACTTTGCCATAATTCTCCTGTATTTACTCACTTACATGCATGTTGTCCACTGTTCACTGTTTAATTTGATCTTGTTTTCCAGTAAATAAACTGAGTCATCTTCATAACAAGACAGTTCTTAAAAAGCAAATAAATCTTGAATTAAGTTTTTCTTCTATGACATCTACGACTGTTTTTGTTTGTTTGTTTGTTTGTTTGTTTGTTTGTTTAGTGATGGTTGTTCATGAGTCCCTTGTTTGTTCTGAGCAATTAAACTGACCAACATTCCTGCAGATGTTTCAGTTTTCAAGCATTTTTTGCATATTTGAACCCTTTCCAGCAGTGACTGTATGATTTTGAGATCCATCTTTTCACACTGAGGACAGCTGAGGGACTCAAACACAACTATTAAAAAAGGTTCAAACATTCACTGATGCTCCAGAAGGAAACACGATGCATTGTGAGCCAGGGGGTGAAAACTTTCTGAATTCAAAGATAAAGGTAAAGCTGGAAAACTGAAGAATCTGCAGGACCTGGAGGATTTTTATGAAGAACAGAGCTCAGTTTAACTGTTCAGGACAAACAAGAGACTCATGAACAACCATCACAAAACAAAAAAACAGTCGTAGATCATCCAGGTAATCACACACAGTATTAAGAATCAGTGGTTTACAAACTTTTGAACAGGGTCATTTTAATAAATTCAGCTATTTTTTTTGTCCTGTGAATTATATGTAAACATTGTTAATGTAAATTATCTTATTCAGGACAGTACTAAAAAAATAACATGCATTTTGTATGATCTCTCTTATTTTGTTGCAATTTATGTATTGCAATTTATATATATATATATATATATATATATAATTCACTTATATATGTATGTGTGTGAATATACAGTGGGTACGGAAAGTATTCAGACCCCCTTAAATTTTTCACTCTTTGTTATATTGCAGCCATTTGCTAAAATCATTTAAGTTCATTTTTTTCCTCATTAATGTACACACAGCACCCCATATTGACAGAAAAACACAGAATTGTTGACATTTTTGCAGATTTATTAAAAAAGAAAAACTGAAATATCACATGGTCCTAAGTATTCAGACCCTTTGCTCAGTATTTAGTAGAAGCACCCTTTTGATCTAATACAGCCATGAGTCTTTTTGGGAAAGATGCAACAAGTTTTTCACACCTGGATTTGGGGATCCTCTGCCATTCCTCCTTGCAGATCCTCTCCAGTTCTGTCAGGTTGGATGGTAAACGTTGGTGGACAGCCATTTTTAGGTCTCTCCAGAGATGCTCAATTGGGTTTAAGTCAGGGCTCTGGCTGGGCCATTCAAGAACAGTCACAGAGTTGTTGTGAAGCCACTCCTTCTTTATTTTAGCTGTGTGTTTAGGGTCATTGTCTTGTTGGAAGGTAAACCTTCGGCCCAGTCTGAGGTCCTGAGCACTCTGGAGAAGGTTTTCGTCCAGGATATCCCTGTACTTGGCCGCATTCATCTTTCCCTCGATTGCAACCAGTCATCCTGTCCCTGCAGATGCTGCCACCACCATGCTTCACTGTTGGGACTGTATTGGACAGGTGATGAGCAGTGCCTGGTTTTCTCCACACATACCCCTTTTCCACCAAGGCAGTTTGAGTGCTGGTTCGGAGCCAGAGCCTAGTTTCAAATCAGTTCTTTGTCTTTCAACACACACAAAGCACCAGCTCCGAACCAGGAAAAGTGGTTCGTAATTAGCACCAAAACATTGCTGGGCTAGAAGTAAGAACCGCTTGCGTCAGGGGCTGGGGGCGGGGTTACCGTGACCAACAAGAAACTTGAGACCGCCATTTTTGAAATAGCAGCTAATCGAGCTAATAGCAGCTCGATTGTAATCTCCGTCTATATACAAATTACGGCGAGCCGTGTTTGGATGCCAATGTAGGTTCATAAAGCCATGAGGATCAACAGTAGTGAAACATCCGCGATTGTTGATAGAAGGGTTGTTCAAGATGCATCAGAGCAGCGCGGACCGATTCGGCGGGTACCGCGGGTCCACGGGAGCGTTTGCAGAGCATATGACTCCTTGTGCTTTTGGATCGTTCTCGCGGAGCTTTAATGTCATGCACCGATCGCTATGCGAGAAGCCGATGCATCTCGAACAAGCTTGGTATGTTTGTGTTTGGCGCTGCGGCGCTAGCTTTGCTGTGAAATATGAGACGTGTACAGTGACATAAGACCTGGCTCTGTGCTGACTCTCTAGCCTGTGGAAAGACAAACCGGTTCTTAGAAGGCTCTTCAGTTGAACCAACTCCGAACTGGCACTAGCACTAGCTCTGAACTAGCACCCGGTTCGTGCTGGTGGAAAGGGGGTAACATACCATTTAGAATTTAGGCCAAAAAGTTCTATCTTGGGCTCATCAGACCAGAGAATCTTATTTCTCACCATCTTGGCGTCCTTCAGTTGTTTTTTAGCAAACTCCATGCAGGCTTTCATGTGTCTTGCACTGAGGAGAGGCTTCCATCGGGCCACTCTGCCATAAAGCCCCGACTGGTGGAGGGCTGCAGTGATGGTTGACTTTCTACAACTTTCTCCCATCTCCCGACTGCATCTCTGGAGCTCAGCCACAGTGATCTTTGGGTTCTTCTTTACCTCTCTCACCAAGGCTCTTCTCCCCCGATAGCTCAGTTTGGCCGGACGGCCAGCTCTAGGAAGGGTTCTGGTCGTCCCAAACGCCTTTCATTTAAGGATTATGGAGGCCACTGTGCTCTTAGGAACCTTAAGTGCAGCAGATTTTTTTTTTGTAACCATGGCCAGATCTGTGCCTTGCCACAATTCTGTCTCTGAGCTCTTCAGGCAGTTCCTTTGACCTCATGATTCTCATTTGCTCTGACATGCACTGTGAGCTGTAAGGTCTTATATAGACAGGTGTGTGGCTTTCCTAATCAAGTCCAATCAGTATAATCAAACACAGCTGGACTCAAATGAAGGTGTAGAACCATCTCAAGGATGATCAGAAGAAATGGACAGCACCTGAGTTAAATATATGAGTGTCACAGCAAAGGGTCTGAATACTTAGGACCATGTGATATTTCAGTTTTTCTTTTTTAATAAATCTGCAAAAATGTCAACAATTCTGTGTTTTTCTGTCAATATGGGGTGCTGTGTGTACATTAATGAGGATGAACTTAAATGATTTTAGCAAATGGCTGCAATATAACAAAGAGTGAAAAATTTAAGGGGGTCTGAATACTTTCCGTACCCACTGTATACTGTATACAGTACAGACCAAAAGTTTGGAACCACTAAGATTTTTAATGTTTTTAAAAGAAGTTTCGCCTGCTCTCCAAGGCTACATTTATTTAATTAAAAATACAGTAAAAAACAGTAATATTGTGAAATATTATTACAATTTAAAATAACTGTGTACTATTTAAATATATTTGACAAAGTAATTTATTCCTGTGATGCAAAGCTGAATTTTCAGCATCGTTACTCCAGTCTTCAGTGTCACATGATCCTTCAGAAATCATTCTAATATGCTGATTTGCTGCTCAATAAACATTTATGATTATTTTCAATGTTGAAAACAGTTGTGTACTTTTTTTCAGGATTCCTTGATGAATAGAAAGTTCAAAAGAACAGCATTTATCTGAAATACAAAGCTTCTGTAGCATTATACACTACCGTTCAAAAGTTTGGGGTCAGTAAGAATTTTTATTTTTATTTTTTTGAAAAGAAATTAAAGAAATGAATACTTTTATTCAGCAAGGATGCATTAAATCAATCAAAAGTGGCAGTAAAGACATTTATAATGTTACAAAAGATTAGATTTCAGATAAACACTGTTCTTTTGAACTTTCTATTCATCAAATAATCCTGAAAAAAAAAATATTGTACACAAATATTTTGTACAATTGTACATATTAAATGTTTCTTGAGCAGCAGATCAGCATATTAGAATGATTTCTGAAGGATCATGTGACACTGAAGACTGGAGTAATGATGCTGAAAATTCAGCTTTGCATCACAGGAATAAATTACTTTGTGAAATATATTCAAATAGAAAACAGTTATTTTAAATTGTAATAATATTTCACAATATTACTGTTTTTACTGTATTTTTAATTAAATAAATGTAGCCTTGGTGAGCAGACGAAACTTCTTTTAAAAACATTAAAAATCTTAGTGGTTCCAAACTTTTGGTCTGTACTGTATATATTCTGCAAAACCTCTCTTTTAGTGCTTCACAGAAGAAAGGAAGTCATAGTCATGAGGGTGAATACATGATGATAGAATTGCTATTTTAAGGTGAACTATGCCTTTAAAGATACAAGGCGACAAATTCCTCCCCTAATGACACTCTTTCTGAAACGAATAAATCAACGGCGTCAAATCTGTTGCCAAAGTATGATTTATGCATTTCTCTCTCCCTGAGCATCTTCCATGCCATCCATCATATTCGCCAAAATCCCAGAGAACATGGGTTAAATCATCTTCACCTCATCTCTTTTTATGCATCTGGAGTGTGTTGAGGGGGTGGGACATCTCTGAAGTTGAATAATAATCTAAATGTCATTAATCATTAGTCCAAAGTCCGTCCCTTTTTCTGGCTGTCTCTCTCTCTCACGCAAAAAGTCTAGAAAGGTGTGATCTGTCTGTCTGGCGTGGATGTCGCACTCTGTCACTTCCCAGTACACCCACATGTTTATTGTTGACTGCCTGTGTGTCTCCATTCGTGGCGGGAGCCTTGGTGACTGTGCACTTGAGCGCTCTCTTGCACGTCACACGGAAATATCCATCCTCCCCAAGGGCTTCGGCAGCTTGAGGGTTTGACATCTAGATGTATGGGATGTTCATGGTCCGCTTGGCCCGCTGTTCCCAAACTGTAGAAGCGAACAGCATGCAAGAAGTCAGATGCAAAAGGCATTAGATTCAGCTTTATGGCTCAGCTCCAGATTCTCATTTGATAGGACACATTTAAAGCCACTGTAAAAGATCAGATATACGCACACCTGTGAGCATACAAGCATACATCAATTGAATTCAGAATTAATGAGGCAAAATATGGCATTATGTATATATATATATATATATATATATATATATATATATATAGACAATGCAAGAGTCTAGCACTTTGTATGTAAAGTCTACTCCAGCACGTCAGCATTAAAAAAGTAATCAGAAGTATCAAAATAATAATATACATAAATATAAAGTTCAGTCATGAAACTCTATAAATCGCTGATTGGTTCTTTCAGTACTGCGACACCAACCAATCGGAGGTACTTCCTTATTTACGTGGCTTTTATTTATACCGTATCCTAGCTGCGATCAGCACGCCGCGCAATATGAGAACTCCTATAATCCCACCTCCTCCCCAGCGCCACCTGTAGAGATCTGCTCCGGGGTTCTATCATTCTGCAGCAGCCTTTCCTTTCTTGTTATTTTGACTAAGCTGAACAATTATGTATTTGCTCAGCAGCAGCGTAAGCAGATCTCGTCCGCCAAAATCAAGCCTATGTACATTCCATGCTTCAAGCTAATAAAATGCTGGTTGAATCTATTCACTCCGAGAGTTGTCATGATTTAAATATATTTACCAGTTGACATTTGCCATTGCCCACCCCCAGAGTGTTGTGACTGCTGCCGCCCATCATGTTCTCCAGTAAGTGCACTGTGAATATATGAGGTTCATTAGTTTCAGAGAAATCCAGCAACAGGTGTGCTTGAGAAAAAAGTGTGACCTTGAATTTACATTTGAAAGATTCTTGAAAACAACATCAGAAGGTTTTAAGCTGGACTCTTCAGAGAGTCTCTTCAGGGTGCCGTTGCCTAGTGATGACACAGTGCTGTGTTTAGCAGTCATCTAACCCTCTTTTTAGTTAAAGAAACCCAGGTGTGTGAAATTTAGCCCCAGTCCTGAACTGCTGCGACTGGTGTGGTGCACAGCATAAAGGAGCTTGCTTAGGGAAACCCAAAACTGCAAGCCGCTCATGTTGTTCATATGCAGCATATTTACTCTGATTAGGATAGAGAATGCAACCTTTTCACATGAAGTGCCATTTTTAATTGCCATATCATCCAAACTGATAATATGTAAATTGCAAAAACAATTGCAGTAACATTCTGTCATTTACAAAGTACTGGTTTGTACACTGGAGAGTGAAAAACAACATATAAATTAACCACAGTGCATTATTACCTTGGCTGTGAGTGGGTCTGAATATATATATGGGAGCGTTGGGTAAGATTAGCCAGTGGGTAAGTTGACCCACCCCCTTTATCTTGGCAACCGTACACTTTTATTGTCATGTGACCATATACTGTGGAACCAGCCATCATTTCTGGCAGACTGTGAAAAGGAGAAGCACATGGGAGGAGTGGAAGGCACCCATTTACTTTAAATACTGTTTTTGGCTTGTCAAAGTAAAATTTTTGCAAAATGGATATACAGTAATGGCTGTTACATCAAAGCAAATTTCTCCAGGTCTAAAAATCTTTATGTTCCATATTGGTGATTTAGCAATGTATAAAAAACCATGCAAATCATTTAGCTAGATATTAGTGTGAATTGGTAAGCTAGCCAGTTTTGTACAAAATGTCAGCTATGGGGCAAAGTGAGCCCTTGTGAAAAAAAAGTGCACTTTAGTATACTTTTATAAAGTGTACTTATTGCAAAAATAATATACTTTAAAAGAACACACTTAAGTGTGAATTAAATGTAATGTTTTCATCGCTTAAGTGCATTATATCTGTACTTAATTTCAAATATATCACATATTAAGTTCATATTAAATGCAATAAGTTGAACTTAAGAGTGATTTTTTTGAACAACTTAAGTGGTACTTTAATACAACTTTATGACAACCTTCGTAATTGCTTCTAGTACCTTTAAAATATAGTTGAAGTGCACTGCCCAATGCACTAACAAGCAATTAATGTGAACTAAAATATATTTTAATATCAGATATCAATACACTTAAGTGTGAATTAAATGTAATGTTTCATCTGCTTAAGTGCAATCTATTTGTAATCAATTTCAAATATATCACAGATTAAGTTAATATTAAATGCAATAAGTTGAACTTTTAAGTGATTTTTTTGAACAACTTAAGTGGTACTTTAATACAACTTTATGACAACCTTCGTAATTGCTTCTAGTACCTTTAAAATATAGTTAAAGTGCACTGCCCAATGTACTAACAAGCAATTAATGTGAACTAAAATATATTTTAATATCAGTTATCAATACACTTAAGTGTGAATTAAATGTAATGTTTTCAGCCGCTTAAGTGCATTCTATTTGTAATTAATTTCAAATATATCACAGATTAAGTTCATATTAAATGCAATAAGTTGAACTTCTGAGTGATTTTTTTTTAAAGCACTTAAGTAGGACTTTAATACAATTTTTATGTACTTCAAAATATGGTAAAAGTATACTTCCGAATGTACTGACAAGCAATTAATGCGAACTTAAATATACTTTAATGTAATTTACATGTACACTATTATATAATTTAATACATTTGTAATTACATTTTTTGTACATATAATAATGAAGTTACAATTTAGTATATTTCAAAATATTACAATCAACACAAATGCAAATTGAAACCCTCTACATTTACTGACAAAATAATCTCTAAAACAAATGCACAAAAACCTTTTTGTTGATGCACAAGAAAAACCCAAGAAACACTATACAAACACAAACAATTACAACACTTTAACTCTCATTTAGAAAGAGTCTGGAGGACAGTGAGGCTTATATGCACTATAATTTTCTCCATCACATACAAAGGTACCTAAACCTACCATCACAATCTTTCTGCATTTTTACATTTTCAGATAAAATCATTCTGTATAAGATGATAAATAAGATAACACCCATGAATTAATACAAACAAAATGTAAAGAAAAGAAAAGATTCAAAACTTTGGGTAACACTGTACAATAATTTTCTATTAGTTAACTACTTTAGTTAACATGAACTATGAATGAAAAATACTTTAAGCATTTATAAATCCTAGTTAATATTACGTATGCATTATTAAAATCAAAAGTTGCATATGTTAATAGATAATGCACTGTAAACTAACATGAACAATAACTATACATTTTATTAACTTGAGAAAAAAACATTTTTTATTGCCTAATGTTAACAAATATTGATAAATACTGTAAAAAAAAGTCAATGCACATAGTTAGATAATGTTATCTAATATATTAATTGATGTTAACAAGCGAGACCTTTTGTAAAGTGTTACCTTTTGTAAACCTTGTTACTTATAAGCTCTGCAACCCTTACTAGCACAAACATTAAACAGGACAAAAAGGTTTCTTCTAAAATCTTACTCCAGCATTACAGTGAATGTAATTTTGAAAAGAAAAAACAAAACAAACAAAAAAAACAATGAATTCCAAAGGCACAAAAACAAGAAAACCAAAATTGTCTGTCACCACCTTTTTTTAAGTTGTATGAAAAAGTGCTGTTTATGTCAATGTCCCAGAAGCTCTTCATCGGCAGAAAACCTTAAATGTCCATGAAGCTGCGAACCACCTCTACACAGCATGCATAAATGAACATGTTCCAAAGAGGCAAGAAAGTAAAAAAAATAAATACCTGGAGGAAAAAAAAACAAAAAAGAAGTAAGAGTCAGTCTGTTATTATAATTGGTTCAATCGAATGAAATCAATAGATATAGATATATATACAGAACTCCAAAGTTTATATCCACCTTTGTAGGTTTGAAAATAATAAAAACCCATTTGGTATTCCCTAAAGGCAAAGAGTTGCTGATAGTGATTGAAGCTTGTGGCCAAGATGTTTACTGTGTACTGATAATTTCCTCCACTTTAATACCAGTTACAGTGTGAAATAAATATGAATGAACATCTGAAGGTATGTTACAAGATACAGTACAACTGATCCATAACATGTCACATTTAATCGCTCAATCAGTGTTTCAACGCGCGGAAAGACGTCAATGAAACAGCTTGTAAACAATGTCACGTAACATCACATTTACTTCAGAAAAATCATATTCAGCATAAACTCATTAGTCAGCTATAGAGAGGAGCATTCTGCTAATTATATGCACCACATTACATATTCATTATAATTTTATTTTAAATATTTTTTTTTATAATTAATTTATGTATTTAATGTTTGAATACATAATTTATGACAGCTACAATTTAAATGTTTATATTTCAAAAAACAATTTAGAGTAGAAATATGATTATGTAATTCTAAAGTTTACATAATCATAACTTTATTATAAAACAAACAAATCATACAAATTAGCATTGTATTTGTTTCTTTATTTAGTACTTCCCTGATGAAGCAGTTTATTCTGCAAGGTGTAAGTAAACTTTTGACCGCAACTGCATCACCCAAGATGAATTACCTCAGTCATCAGGACAACACTGTTGTAGAATCCTGGGAGAAGCTCCTTCACATTTCCCACAAACACCAGGATTCCAGTGACCACACCATCTTCACTGACACTGGCCTTTCAAAATAGAGAACATTTTTATAAACATTTTTATTCCTACTTTACAAGGAATTAAACATAACTTTATCAATTACACAAATACAGATAAATAACCTAAGACCCAAGCAAATTGAGGGGTTTTGCTTTGAAAATAATTATATAATAATATCATTATATATAAATATAAATATATAATGATTAGATGGGGATTTGTAAGTGCACAGGTGAGAATTTATTACTTGCAAACAGAAAAGATTCAAAGCATTTAAAAGCCATAAGGACAGTTGATGGCAGTGTTTTAGCTTGTGGTGTGTGATCAGGGTGGCTGAATTAATGGAAAAACATGGAACATCACCTCATCAATACGGGTCTTTGATTCCACACAGCTTGCACTGTATCTCCAATAACAAATCTGTACTGATCCTACAAAATGAATATATAAAACAACAGATAAGCACAAAAATATTACATATTACAAACACAAACAGTAATTGAACAACTAACTTTTCAAATGCAAAAAGAAAAATAGATTATAAGCATTACTGGTGGTTATAATAGCGATTAAATGTATTGTCTTTAAATGTTACAAGATCAGATCTTTGAATTTAGTTCTGCAAATTTAACTTAAATTCATTTAAAATGATTTAAAAAGTCAGAGTTCAGTGTTCTTTGAACACGCCCACACACGCGACCACGTTCATGTTGTATAAGAAATTATTATAATGCAATCATAAATAAATTACAGGAAACATGATTAATTCACCTCCATATTGCGATTAAACTAAATAAGTTACACTCATAAGAACTGCTATGTTCCGGTGAAAAAATAAAAATAAAGAGAGCATATATCAAGATACTTACTTGCTTCTTTATTTGTAATACATAACGTCTCATCTGTAGTCATCCAAACGTGCGCTCCTTTGTTTTCTTCTTTGATCAGCAAAGTTGCCTCACGCATCGCGATCACAGAAAGATGGCTGAAGGTGCATTTTTCAAACTCTGGTGAAGTAATGCGCCGTCATGACGTAGTATTGTGGCGCATGCGCATGATTAAATTTGTTCAAGTTGGAAGTTTTTCTAATTCATTGTTGTAGTTAGACTGTACGTTTACAGAACTTGACTCATTCACCTAACTGAAATTCAATTATTTTATAGTTTAGTCTGATTAAAATTAAATGTATTTTAACTGAATATGAATTCAAATTATTTTTTAGATCTGTTAAACTTTTGCTTGCAATTAAATAGGTTTAATCAACTTAGAACAACAATGATATTATAAGTATTATACAGATATGTAAAGTACAGCACTGTTGCATTAAGTATCACAAATACAGCACTCCATAAAAAAAAAAAAAAAAAAAAAAAAAAAACATTTTATGTCAAATATTATGTAGAAAACTGACACTAGTCAAGTTTAGAGCAGGAGCTGGTGATAAAAATTTCAACAATAAGTTGTACAGGATTATACACTGTATAAGCAAGTGTTTTGAAATTCAGAAAAATAAATTTCAAGTGTATTAATGCACACAGTGTTTATTAAAGACTAAGCACATTTAAAATACATTAACAAATGTCATCTTGGACAACACACTTAAGTTGAAAATAAAATTAATTATTTTTCATGTGCTTTAATATATAAGTCAATACATCAGAATAAGTTTACTTATTTAAAACACTATAAAGTCATAATTAGGTAAAAATTAAGTGCATTTTTAAAAAGTGCTCTTAAGCATGTTTAGAAATATTGTCATGAAAGTGTACTTTCTTCAAGTACAACTTAAGTCATTATTACAAAGTGCATTTTTAAAAAAGTGTTAATAAATATTGTCATTTAAGTGTACTTTCTTTAAGTACAACTTAATAAGTCATTATTACAAAGTGCATTTTTAAAAACGGCACTTAAGCGTGTTAATAAATATTGCTATTAAAGTGTACTTTTTTTAAGTACAACTTAAGTCATTATTACAAAGTGCATTTTTAAAAAGTGCACTCAAGTGTGTTAATAAACATTGTCATTAAAGTTTACTTTCTGTAAGTACAATTAATAAGTCATTATTACAAAGTGTATTTTTAAAAAGTGCACTCAAGCGTGTTAGTAAATATTGTCATTTAAGTGTACTTTCTTTAAGTACAGCTTAATTTGACATTATTACAAAGTGCATTTTTAAAAAGTGCACTCGAGCATATTAATAAATATTGTCATTAAAGTGTACTTTCTTTAAGTAAAACTTAATTTGACATTATTACAAAGTGCATTTTTAAAAAGTGCACTTAAGCATGATAATAAATATTGTCATTAAAGTGTACTTTATTTAAGTACAACTTAATTAGACATTATTACAAAGTGTATTTTTAAAAAGTGCACTCAAGCGTGTTAGTAAATATTGTCATTTAAGTGTACTTTCTTTAAGTACAACTTAATTTGACATTATTACAAAGTGCATTTTTAAAAAGTGCACTTAAGCGTGTTAATAAATATTTTCATTAAAGTGTACTTTCTTTAAGTACAACTTAATTTGACATTATTACAAAGGGCATTTTTAAAAAGTGCACTTAAGCATGATAATAAATATTGTCATTAAAGTATATTCTATTTAAGTACACTTAAGTGGCCTTTAATTTTAATTATATTGTATTATCTGCAAGTGCACTTTTTAAAAAGTATACTAAGTACACACAAAGTACACTTTCAATACAATTAAGTGCACTTCTTTTTCACAAGGGAGCCAAATGCTGTGGGGTAAATTGAGCCAGTGTTTTAATTTACCCAACCATAAGGCACAGCAGTTAAGTTAAATCTCTGAAGTATAAACTGGTATAATTTCAATGTAATATTATGCAATTTGTTTAGTTTATCATTTAAAAAAAAAAAAAAATTAAACTTTGTTTGCTTGGTTTTTTTTATTGTGTTAGAAAAGAAATATGACTATTTTAAAATGAAATAAATTATCTTTAAAATTTCACATGGTTTTGGTTCAGATTTAGTTAGATGGTCAGTTTACACCCAGATGGTGCAACTTACCCACTGACTCCGATCAGCTTACTCATAACCTGGGGTAAAATGAGCCACAGGAACACTTTTTTTTTTTTAAATAAGAAGCCATATTTTTAGAATCCTTTGTCATAGATGTATTCTGATCATTTAAAATTATAGGAAACATCCTGAAATTACTTTAGATAATTTATTTTTTTTATACAACTAAATTGTTATTTGTACAAATTACTCAATATAGTTGTGTGGAACCACTTGACACTGCTTTAAGTTAATCCAACAATTTTTTTTTTTTTTTTTTTTTTTTTTGTCAATTTGTCAATTTCCTGAAACATCATTCTTTCTGATCCTCTGTGGTAGGATGAGCTTTGAGCCAGCCATTATCTGATGTGCCGAGACCATCAAAAGACATTTGATGTGTTTAAAACTAGCTACTTTTCATAAAAGGTTACGTTTATGTCAGATAATCTTTATCAAACACACTGTATCTAATCTTCTTCATGTTCTTGCACAACAAAAACATGGGATTTGTGCTACTAAACGCTAAAGTAGCCTATACTGTATTCATGCAACATTCATGCAAATATCAAACTAAACTCCATTTCATCACAATTTCAACCAGTACATGCTAATATTATTGTGTCAGTGTTTGTTGTTTTCTCACAGTTGCATTAGAAACATGACAGAAGATATGACAGGAGATGCACCAAAACATGATTAGAAATATCAAAGGATCTTGTTATACCATCTTAACATGGGGGAACACAAATAGATTTATTTTTGGTCCAAAGCATATCGGAACACAATTTCAAATGAAGTGTTGTCACAGCATTTCCTTTGCCAGACAAATTGAACGGGGAGTTTGTGCCAGCACTTTGGGCTTTCCCATTTTCACAGCAGGCAGATTATTAGTGGCGTTTGCGAAGGCAAACATCACTAGTACCATTATTCATAACCAAGAAGTGTTGTCCTAAATTGTCAGTAGTCAAAATTCTTGATACCCATTTCAATACCACAGCAAAAACTAACTTGCTACCTTACACTGATTTTAATTATTTAAAAATGAAATATTAATGCAAACTAATTATGAGTTGAAAGGCATGTAGCCTTCAAACATCTTTCACTTAAGTAAACATTACTTGATTTTTAAAATGTATTCAAGACAAGTAAACACTTCATAAAATGAGCAAAGCAAAATATTACAAGCAACAGAACAAAGAGTGCTTGCATTTTGCAAATGTGACAATCCGCCTGTGTTATAAATGTCTTTACTGTCACTTTTGATCAGTGGAATGCATCCTTGCTGAATAAAAATATTAATTTCATTGGACAGTAGGGTAACGCTAGAGGCTTAATAAAGCCAATAAGAAACCACCCACAACACCCTAGCAACCACATAGCAATCTTTTCACAGTCAAATACCACTCACCACTGATGTAAAAATCTATTGTATTTACATCAATGTGGTCAGGGCTGTTTGTAAAATGATGAGAGTTGTTTATTAGCACTGTCAAGTTCTGGAAGAATGAGGAGAAAAGTACAAAATACAGCAGTGAGGAAATTAGACTGATGAAAAGGACATGACATTTCTGTTTTCCCCCCTACTTTTTTTTTTTTTTTTTTTTTTGATTCGTTTCCATACGCAGCATCTGTTCCTCCATGTACCTTCCTCGTTTGAGTATGATTAACACCACCTGATTTTAGCACGTGTAAATAAATTCACACTCAGCCCCTCCAACATTTATTCACATCACTTTTACACCTCCAACTGCTGGTGTGTCCTAACAGAGATAATTTTAGCAACGCAACCATGCAAAACGGCAGGAAGAGAGGGAAAAAAAGGCCTGCCAAGGTATGTTTACATATCTTTTTCAAGAATTCAAATGTTTCTGGTTGCCAAATCGCTCTCAACTTCACTGCTGTGCATGCTAACAGATGGAATTATGTGCTCTATTATGCCAGCTCTCTCTCTATTTTTCATCTTGTGTGTGTGTGTGTGAGAGAGGGAGAGAGAGAGAGAGAGAGAGAGGAAGTTTCTTTCAGGAATCTTTTGAAAAAGGAGCCCACACATGCGATCGCATGGCTGAATAACTCTCCTCTGTTTTTTAAAGTTTTACTGCCAACAATCCGATGCGTCTCTCCTCCCCCAGTAAACAGCGTGTGTGTTCCTACTCCCATCAATAACTTAGCCAATGCTGTGAAATATGATTACGAACACAGAGACTTTGTTGACACTCTCAGCGATTTTTTGCAGTTCCCGCAGCTTTTCTCTAATTTTGTCTGTTCACTCATCACTCCTCCTGTTCCGAGAGAGAAACGTCTTGAAATACAAAGTTCCGCCCACCCTCAGGCTTCAGGCCCTCGGAAGTGTCTGCGCGTACCTTGCAAAACGCTTGTGTTTAACAGTAAAACTAAACTGTGTAGGTTTGGGGGACATAATTTAAGTGCTGCCAAACCGACCACACGGAAGTGCCCACTTATAATACAGAGCCTTCCAAAAACAACCAAATATAAATTGCATATGAGTGAATGAATGAGTGCATTTGCACTTAAAGGGATAGTTCACCCAAAAATGAAAATTCTGCCATCATTTACTCACCCTCAAGTTGTTTCAAACCTGTATGAATTTCTTTCTTCTGCTGAACATAAAAGAATATATTTTGAAGAATATGGAAAACCAAACAGTTGATGGACCCAACTGAATTCCATAGGAAGTCATTGGGGCTTTGGTTTTGTTACTGACATTCTTCAAAAATATCTTCTTTTGTGTTCAGCAGATCAAGGTTTGGAACAACTTGAGGGTGAGTGAATAATGACAGAATTTTCATTTTTAGGTGAACTATACTTTTAGGCAAGTGATAAAATTAGATTATAAAAAAACAAAACAATGCAATTTGGAGTGAACATGTGTGAACAGAATAAAGGAGAATCTCCAAATTCCCTGAACTCACACTGGTTGACATCATGATAAAAATAGCAATGTTTTAGTGTCTTGCAGCTCTAAATAAGAAACGTAAATGGCAACAATTTAAAGGTGTATATACACTAGAGAGAATGCTGCAAATTCATCTTTTTCATAGGGGATTATGCGACCAAAAGGTGAGAAAATGTTTCTGCAACAGACTTCTGGAAAAACCAAATTGCTACTTTCCTGCTTCATTTCAAACTGACTGCACTCTTCAAATGCATCTTACACATTCCCATCTATCAGAGCTTTCTTTAGTACGTAAGCAATCTAACGGGTTCAAGTTAGTTTTGACCAAAGCAATTTTAGTACTCTGAAGCACGCGATTAAGCTTCTACTTTTTATTAACAATTAACAAACAAGTAACTTAAAGAGTAAAAAGTAGTTGTAACTTTATTTCTCACAGTTGTCACTATTTCTCATAACAGCAAATGTGCATCTCATAAGTGTCACATTATTTCTCGTATTGTGACCCTATATGTCATAATTGCAATTTATTTCTTAAATACACTACCGTTCAATAGTTTGGGGTCGGCAATGTTTTTGAAATTTATATCTTATACTTGCAAGCTGCATTTATTTAATACATACAGAAAACACACTAAAATAATATTGTGAAATATTATTACAATGTAAAATAATTTGAATATATTTGAAAATGTAATTTATTTCTGTGATCAAAGCTGAATTTTCAGCATCATTACTCCAGTCTTCAGTGTCACATGATCCTTCAGAAATCATTCTAATATGCTGATTTTCTGCTCAAGAAACATTTCTTATTATTATCAATGTTGAAAACTGTTGTGCTGCTTCATATTTTTGTGGAAACCATGAACAATTTTTTTGTAACAATGAAGTCTTTACTGCCAAATTTGATCCATTTAATGCATCCTTGCTGAATAAAAGTATACATTTCTTTTAAAACATTGTACTCCCCCCAAACTTTAAATGGTAGTGTAAATACACTGCTCAAAAAAATTAAAGGAACACTTTTTAATCAGAGAATAGCATCAAGAAAGCGCCCTGTGGTTTTCACAGATGAGAGCAGGTTCACCCTGAGCACATGTGACAGACGTGAAAGGGTCTGGAGTAGCTGTGGAGAACTTTATGCTGCCTGTAACATCGTTCAGCTTGACCGGTTTGGTGGAGGGTCAGTGATGATCTGGAGAGACATATCCATGGAGGGACACACAGACCTCTACAGGCTAGACAATAGCACCCTGACTGCTATTAGGTATCGGGATGAAATCCTTGGAGCCATTGTCAGACCCTACGCTGGTGCAGTGGGTCCTGGGTTCCTCCTGGTGCACGACAAAGCCCGGCCTCATGTGGCAAGAGGATGCAGGCAGTTCCTGGAGGATGAAGGAATTGATACCATTGAATGGCCCCCATGCTCGCTTGACCTAAATCCTATAGAGCACCTCTGGGACATTATGTTTCGGTCCATCCGACACTGCCAGGTTGCACCTCAGACTGTCCAAGAGCTCAGTGATGCTTTGGTCCAGATCTGGGAGGAAATACCCCAGGACACCATCCGTCGTCTCATTAGGAGCATGCCCCGATATTGTCAGGCAAGCATACAAGCACGTGGGGGCCATACAAACTACTGAGCACCATTTTGAGTTGCTGCAATGAAATTTCAGCAGAATGGACTAGCCTGCTGCATCATTTGTTCACTTTGATTTTCGGGGTGTCTTTGAATTCAGTCCTCTGTAGGTTGATAATTTACATTTCCATCAAACGATGTGGCATCCTTTCATTCCTAACATTACCCAGTGCATATCAGTATAGATATCCAGCATGATATTTTTCCCCATTTTTTTTTTTTTTTTTTTTTTGAGCAGTGTATTTATAATATAAATAAATAATTCTTGATGTTGTGAGAAATGAAGGCACGAGACATATGAGAAATATAATTATGTCCGTTTTGAGAGATTGTGAGAAATAAAGTAGCATATACAATTTACAGTTGTGACTTCATTTCTCATAATATGACTTAACACTTTATGACTGTGGCTCTCTTGACTATCTCACAAGAAACTGTAAAAGTAAAGTATAGTGTAAAGTAAATTTTATTTTCCTGGAGGTGGAAATGGGCTTTTAAACACTGTGTTCTCTCAAGAGTAAAGACAACACACATACCTTCATCTTTCCATAGTTGTTTGTTCGGATTTGGTTCATGATTTTTCCGGGAGAGTTATGTTGCAGGACTCCTGTAAATAAACAAACTCAGTTTGTACAGAACAGGATTTATACAGGAGTGACAGCCATTTGTAACTTCAGTGTGAACATTACCAGAAATGAAATAAATTAGATATATAATATGTAAAACATGAGTAACATCCTTAATTTTGTGTTAAAGTGAGAAAAGCTGTGCTGTTAAAAACAAAACTAAAACTAAACGCATTTAAAAAAAAAAAAAAAAAAAAGATATTATAACAGAGAAATTGATACAGTGATGACAATGTTTAAAAAGTAAAAAGTACATCTGAATGAAAAAAAAGTATGCAACCCTACAAAAATCACTTTATTGGCATTAATTTACATGCTCTTGATGGCAAAGAGCTACAGTTAGATCTCCTGTGTGACAGTTATTAGCTGCTCCTGTACTTTTCCATTTGTCCATCACATATTCTCAGTATTGATCAGCTGTCCACTGTCAGACGCCGGAGGCGTTTTTGTCAATTCATCAATGACGTACTGAACGAAGAGAGAGACCATCACTATTCTGCCGTCCCTGAGCAGTAGTCTGACTGGCCTTTTTCTCATGCTGTGTTCAGCGGGGGAGGTCAAAAAAGGCTTGTGGGATATGTTAAAGAGAGTTTCAACATGGACCGTCTTCAATATTAACAGACTCCAGCAGCTCAGCAGCTTCTGCTCTGCTGAAATAAAACAGCATGAATTCACATTCATTAGCCCTTTTTTGGTGTTGGTCTAGATCAGGGGTTTCGAACTCTGGTCCTGGAGAGCCACAGTCCTGCAGAGTTCAGATCCAACCCTGATAAAAACTCACCTGCCTGTAGCTTCCTAGTAACCCTTCAGACCTTGATTAGCTTGTTCAGGTGTGTTTGATCGTGTTGAAGCAAAACTCTGCAGGACTGTGGCTCTCCAAGACCGACCTTCATGCATAACCTGATATTGCTGAGTTCAACATGTTCCTGAGTCAATATGTTTGTTGATTCTGGAACAACATTCAAATCAACCAATCAGATTTCAGGGATGAGTTTACAGATTATGTCAAGTTTAGGCTTAAAATCATGAATTGGTGCTTCTACATCAGTGTTACTCATCTATAATTTCCCTCTGATTTTTGGGATAACTTATGGGTAGGGTTAGGTTTAGGGGTAGGAATAGGGTTAAGACTAAATTTTCAGACTAGAATGTTGTTCCAGGATCAACAAAATATGTTTACCCAGGAACGCATCTAACTCAGCAATATCAGGACGTGCGACGTTCGCCACCCCTGGTCTAGATTGTGAAAGTGTGAACATGCTGTTTGTTTAAGTAAGGTTGTTTCAACCAGCATTGTCTTGCTAATGAAGCTGCTAATGACCAAGGAAGCCTTGCTGGTTAAGTTACACAACCAACCTTTGGCTTTTTAGCAGGATGGACATTCTGCCAAACCAGCAAAACATCACTCTGCTCACATTTGCAGCTTGTTTCAGAGGATTCTGCGTAGCATTGGATATCCTTTGATTCTGATAATTCAGTAATTACATAAGCCTTGGTTAACTTTGGAAGTCTTTGCCAGCTGTGGCTTTCCACATTATTTGGTTGTAGTTTTCATTAGAAATTCTGTAACAAATACACATTATCATTGCATTTCGTTAACTTCACATAGGTTAGCTTTTTTCACGCACATGTCCATGTTCAATTCTGTTTGCGTGCTATATTTGGCCATGCAATACATAAATTGTTCAGAAAGACTTCATACAGTACTGTAATGAAAAATATTGTGACATATTTACATATACTTCCATACTCTGGTCACTCAAACACGTGATAACATGAAGATATCAGAGTCATGCAAAAATTTGCAGAGCAACTTTATAGGCTGGTACAACATATGAAAGTTCCAGTTTTTTTTAACAACACCAATAATTTATGAATCCAGGAAAGAGATGACTGAGCCAGTGAACTCATACAGCACAAACAACCATCTGTAGCAGCTCAGTTCATATAGAAGAAAATTAATTGCAGTCTTCTTTAATTAAGCGTCAGTCTGCAGGTTTTGCAGTCTGCTGTTGTGGGCCGTTACCGTCTGGAAATTTAGGCTCGAATCATATATAGAAGTATGTAAACAACAAATTATTCTAGCTCGCAAGCTCGATTTCTTGCATCATCATGTCTCAAATTGTGTCAGAACGTAATTCATAATGTAAGTCTAGCAGGAATTAACATACTCTATATGTCTTCTTCAAAAATACCATGCAGATGAAACAGTTTGTAAACACAATAATTGTTGAAATGTTTATATTTAGCAAACACTTTCAGTTCAATGGCACAGGCATTTGAGGGCAGCCACTTGAGTACTGACATTTTCAGGCATGCAATCAGCTGTATTTTTTTTTCCGTATAAATACGGAAAAATCACATCCCTGATTTATTACCACCACAGTACCGCAAGAACGCATTGCATGTACAATAGAACCACACGCTTGAAAATAAACATCTACTCATCTACATTAATGAACTGCAATTTACTCATTCTCAAGCGGACCCATTTGTGAGTCCTTTGCCTCTCATGATGTAAATAGTACAACTCTATTTACATCATGAGAGCACAGGTTATTAATATTTCAAGTCTCTCCTCTAGTGAACCTATCCGACAACACAAACAAGCTTGGTTATATTTTTTATTGAACCATAAGACTAGTTGAAGAGCTACATAAACTGCCTACAGATTCCCATCAAGAATAAAGCTTAGTCACAGAATGAAAAAGCAGTGTTTTGTTCAAGCAGATCAGCGTTTCAAAGCTTAGGGATGTATGGTGCTCTTCAACCCGAGGACTGAAAACGCACAGCAGAGACACAGACGAACTTTAACACCTCTAAAATAAAAGAAAAATCATAATTTTAATAAGCATATAAATAGTACTAAAGCACCACACATTGCTGCTATGACTATACTTTATCAGAAACTGTACTAGCATCAAAGTTTAAGTGCAAAATTGTATATGTCAAATTCATAATGCAGCTGCAGCACTTGTGGTCAGCGAAATGGTCTAAAAATGTGCCACTGCTGCTACATTTAGCAGTAAACTTTAGCTGGCATCTCTCTGGCATCTCCGGGGCATTTATGATTCAGCAGCATGGACCGGATCCACTCAGATCGTGTGTCAGATGACCCATAGCAGAGAACAACAAGTCCTTGGATATGCCAAAGTTTGTGAGGTTCATAGGATGGGATCTTAAAATATATTCAGGAGTTTTTTATATGTGGCCATTACATACTGTATAGACATGTTATGAAAATGTATTCAGAAATACCAGTGGAGCCACCTTGAATTCTGTAGATTGTCAAATTGTTGCATAACCATTAAATTAAACTGACTTAAAAGAATGTTCTGGCTTAAATATAAGTTAACTATATTTTCAAAACCATGTTGCTGCTACACATTCAAAATAGTTTATTTTAACATTTATTCTGGTGCAGTGTCATGCCCAATAGACTTAAGAGGCATTTACACAACACTGTTTTTAACTAAAAAGGGAAAACTTTTTATGCGTTTTGGCTGTTAATTTTTCTGACAATGGCGTTTTCGGGTTCTGAAAATGCAATTTTTTTTATTTTTTTTAAAATGGCTTTTAAAGTGCAAGTTTTTCAAAACAATACAATTATCATCTACAAGTAAGCTACAAAAAACACATTTTTTAAAACAGTGACATCATGCACGTATTATGTGTTCAGTCTATAGGTGCGTAGTGTTTCTTTACAAAGTGACATCGCCAAACTACTGGTCTGGCAGCATAATACAGCGGTTTTAGTAATTTTCATGGATCCGTGTGATATATATACACCGATCAGGCATAACATTATGACCACCTTCCTAATATTGTGTTGGTGTCACTTTTGCTGCCAAAACAGCCCTGACCCATCGAGGCATGGACTCCACTAGACCCCTGGAGGTGTGCTGTGGTATCTAGCACCAAGATGTCAGCAGCAGATCCTTTAAGTCCTGTAAGTTGCGAGGTGGAGCCTCCATGGATCAGACTTGTTTGTTCAGCACATCCCACAGATGCTCAATTGGATTGAGATCTGGGGAATTTAGAGGCCAAGTCAACACCTCAAACTCATTGTTGTGCTCCTGCTCCTCCTTTATATTTCTCCTGAACCATTTTTTGCTCCTCGTCAGGGTGCATTATCCTGCTGAAAGAGGCCACAGCCAACAGGGAATACAGTTTCCATGAAAGGGTGTATATGGTCTGCAACAATGCTTAGGTAGGTGGTACGTGTCAAAGTAACATCCACATGAATGGCAGAACCCAAGGTTTCCCAGCAGAACATTGCCCAAAGCATCACACTGCCTCCCCCGGCTTGCCTTCTTCCCATAATGCATCCTGGTGCCATGTGTTCCCCAGGTAAGTGACGCACACGCACCCGACCATCCACGTGATGTAAAATAAAACGTGATTCATCAGACCAGACTACCTTCTTCCATTGCTCCGTGGTCCAGTTCTGATGCTCACGTGCACACTGTTGGTGCTTTCGTCAGTGGTCAGGGGTCAGCATGGGCACCCGGACTGGTCTGCAGCTATGCAGCCCCATACGCAACAAAGTGCGATGCACTGTGTATTCTGACACCTTTCTATCAGAACCAGCATTGCTCAACTTCTTGAGCAATTTGAGCTACAGTAGCTTGTTGTTTGGATCAGACCACACAGGCCAGCCTTCACTCCCCACGTGCATCAATGAGCCTTGGCCGCCCATGACCCTGTCGCTGGTTCACCACTGTTCCTTCCTTGGACCAATTTTGATAGATACTGACCACTGCAGACCAGGAACACCCCACTAGAGCTGCAGTTTTGGAGATGCTCTGACCCAGTCATCACAATTTGGCCCTTGTCAAACTCAGGGATGCAAACAGGTAAGGGGGAAAAAAGGTCCAAACCCTATATGTCCAAAACTAATTTTTCACAAAAAAATTAAAAAATAAATAAAAAATAACATATTGTTGCAACATTTTACCAAAATCAACATTTGGTTAAAATCTCATGTTATGAAAGACATTTCCTGCTTCTAACACATAAACTTTGAGAACAAAATGTTCACTTGCTGCCTAATATATCTTACCCACTAACAGGTGCCGTGATGAAGAGATAATCAGTGTTATTCACTTCACCAGTCAGTGGTCATAATGGTATGCCTGATTGGTGTATATAGAATAATTTTGCAATCGCCTGATCTGTTCGTCCACTAAACCGACAGTACAATCTTCTGCCAACTCTTAAGAAAGATTATTCTCCTGGCCAAGAAGGATAACTTTCTTACTCTATATAGTACTAAACAGTACAAAAGCATGTAGCAAGATCACACGTTTAAGTGACTTTGATTTGTGAGCCGCAAATATAGAGACAATCAAGCGTGAATATAAAGAGTTCAATAAATGAAACTACAGGTAGCCTGTAACTAAACAAAACAAAACACATACAGAATAAATAAAAGGAAAAGAGAGAGAAGAAGAAAGAATGACAAGATTTACAATGTTAACCACAACCTAATGAGAACCCTCAGAGAATCAAAATCACCTTCTTAAAAGGGGTCAAAACTTAGAGACGCATCTAAAGATTGATAAAACGGTTACTTGCGGAGATTCTTGATGAATTTGTTAGGAGTAAGCTGAAGCTTTTGTTGAATTTTCTTTGAAATTTGAACAAAGTTAACTTGAAAGTAAAGTTGCCGGAAAGTCAGGGAACATCTGTCTTGTTTCTAAGGGGATCTTTTAATCCTTTATCAGGTCACACCCCTCTTTTTTAAAGTAGCCAATAGGAAGTGCAAATTTTGAGAGGGAGAAAGTCCCTTTTGTCTCGCTCCACACCTTATTTGTATGTTTATGGTGGAGTTTATGCAGAATCAAACTAAAGTATGGTAAAAAGAATATGATGCAAATTATGGTAACATACAGGCCCTACACCATTAATTAAGGCATGAGGAGAGGCATGCTTGGGTCGGGACAACATTAAAGCCATGATACATTATTGAACAGATATAAATATTTGATCTTTCACTAACCTGACTACAGAGTGATGATGACTAAGCTACTACAACATAGGGATATGCATATAACACAGGAAACTACTACAGGTGCTGGTCATATAATTAGAATATCATCAAAAAGTTCACTAATTCCATTCAAAAACTGAAACTTGTATATTATGTTCATTCATTACACACAGACTGATATATTTCAAATGTTTATTTCTTTTAATTTTGATTATTATAACCGACAACTAAGGAAAATCCCAAATTCAGTATCTCAGAAAATTAGAATATTACTTAAGACCAATACAAAGAAAGGATTTTTAGAAATCTTGGCCAACTGAAAAGTATGAACATGAAAAGTATGAGCATGTACAGCACTCAATACTTAGTTGGGGCTCCTTTCGCCTGAATTACTGCAGCAATGCGGCGTGGCATGGAGTCGATCAGTCTGTGGCACTGCTCAGGTGTTATGAGAGCCCAGGTTGCTCTGATAGTGGCCTTCAGCTCTTCTGCATTGTTGGGTCTGGCATATCTCTTCACAATACCCCATAGATTTTCTATGGGGTTAAGGTCAGGCAAGTTTGCTGGCCAATTAAGAACAGGGATACCATGGTCCTTAAACCAGGTACTGGTAGCTTTGGCACTGTGTGCAGGCGCCAAGTCCTGTTGGAAAATAAAATCTGCATCTCCATAAAGTTGGTCAGCAGCAGGAAGCATGAAGTGCTCTAAAACTTCCTGGTATACGGCTGCGTTGACCTTGGACCTCAGAAAACACAGTGGACCAACACCAGCAGATGACATGGCACCCCAAACCATCACTGACTGTGGAAACTTTACACTGAACCTCAAGCAATGTGGATTGTGTGCCTCTCCTCTCTTCCTCCAGACTCTGGGACACTGATTTCCAAAGGAAATGCAAAATTTACTTTCATCAGAGAATATAACTTTGGACCACTCAGCAGCAGTCCAGTCCTTTTTGTCTTTAGCCCAGGCGAGGCGCTTCTGATGCTGTCTGTTGAGACTTGACACAAGGAATGCTACAGCTGAAACCCATGTCTTGCATACGTCTGTGCGTAGTGGTTCTTGAAGCACTGACTCCAGCTGCAGTCCACTCTTTGTGAATCTCCCCCACATTTTTGAATGGGTTTTGTTTCACAATCCTCTCCAGGGTGCGGTTATCCCTATTGCTTGTACACTTTTTTCTACCACATCTTTTCCTTCCCTTCGCCTCTCTATTAATGTGCTTGGACACAGAGCTCTGTGAACAGCCAGCCTCTTTTGCAATGACCTTTTGTGTCTTGCTGAAGTGGTTGAAAGTAGACAAAAGAGACATACACCTGATATCAAAATACCAGGTGTAAACAGGAGTGTGTCTCCCTCGTCTACGTGTGATGTGACTAAAACCATCTTCATACCTGTAAATAGGCTTTAAGATTCAAGCAGAGAGATGTATCATATGTGCAGCTGTAAATTTTCAGCTGTAAACAACTAAATTCAGCTCATCTGCATTATACATCTGTGCATCTGAATTAACTCTACACTCTCTTCAAAGGCAGAAAGAGAAAGTGACAGGCTGACAGATGGAAAGACAGTTGAGGCGAGGCACTTATGCAACACATCATCCTCACAGTAACACACCTCATTTATGAAAGACTTTTACACTATTCCTGGTAAAATCACTCATTTTCAGTGGGAAAAGTTTTGTTGATTATAACCAGAGTGCTCTAGTCTGGACAAGCCACATTATTTGCTCGCAATACAGATGGGATGTTACACTGTGTGCATAGAGCTGTTCAGACACGGAAGGCTAGTTCACCATGGGTTCCCTCAGGAACTTCTAATGGGTTTTTAGAGTAGTGGTTTTGGACTTGTGAGTAAAATGAAGTTTGTGGTTAACACAACTTAAAAAGACTTTCCTATTTCAGACTAAAACATCAATTACACTCAGACCTCAAGATGTGATTCTCGAAACCTCTGTGTGCTTTAATTATATATATATATATAGGAAGCATGTGAAATTGCATCATAACATCATTTACGTCACACAGTTAGATGATCTTAAAGTCCATGCTGATTATATCAGAGATGGCAGAGATAATTATTCATTCCAGTGTCTGTTTCGCTTTAAAACACGAACTCTCTGTCATATTGTGTCATTGTATCTGAAGAGCGCGAGCCCTCCCGCATCGCGCTGTTCCTGTCTGAATGGAATGTCGAAACATCCTACCGCTGTACGGCCAGATGATATAAAAATTATGTTTCTCGGCTGGATAAAGCTAACGAGCTTCTTGCTATGAAAGTTTTGATGCATGAGGATTGCAATGAAAGTAAAGACGATTGCGGTGACGCACAGAAGCACACGTGAGTCCGTTATATTGATGGACAAACAAATCATGTATGAGCGCTCTCGACGCGCACTGATCGCACACTGTATTCTTGCACAGACACATTTCAGTACATTCACGTTGTTTTCACACACATTCAGGATAATGTTGATTTGTCCTGTGTATGTTGCTGTGTACTTTAGTATATATGCAGGTCAAGGCGGTTGATTTAGGTTTTTTTGTCATCTCCGTGTGGTCCTGTTCAGTATTGCAACTTGACTCTTTGCTGTTGCTATACTCTGTGAATTCTGGAACGTTTTTTTTTTTTTTTTTTTTTTTTTGGCTGTGATTTTTTTATTTATTTATTTATTTATTTTTATGGGTGCTTTGGTGTACATAAATGTATGAATTATATGAAATTATATCATTTGGTTATTTGGTGTCCATTTTTGGAAAGACATCTAAATTTACCTTTTGTGAAAATCACACTTCAATCTGATGGTTTACTTTGCTGGATATAGGCAATGATGCCAAAATGTACGTGTTAAACAAGATAAATGGTGTACGCTTAATTTCACAACAATTGTGCGATTAATCACGATTGACAGCCCTAATATTATATATATATATATATGTATATATATATATATATATATATATATATATATATATATATTGTTTTCCATATATACATTTTTCTTTAATGTATCCTTGAAAAGGGGGTTTGACTTGTCAAACTGTGGTGGCTTTTTCTGGACCTCAGCAATGAACTTCTCCACAATGTCATCTGCCATTTTAAATGCGCGAGCCCTTAAATTAGAACGGATCTTCAACTAGATGGAACTGGATTAAATATTTTAACTGTTGCAATCCCAATCGGACTTATGACCTGTAATGCTGCCTAAATCATAATTATGCACTGTTCGCCCCCCAACTGAGCCTAGTTTCTCCCAAGGTTTTTTTTTCTCCATTTTTATCACCTGTTGGAGTTTGGGTTCCTTGCAGCTGTTGCCTTTGGCTTGCTTAGTTAGGGACACTTGACACTTGATATTCAACAATGTTTTTGATCTGCCTGCATTGACACCATGGTATGCAAACTGAACTGAGCTGGACCATGACATCACTGTTTTCTCCAGTGCTGATATATAGATAAATTAACTAAATTAATAACTATTGATTTTTACAATGGAATGAATCAATACTGAATTTATTTAAGCTGGTCAATGACACCATTTTCTTTAAGAGCTGCTGTGTAGCCAAAATGATTTGCCAGTTATCAGTGTAAAGCTGCTTTGACACAATCTGCATTGTAAAAAGTGCTATATAAATAAAGTTGACTTGACTTGACATGCCTTAAGGCCTGGTTTCATAGGTAGGGTTTAGATTAAGCCAGGATTAGGCCTTAGTTCAATTAGGACTTTTAAGTAGCTTTTATAAATGTGCCTTATAAACATTATTGGTGTGCATCTTGAGACAAAACAATGGCATATTTTAAAAAATGTCAGTGAAAGTTGCTTTCAGTTAAAACAGCTCAATAATGCATTTTTGTCTTTGAAACCGGGGTATATTGCCTGGGTTCATAGACAAGGCTTAAGCCTAGTCCCAGACTATTTTATGTTAATTTACAAGAAAAAGAAACTTGTTTTCAAAAAAGGATTACATATAGTATCAGCAATACTTCCCATTTGCAATCAGATTTTCAACAGCTTCATCCACTGATATCAACCAGCAATAGGGAATCCAACCGCAACCAACAATTGAGCTACTTGGCCACCTCCAGCGATAAAGTAATGCAATCAGGCTTTAACAGGGATTTTATAGTTTTATCGCATCACATCACTCAAACATAGATGGGGTATTAGTGATTCTTTCATATATTCCATTAATCTCCAGTGTTTATATGATAGCAGAGTCTTTGTTTATTAATAACGACAATTCTCATTCTCTATGAGCCAATAAAGGATTAAGCTTTACATCTGTCCCATTACACAGCATGAAATGCACTCCATAATATTATCTTTATAACTTTTTCTCAGAAAGCTTTATTGGAGATGAGAAAACACAAACAAGTAATGGAGCTTGTGTGCATGTGCAGAGAGAGAGAGAGAGAGAGAGAGAGAGAGAGAGAGAAAGAGAGAGTGTAAACATGAAGCTTGATAAAAATGCTTATTTTAGAAGAAAATTTCAGATGGTACTTAGAGGCTTTTGCATCTGAAGTCTTCATATGTTCTGATAAATATAAACAAGGATCCCACTGTCATGGAAAACCAGGATAAGAAAAGCCTGGAAAAGTCTTAATAAAAAAGTTAATATACACTACTGTTCAAAAGTTTTGGGTAGTAATTTTCCTTTTTTTAAGAAGTTTCTTCTGCTCGTCATCTTCTATTTATTTGGTGAAAAATAAAGTAAAAACAGTAACATTGTCAAATATTATTACAATAACTGTTTTCTATTTTAATATATTTTTAAATGTAATTTATTTCTGTGATGACAAAGCTTTATTACTCCAGTCTTCAGTCACATGATCCTTCAGAAATCATCCTTATATACTGATTTGCTGCTCATGAAACATTTATTCTTATCAGTGTTGAAAATAGTTGTACTGCTTTTTTCCCCCTCAAAAACCGCAATCATTTTTTAAGGATTCTTTGATGAAAATCTGAAAATCTTTTGTAGCAATGTAAAAGTCTTCGCTGTCTCGCTTACATGTCCTTGCTGAATAAAAATATTCATTTAAAAAAAAAAAAATCATATTGGCCTCAAACTTTTGAAAGAATCTAAAACCACTGTGTCCTTAAACTTAAAGAGTATGTATAGTTTGAGATCAAATCATTTTTGGAGATTCTTTTCAATTTATCAGTTGATAAATTGGTCTGCATTGGAATGATTTTTAAAAATCTGTATTCAGTAATAAAAAAATAACTGGAATAGTCATGGAAATTCACACATGTGGGAACAACATTTAAGGGAAATATAAATATAAACAAAACAAAATCATGCAAAAGTATGCTTTAAGGTGCACTTATAGTATTTTTCCATTCTTGAGTTATTGATGCTCAGTGTCAGGGTAACACATTACAAGTAACAAGTTATGTGATCAGATTACTCTTAAATTAATCAGAATATCTTACTATTTCAAAATCATACTTTATTTTACCATTTTTTGACTGACACCTTTTTTTGGTTATTATACAACAAACATGCAAGCCCAGTAGATGGTGAGAAAAAGAATACAAAAGTAACATAACACATAAAAACTTCGGTACTTTCCATAAAAAGTAACTAAGTAACACAATTAGTTACTTTTTTAGGGACTAACGCAAAGCATTACTTTGAAAAGTAACTTTCCCCAACACCGCTAATGCCACTATACAGTAAATGCACTATTAGTGGTTATCCATTACTAATTTATTCCACGAGTGAACATATTCAGTAATAGGAGGATTACAGTGATAAACTGAGTAGCTTTCGGCTCGCCATGTGATCTCAACATGACCGTAACCTGCTCTGTGTCAAATAAAACAGCTTTTATAAGGCTACTGGTGTGACTAGAATCTGTACATCATTTTCAAAAGCACTAATAATTCATTTATGAATAAAACTTTGTAATGAGGAAAAAATGACTGAGTGCACCTTTAAGCCTATATAAACATCTGACAGATTTTGGATTTGTTGGGGATCAAGGCTGTCAGCAAAGCGCGTGGGTTAATACGAAGCGTGATCCCGCCGACATGTGTCTCAGCTCCAGGTGTTTCTTTGATTCATGTTAGTTGTATCAAATGCACTGTTTGTTTTTGTAGGCATTCATGATTGGGATTGTATTGCCGGTCTGGGGTGCGTGAAATGCAGGAGTGCCCCCTAATGGCAGCTTGAGGTAGTGCGCACTGCTGCTGTCACCTCTTCATTGTGTGGAGGTCTGACTCTGTGTGTGTGTGTGTGTGTGTGTGTGTGCGTGTGTGTGTGTGTGTGTGGGCTCGGCTATATGAATCACTCTCTCAGCCAGTGAGGGGGTGGTGGGTGTACTGACAGAGAAAGCAGATGTTCGCTGCTTTTGGAAGACACACAAAGTACTCAGATAGAGAGAGAGAGAGATGGAGAGAGAGGGAAACGAATCAATGAAGATGTTATAAAAACAGTAGAGCCGCTTTTATGATGGATTTCCGTTAAGCCGCAGGTGAAAATGAGAAAGTGCACCACTGATACACAGTCTCTTTACATCTGCACAGACTCATCACAACCTTGAATGGAAGAAAACAAAAAATGGGGGGAAAAACAGCCATCATAGGAAATTCAGCACAATTTTTATGACCTTGTTTAAGGTAAAACAAGACAGTTATAAAATAATACTGGCTTATCACCTCTCACCCAGTATTTTTGGCATTATACAGCTAAATTATAAAATTTATGGTCATGGATGCGGTTTGTCAGCTTGAGCAAGACTTTGCACTATCTTTTCTCGTGGGGATTCATATTGCATTCAAGTCAAGCATCATATTAATGGGCTGAGTGCACATAAATGCCACAAATAAATTCGTAATTGACTTGATTTTGTCCATCGGGTACCCACTGACTTCCATAGTAGGACAAAAAAATACTACAGAAGTCAATAGCTACCATCAACTGTCTGGTTACCAACATTCTTCAAAATATCTTCTCTTGTGTTCAGCAGAAGAAATAAATTCATACAGGTTTGGAACAACTTGCGGGTGAGTTAATGATTTTTTTTGGGTGAACTATCCCCTTAAAGCTGCCTCTAAAAGTGTGAATGGAATTGAATTGCAAAAATAATGATTGTTTTCAAACAGGTTACCTGAACACTCTCCCATTTGTCATTGGTTGGTCAAATTGGTTGAACCAATGTTGTCAGTTTGGTTGAGATGTGACAAATATAGTCACAGTTGAAAAGGTTGCATCTTGTGGTTTATAGCACCCTTTAGCCTTGAGTGTATTCATAATATTATTATTTGTTATATACTGATTAATTAAAAGACATCTGATTGGCACAGATAAGATTTGATTAAACATTTTAAAATGGTGTTTAATGATGAATTGATTCTGTATCCGAACAAGAGGTCTGTACCTCAGGCAACACCATTAGGGTGCTTAATAATGCAGTCCGTGGTCAGACCATTTATTTATTTTTGGCCACGGCTGATTCTGAGCGTCTATCCTCTCTAATTAACTCCAAACCTCTGAGTGCTGATCAGCAGGAGAAAATCCACACTGCCTTTTTATGTTCTAGGGATTCCTCGAAAAAAAACGATGTGGTGCAACAACACAGACTCACTCATGGCGATGCACGTGCGCATGTCCTCTTCCTCACGGTTTCTTGTTATCCTTCTTCATCATCAGGGAGCTGGATCCATCTCGTTCAAAGTGAAAGAGGGCAGCTATCAAATTATGTAGACGAATGCCCTGTTTGCAATGTATTATACATGAAGAAAGACAGGAAGACTGTGTGTGGGAGAGAAAAACAGGTATAGAAAGGAAAGACATACTGTCCTTCATGAAAACACACACCTTTGTTTCAGTATTCCAGAAATCCCTTCATGTACCTGCTGGTGAAATCAAATTAAGAGAAAACTGCAAGGCCTCTGTCAAAGCAGAAAAAAGGTAATTAATTCCAGAGTTAAAGCTCGAACACAGTTTCAAACACCCCTGTCAATGTTACGCCCGCGGCCCGCGATAATTGTCGCCGGAGTCAGTCACTACCTTCACTCACATCTGCCAGTCAGCGTTTCAAAAAGCACTTCAAAAAGTAACTAACTAAAGCGGTGACGATGCTAACTTAAAGGTAAAGAACCTAATGAAATTACTGAAAAAAATGACTTTTCAAACACTCCTCCCATCTACCATTGGTCATTTCAAACTCACACTGAGTTGCTCTGCAACACAATAGCTGCAACTTCTCTAAGCACTTCCCCTCGGGGGAATACCATTTTAAAGTGCGTTCAGCTTCGTCAAGTGTACGAGGGAAGTTTATTTTGACAGACCATTGACCCCTCGATTTTGACCGAGGGAGCGAGTAACCACAATGCTCGTCTTGCACTAGCTCTGCGATGTGCCACGCACAGTGGTGTATAAAGTACTCAAAAACCATACTTGAGTAAAAGTATAGATATCTTACCAGAAAATGACTTTGATAGAAGTTAAAAAAGTCACTGTTTAGAATGTTACTTGAGTAAAAGTTTTCAAGTATGTGATATTTTTTGTACTTAAGTACGAAAAGTATTTTTTTTTATATTAAACGTACTTAAGTATTGAAAGTAAAAGTACAAGTAAATGTAAAATACAAAAGGAGAAAAATTAAAAATTATTATTAAAAATTGTTCTATACACAGTTTAAGCAGCAAGATTGTGTTCAGTTTTAACTCTTTCTTACATTTTGTTTCTTTGAATAAAAAAAATGGCTAAATGTTTATTGTAATTTTTAAATATAAAAATACTAATATATTAATTATACACTGATCACTCATGTTAATTCATAGTGCATTACCTAATGTAAGAGACAACTTTAAAATGTTAAAATGTAAATGTTGAAATTAAAAATAAACAATACTTTTATTAATCTTATTTAATGTTATAAATGGACTCTTATTGTAAAGTGTTCCCATTTCATATAAATCCAAACAGTCATGCTTAAAAATTACCATCTTTACACACAAAGGCATAGCATGGGTCTATTATATGTATACTTTCACACATTATTTGCCTCTATTTTAGAAAACCTGATGATTATCTAATGAAAATATGTGTTACAGTGCAGATAAAAAAATAACTGAAATCAAATACATTTCTGATTTATGTTTCTGTCGCTGTATGATGAGAATACAGTTTAAATATGCAACTTCGCTGGATAATGAATGCATAACAGCGAACAAATGGATATAAACTAATGCAAATGAATGGTAACAATTGTGACATTAAACAGTTGGTGTTTTTGTCACATTGTTTTAACCGCTTGAGGTACTACTAATGTTAGCATCCTCTCAGCCTCGACGGCAAACAAACTACTGTTCTCCACTAATGCAGCATCTACTCAACAAACTAATTACTTTATAATGATATGAAAACATGTACTGTAGTGTACACTGTATAACATACCGTTTTGTCTATGTTTTAAATCCGTTTTTGAAGTGTCCTGCTCTGTGCAGCACGCAGCCTCATGTCATGTGTCAAAACAAACTCTACGAGGCATCAGTGGTATTTTTATTTCGCCTCTAGAGGCTGCTCTTGTACTGTATAATGACAGTGCGCTCTTCTCAGCCGCTCCAGTAACGGACGCAACCCAGAAAATAAAATCAACCGCGGTTGCGCGAGCACTTGTTTGCGCATGCTTGCAGTCTGTGTTCTTCCGACTTTATTTTGTAGTAAGTAACGAAAATGCTTAGGGAAAATGTATTGGAGTAAAAGTATACATTTTATTTAGGAAATGTAGTGGAGTAAAAGTAAAAGTTGACAGAAATATAAAAACTCAGGTAAAGTACAGATTCTCCCAAAAAATACTTTTTATTACTTCGTTAAATTACACCACTGGCCAGGCATTACATAATCAAATTGGAAAGGTCACGTGTGACATAAGGCGAAAAACTCTAATTTTGTCCTCCAACTTCAAATTCATCCAACATTGTTGTTTTACCTTTTTGTTTTTGTAAAGGCCGTTTGACTTGGTCTTTGCATGTTCGCTTTGTAGACATACTTCCGCCTACAATGTGATTATGTAATGTGGGGCGCATCACAGAGCAGTGCAAGACAAGCATTTGTGGTTAAAAAGTATATAATTTTTTTTGGGAAAATGACCAATCATTTCACTAGATAAGACCCTTATTCCTCGTCTGGGATCACGTAGAACCCTTTGAAGCTGCACTGAAACTGCAATTTGGACCTTCAACCCGGTGAACTCCAGTGAAGTCCACTATATGGAGAAAAATCCTGGAATGTTTTCCTCAAAATCCTTAATTTCTTTTCGACTGAAGAAAGAAAGACATAAACATCTTGGATGACATTGGGGTGAGTAAATTATAAGGGAATTTTAATTCTGATGTGAACTAACCCTTTTAGGCAGATCCATAGAGCACAATGATTGTGACATCACAGAATTCACCACCCCACACAACTCTAGTGTATGATATTGGAGTTATTTTGACATTTAACCACATTTAATACTTGTAGCTACCTAAAGCTGTCTGTTTTTTTTTTTTTTTTTTAACACAATTATAGTTTATTGTATTGAAATCATTTTAATTTATGCATTTTTTATATTTTATATTTAATATAAGTATATTAATATATTCATATTTAATATTCATTTACATTTAAGTTTTTTTTTAACAGCCCAAGCATACTTACAGGCTTATAGAATGGTGTGTAAAACAAATTCATAAGGAAAAAAAAAACTGTAATAATAATAAATCAGCTCCATAGTGGATTCCAAGTGATCAAGGGCTTGGGGTGTTCCATTTAAACACATTGCAAGGGTTCCGCCAGTAATGGGCACTTGTGCAACGTAAGCAATGACGCACATCTGAGTGAACAACACGGAGGGAAGTTAGCGAGGGAAGGGCATAAATAATTGGACTTAAACGTTTACTTCCATACTATATAGCATCAAAAAAGTAGTAAGTCCGATTCATAGTATTTGAAAAAAAGGTGGGTGAAAATTATTCGGATAACCTATACTTCCGTCAAGATTCTGGAGTGCGGATTCGATGGACGTACTTTTTTAATTGTTGCAAAGTAAGTATACAATTTCGAACGCAGCTTTTGATAGTGACTTACACTCCTCATGGAAATCATATGAATGGCTTACTTATAAACGTCTCTGAAGTGTTGCAACAGTAGCTCTGTAGCATGACAAAACAATTTCTTGAGGAGTGGTAACATTAGCGAAATTTTTCAGGCAAAGCTGCATTTCGCAGGAACTTTCCCCAGGAACTAGGGATTTTGGGGTGGTACTCGGTGTGTTTTGACCGCAGGAACCAGGGTCTAAATGTTCTGGGTAAAAAATCCCCCCTCAGAAAGTCCCCGCTCGCGAGGTAGTACTCTTTCAAAGTTCAGGAACTTTCTGGGTTGGAACTTGGGAGCTGAACAAAAAAAGTTCCTGTGGACAAAAGGTCCTGGGACAAATTGTTCCGGGTTATTTAGATGGAAGAAGCACAACACATTTAGAAGCCTGTAACACAGTTCGTAAATGTGGGAAGAAGGAGGCGGGAACCGGCGAACGTTCAACAAAAGTTTAAATCAAAATAAACAAAGAACAAAACGAAAGTAATGCCGGCAGACCCTCGCGGACGTCTGCCGGCCACACAAACATAATAAAACATAAAATAAAGTCCAGGCCTGGTCCTCTCTCGTCCTTCACTGTAGTCGCTCCTCCTTTTATGCTCCCGGAGCTCCTCCGTGAGGGACTCAAGGCCGGTGCGCCTCCCAGGTGAAGCTCATTAACACTCGCGCCACCGGCCTCGCGCCGTTCCCTCACGGCTCTCGCCCGCCCTGGTCGCCACATACCCCCATCGCCCCTCGCAGGCCGGGGGGTACTCCCGAGACTGCGCTCTACTCCCCCCCCGGGGCCTGTCTCGGCGGCCGCAGCACCTGGTGGTAAGGACAGACGAGACGAGAGAAAGGAAACGGAAGCAAGGGGAGCGACAGGACGAGAGAGGGGAGAGAGGAAAAAGAAAAAAAAAAAAAAATTCTTGGTCCGGTTCCCCCACACACTGCCGCTCGGTCCTCAGCCTGCCAAGAGGCTCTTCTTCGCGGTGCCATGCGGTGGCACTGGACGCTTGGTGGAAAGCCCGATCCTCGACCGCCTCCTGGCGGCCGGCGATGGCTCCTCCGGCTGAGGGCAGCCGGCAGCGAGTCCCCCGTCCCCTGCTCCTCCCCTTCATGCCGGACGGCAGCAGGCTCCGGCGCACGGCGGACGGCGGCGACTCCTCCACTCCCTCTTGGACGGCAGCCACCCCACCTCGTCCCAGGAGCATGGCATCCGGGTCTCCGTCCCACCTTTCACTAGGCTCCAGCACCACCGCCTCGGGCAGCCTCTTGCGGTCTTCCCACTCCCACGCTGCCCGAACTCCGCAGCACCGCGATCCCCCTCAGCAGCGAGGGCTCTCCGACAGCATGTCCCTCCTTCCTCCCGGGTTTCGGCACCAATGTAACACAGTTCGTAAATGTGGGAAGAAGGAGGCGGGAACCGGCGAACGTTCAACAAAAGTTTAATTCAAAATAAACAAAGAACAAAACGAAAGTAACGTCCGCGAGGGTCTGCCGGCCACACAAACATAATAAAACAGAAAATAAAGTCCAGGCCTGGTCCTCTTTCGTCCTTAACTGTAGTCGCTCCTCCTTTTATGCTCCCGGAGCTCCTCCGTGAGGGACTCAAGGCCGGTGCGCCTCCCAGGTGAAGCTCATTAACACTCGCGCCACCGGCCTCGCGCCGTTCCCTCACGGCTCTCGCCCGCCCTGGTCACCACAAAGCCATTTGCAAAACAAGCAACTTTCAACTTTGAACTTATATCCGTCGTGAAATTTGCATGGAGAAAACGTTCACCCTCACATTAAATTCCCATTTGTTTGGATTCCTATTGAAACGAAGGGATTTCACCTGTGAAAATTCCCTGAAAAACATTCAATGTTATCCCACCTTTATGATAAAAGGTTAGCGTATGCACTATAGTATCTACCTGTGCAAACACATCTTGTTTAATGATGCAGATATCACACTTGCGCCCCTTGAGTGCGGAGGTTGTATTTTTTTATGCAACAGGACTATGTGCTGCATAGTGTTGTAAAGTCAAATTCATTTTAATACATGGGTTCAACAAAACTGATGTTTTTTTTTTGTAATATCCTCATTGTTTTATGCCAAATACTAAAAATAAGATAACAAATAAGATAACATGACAGAAAAAAATACTATAACAAAATAGAAAACATTGCAGCTTATGTAAAAAGCAATTCAAGTAAATATTTTTTTAAATAGTTTGAGTGTCGTTTAACTCCTTGTCTCGTTCCTATATGCTGAAACATCCTTGAATTATATTTCACATCATTGTCAACAAGCAATCCACATTGTCATATCTGTGATAGCAGCATGGGACGTCTGCACAAAGGATGGAATCAAACCAATGTGGGGTCTCTGAATATCACCAATAACACACGCCTCCAGTCCTTGAAATGTGAATAAACAGATTACAAGTGAAGAAATATTGCCTCAGATAGGGTCTGTGTACAAAAACCAAACAATTTTATCTCACTTTTCTTTTCTTCATACCGTGTACATCTGTAAACTGTAATCTACATACAAAGTGAGTCTCATATTTATTGCTTTACATTTTTTTCTGTGAAATATGAAAAACCATGATTTAGCTCATTCTGAATCCAGCAGCTGGTATTTTACTTTTATTATTTGTGAGTTTATAAATTACAGTGTACTGGACTGTGTTTAAAGGGCCAATATGCATTTTCCATTTGTTTGCAATGAATAATTCATTGAAATGAAAGGGTTTTATTGCATGTAACTGATTATATATAATGTTACATAACAATGCACACTGATGCCACGGACTTGTCGGGTAAGCTTAAAATAAACCTTGTTTTTTAGAGCGCAAGTTAACATCAGTGGTCTTATCATGTGATAAGACACACATATCCACTGTCAACGTGGGAATCAACCTCATGATTCCACTTGACAAATGAAACAGAAATATTGCTTAAGGATCTTTAAAATAGGATTCAAGGTTTTTTTAGAGAGTTAAAATGAAGATGCAAACATGTTATGATTACTGAATATTACACTGTTTGAAAGATTTATTATAAACAAAAGTTTTATCAAAATATACCCATAATACAGTATGTATGATGAAAACGGTGTCCTTAAATCCCAAAACATTCCCCCAAAGTAAGTGATGAGAGATTTTTAAATCAGACACTTAATTGCATGTTATTTACATTTAAATGAATGTATTATAGTTATAATTTATATTAAATGCAGTTCGATGAATTTAGGACTTTATTTCATATTGTTTTTGAAATGTTAAGCATATCGTCCAATGTACTGACAAGCATTTATGTAATATCTATTGAAACTTGAATGCCAAGTATTTTAATATATTTGTAATTGTTATCTGTAATGATGCAGTAGCAATTTAGTACAATTATAATAATCAAGTACTTTACATTTGCTTTAGTACATTAGTCAACACATCAAAATAAGTGTACTTCATTAACAACAAAAGATTTACAGTAAAACTTTTTTGACATTAACATAGTCAAGAAAATGGACTCTTTAAGTACACTTAAGTGGCCTTTTATTTCATTCATATTATTACCTACAAGCACAGTTTTTTTTTTCTACTTTTAGGATCTGAATTACACTACAAGTGCACATTTAATACAATAAAGCACACTTCTTTTTCACAAGGGAAAATCTAAAATGATAAAAACAGACATCAAAAACAAAACTAATCCTGCCTTCACATGCAAACAGAATTTTTTGTATATACGAGATTCCTAGTTGGAAACTGGACATGAATGCCCTCTCAAGTTGCATTAACTACTGGGAAACTTTCCGAGTTGGGCGTGCCATAAAGTTTAAACATGTCAGAGGGGAGAACGATTGCTGCTATTCGACTGCTATTCTTTATTTTATTTTATTTTTTTCCCTACAACAGCTACATTGCTTTATCTTGTCATTAAAGTTGTGAATATTTGCATATGAATCATATACATTTGAAGCATATTGTATGTTTTATGCAGCGAAATACAAGCACGTATTAGACCGAAATTCTAGAATCATCTACCAAACTTAGATAGTGTTGTGAATGTTTATATAGTTGTCAATGATTCAAAAAATAAACTATCTGACTTCAATACATTTTGGCTTTAATAAGTTTTCCCCTAAGAAATAGATAAACCTGGTGTCCTCCATGATTCCTATTCTTTCCGACAACAAAACATTGAACATGACAAGCTCAGAATCACTACTTCAAAAGTGGAAAATTTCGATATGTTCCCGCATGGGAGTCAATACGTCAGTATCAATGTAATGTCTCTGTTCCTTCCTTCAGGGAATGAGGGTTACATCAGTAACCAAGAAGTTCTCCTTATCCCAGAATGCTGTGGTAAAGAATGGCTCTCACACAACCACCCACAGAAATGACACATTAACATTTACATCAACTGATTTAAACTGAACATTATCTCCAGAGGTGGGAGTAATATGTGCAAGTCACAAGTAAGTCTCAAGTCTTAACCTTCAAGTCTCAAGCAAGTCCAAGTCAATTTTTGTGAGAATCAAGCAAGTCAAGTTGTAGCTTGGGTCAAGCAAGTCACTGGCAAGTCATACAAATGTTTCATGATTTAGCTGAATTTATATTAAAATGTTAAAACTAGTTATGGACTATGGACTTTTGGTAACACTTTATTTTAAGGGTCTTTTATCTACTTGCTTATTAGCTTGTATATTACTAGAATATTGGCTGTTTATTAGTGCTTATTAAGGACATATTAATGCCTTATTCTGCATGACCTTATTCTACATTCTTAATCCTACCCAAAACCTAAAACTTAACAACTACCTTACTAACTATTAATAAGCAGTAAAATAGGAGTTTATTGAGAGAAAAGTCATAGTTAATAGTTTATATGTGTTCCCTATACTAAAGTGCAAAAGGTGTCCACATAAAGCTGAGCTGTCAATACAATAAAAATCTAAAAATAAAAAATAAATGAATTAATGTGTGTGCATGCGTGCGTGTATATGAGTGAAAAGTGTATTGTTTGCATGTGCATGGTTGTTTGCAAATTTGATTTTCCCCTTTGGAACAAGAATATCAAAACTGATTCTTTCCATTTAATAAAAAAAATGCAATTAAACTAAATTAATCGCGGACATATCATAAAAGGATGTACTGATGTCACAACAACCATTGTCACATACTGCTTTGTTTACATGCAATTGATAGCATATAGTTAAATTACTTTAAGTAATTAAAGTAAGATTTTGCAAGCTTATTACTAAACACCCGCCTCTAGGATTTTTAAGGAGTCATGGTGGCATTTCATTTAAGTTAATGCATTTCAAAACCAATGGGAATCTTTGACACTGTAGCTTTACAAGTTGTAAGCAACTCCTAATTTCAATGTAATTAATCTGTTGAGCAACCATACTAATAAAAAGTACACAGAACTACACAGAAGCTATTTAAGAAAGCAATATCTCTTTTAAGCATAACTAGAACAAAAACAAACTACTAAAATTAGAAACACTTCAACTTGTCACTGCAAAAATACAACCTGTTCAAACAAGCTTGACTGATTGGTCCAACAAAAGGCCAATTCACACAGACAGACGTCGACCAACACGACAATCACCAGATCACAGTACGTCACTTCTCGGACATTCCATGACCTGAAAAACACAAATGGGGGGAAGAAGGGATGCGGGAAGTGCTAAAGAAAAGAAAGTAACAAAACTGAATAAGTCTAACTTATAAATATCCCCTAAGACTACTACAAAAAGAAAATGTGAAAAAGAAAAGACTTCAGTGTCCGTGATGCCCTAACTAACCTACACTTCCTAGCCAAAACCAAAAGTACATGGGGTGGCACTCGCCCTTAACCTAATGTACTATATAAATACAGTTCCTACGTGTTGCAAGAGAGTTAGAGTTACATAACGGGTAACAGAGTTACATTAAAGGGAAAAGAAACAAATATATCAAACGAAGGCGAATGTACACACAAGGCAAGCAACACAATCAAAAAGGGATACAAGGATTATACAGGATGGCAACATGGGGGGGGGGTGACTTATGATGATAGAAATATTTTCCAGAATGAATAGATTTTATAGTGTACATTTTGCTGTAAAAGTTATGTTTAAAGTCACCATTAGTCTGATCAGTGTTCTTTTCTGGGAGGTTTCATCCACTGAAACTTGTTTTGGTGTATAAACAATGGCTATAAAACATTGGTTGGCTCAAAAAATTAATAGACAAATTAGACAAATGTAGTGGAAAGATCAGACAAAGATCTACATCACTATTATATCTTATTTCAACATAAAATGCAAGCTTATAGATCTTGGATATACAAGCAAAAAACAGTATTAGTTTTGAGTTTGTAGAATTTATTATATTATGTTTGCTGAAAGCACAGACCAACTTTAATTGTTAAGTTGATCCATTTTCCTGTAAGCTGAGTGATTTTGGATGCACTAATACTAACCTTGCATACTAATATGCAAATTAGTCTCTAGCAATAGCCTCACAACACTAGGATGTGGTGTGTATTATGGTCTGTCCTGTTATTTTTGAGAGCAAAAGACCCAAAGGGTTGTTAATTCATCATGGATTTAAAACGGGATATAAATGGATGAGGAATTGTGCCATTTACTTAAGAGCAATTGTCTAGAAATCATTAACTTCGGCTCAATTAATTAAAGCTTTTTATTCATCTTCCCCAAATACTCCACAGAGGGAAAGAAAATATTAAAAGAGTGAGAGAAACCATTGGTTAAGCATAAAAGGCCTCATCACACAGATAATAAAAGAGTAGATTTAATTCTCGCTCTGTATAGGCTAAACACCAGATTCATTAAGCTGAAAACTGCAGTTGAAATCATCTCATCAGAACTTTTAAACTTCACTGAGCACAAGAGAGATATCACACAAAAAATAAAGTTCAGCTCCTTCCATAAAACAATGTTTTTTAATATTATTCTCAATGAGACCCACCGCACAAATTACAAGATTTGGCTTGAGCGCAAACAAACCGCTCGCTTGGAATATATTACATCTGAAATATAATCTGTTTACTGCACTTCAACTTTGCCTTCTTTAACATACTCACAATTCCTTACTCAGAGCACGAAATATCGCATACATAAAATATATACCTGTAGTTCTCAAACTCCAGGTGTTGTTATCCTTGAACTCAAACCGCCATTACTAGAAAGTGATACTTATGTGTTTATTACTGTTTAAATCATGCTTATATTTTCATTATTGGTGTTCCACTCGAGGAATAAAGGTGGGGTATAAAACAGCCGTGCACGCTCAGGCGTCTGACATTTTAGGGAGCCCTTTCAGAGTCATAAAGGTGCCGGAGAGATGGATGAGAGAAGAGAGACTGCAAAGCTAGACCATCAGTGGAATAAAGAGAAAGGAGCGGGGGAAATGTGAATTAGATTATACTGAAAGGGAAGATTATATCCACTCTTTCTTGACCCATACAAAAATGCACAAGGATAACCACAGTTTCTACAACTTACTACAGTTTTTGCTACAGGAATAAAATCTGTGCCTACTTGGCATTTGCCTCCAGAATCTGGAAGGTTGAAGATGATCTTCTTATAATATTGTGATTTTTTAGGGCCTTGACGATTTTTGTATATTGTGATATTATTGTCATGACATTTAAGCACATTTACTCCAAAATGTTCATTACCATAATGCATATGGATGATTTATTTTATTTTAGACTTTTTTGCATGATCCTCATAAGATTTTTTTATTACTCTAATAAAGTAAAAATAATTGAATGCACAATACCTATATCTCTTTTTTTTCACATTACAGAAATGGGAATTTTTGTAAAAACATGCTTGTCAAAATACAATAAAACAAGTTTTTCATAGTAGCCGAGCGAACGCACGGAGTAGCATTATAACAACTTTATAACAACACAAATGTATCAAATATGATAAAACAGCACTGCGTTACCCTACATACGGCGAAAGAATCTGAAGCGCTTGTCTGTGGCATAATAATGATGGCTTTCGGCCACACCCTGCTTCATACTACAGTAATGTCAATAAATCTTTAATACATTAGCTCATCCATGAATATGATTTCTGCCCAAGTCTGTCAGATTCATTTCCACCAGCTGTAGACATGAACACCTCCCATGATTCTGCGAAATCAAGGCGTCACCAAGCTGCACCTTTGTTTTGAATAAGCGACCTCTAGTGGCATGAAATTACATATTGTGCCTTTAAAGTTACACTATAGCCGCGTTTCCACCGCAGGAACTTTACCCAGGAACTAGGAACTTTGGGGTGGTACTCGGTGGTACTTGGTTTCGACCGCAGGAACCAGGGTCTAAATGAAGTTCCGGGTAAAAAATTCCCCCTCTGAAAGTCCCTGCTCGCTAGGTAGAACTTTTTCAAAGTTCCGGAACTTTCGGAGGTGGGACTTGCACGCTGAACATGCTGATTGGTTGAGTTCACACAGCATTTTGATTGGTTGACTCCACACAGCATTTTATTTCAAACATCGTTTTTTTAAAGTCTGTTGTGGTGCGTGCAGTAAGAGTTTTTTGCTATTCAAATCAACAATGGAGTTTAAAAAATATGACCGATGTACTGATGATGAGGTTCAGGCTTTATTAAGCTTATATGCAGAAGACGAAATCCTGCTGGAACTAGAAAGTCACGCGCAATCCTACTTCACCAGACTATCTTCACGGTACTACTATGGAAATGCAGCTAGCAATAGGTCTGGGGGGGGGAAAGTTCCTGGGACAAATTTCGGTGGAAACATGGCATGTCTAACTTTTGGCCCTCTAGTGGTTAAAAAAAAGTACATTGTGCAAGTTTACTGCAACAATGTAGCTGCAAACTTCACATACTTTTGAAAATCCAGCATTTATTTGATCCTGATAAGCGCTCGTTGTCACAGTTGTAAACATGATGGCATTCTTTTTCTACGAGGGGGTTTAGCGTCACGCCATTTGTTTCCAGGCGGACTGTTAAAGAACGTGACACACACGTCTCCTGGACATCCTGTAGAATTCAACCAACCAGACGACAACTTCGATACTCCTGAAGTGTTTCCAGATAAGTGTGCCATATGCATCACACGTTCAGCAACGGTTCGTGGGCATGACTTCTGAGGCTGAGACTAAATTATTAGGTAAGTTTTCTTTTACAGATAAAATGAGCCAAAAAAGACATTTAACTCAGACTGTCTCCAGAAGTTCAAGGTGTCAAGATCTCAGAGACTTAGGTTAGGTAAAGAATCCTAAAAAATGACCCCACTTAATAAGAATCACAAGCTGAAGTGTTGTAAAATACATGAAGACTATTTTTTTATATAGGCTTTATAGACAGAAAGATTGAGAGTGACTCTCGGAAGTAAGGTGTGGGAGTTCATTTTTAGTTCATCTCCTACCCAGAAGTCCATTTTGCAGAGATGGACTAAAAATGAACTCCCACACCTTACTGCCAGATTCTGGAAGATGAATTTTAGAAAGATTCTAAAATAGGCTTCATTTTTTTATGCAAAATACATAATTTATTATTTTTGTATTTGTATTTTTTGTATTGAGTTTTGTGAGATTCAACCAAGTATTTGATTTAAATAAAGGATCCCATGCATGCTATATCATAAAGAACAGCCTCAGTAAGAGTGGAAAAAAGATTTATGAATGGATGGGTGAACAAGCAAAAAAACAAAGGCAATGAGTCTCTGGTGAGAAGTGGAGTGTGTTTTATACAGCAGGTGTGTAGAAGACCTCTCCATTGCTCAGGCGGCGCATGAGCTCTTTCCATAGGAGGTCTCTCTCCATCTGTACTCCTTTCATAATGCCGCGGTTCTCCTGTGCCCGGCGGGACAGATAGGGAATCACCTCGTTCACCGGACCATATGGAACATACTTGTACACTGGGAATCCTGCCTGAGCTAGAGATATAAACAGACAAGAAAAGAATACCAACATTTTATAACTGTACTTTTGGTAACACTTTATATTGTGTACTTTCATCAAAACTAAATATTAAAATCATGTTAATCAATGATGTCATGTCAATCAAAATCTTCATATATATAGCATAATGTGACAAATATACTTAATATAACTTACATAAAAATATTATATATTATATATTATATATATATATATATATATATATATATATATATATATATATATATGCAGTGTGTGTGTGTGTGTGTGTGTGTATATATATATATATATATATATATATATATATATATATATATATATATGCATACACATACACATACACATACACATACACATACACACACAGTGGCAAGAAAAAGTATGTGAACCACTTGCAGAATCTGTGAAAATGTGAATAATTTTAATAAAATAAGAGAGATCATACAAAATGCATGTTATTTTTGTTTAGTACTGTCCTGAGTAAGATATTTTACATAAAAGATGTTTGCATTAAGTTCACAAGACAAAACAATAGCTGAATTTATTAAAATAACCCCATTCATAAGTATGTGAACCATTGAATACTGTGTGTGGTTTCCTGGATGATCCACGACTGTTTGTTTGTTTTGTGATGGTTGTTCATGAGTCTCTTGTTTGTCCTGAACAGTTAAACTGACCAACATTCTTCAGAAAAATCCTCCAGGTCACAAAAATTCTTCAGTTTTCCAGCATCGTTTGCGTATTTGAACCCTTTCCAGCAGTGACTGTATGATTTTGAGATCTATCTTTTCACACTGAGGACAACTGAGGGACTCAAACTCAACTATTAAAAAAGGTTCAAACATTCACTGATGCTCAAGAAGGAAACACGATGCATTAAGAGTCGGGGGTGAAAACTTTTGAACAGGATGAGGATGTCACAATTTTTCTTATTTTGTTTAAATATCATTGTTTTCATTTAATACTGCCCTTCGGAAGCAACAGAAGATACTTGCATGTTTCCCGGAAGAAAAATTAAGTACAATTTACCTTGATATTTGAATTCAAAAGTTTTCACCCCCCGACTCTTAATGCATCGTGTTTCCTTCTGGAGGATCAGTGAATGTTTGAACCTTTTTTAATAGTTGTGTTTGAGTCCCTCAACCGTCCTCAGTGTGAAAAGATGACTCTCAAAATCATTCAGTCACTGCTGGAAAGGGTTCAAATATGCAAAAAATGCTTGAAAACGGAACAATCTGCAGGACCTGCAGGATTTTTCTGAAGAACAGAGCTCAGTTTAACTGCTCAGAACAAACAAGAGACTCGTGAACAACCATTACAAAACAAACAAACAGTCGTGGATCATCCAGGAAACCACACACAGTATTGAGAATCAATGGTTCACATACTTATGAATGGGGCCATTTTAATAAATTCAGCTATTGTTTTGTCTTGTGAACTAAATGCAAACATCTTTTATGTAAAATATCTTACTCAGGATAGTACTAAACAAAAAATAACATGCATTTTGTATGATCTCTCTTATTAAAATTATTCACATATTCACAGATTCTGCAAGTGGTTCACATACTTTTCCTTGCCACTGTATATAATAAAGGGGTTTATTTTGAGATAAATGAAAGATGAAGAAACATGAAACAAGTACAACTATGAAGGAATTATAGGAAAATATACTAAATTATGTCAATTATACTAAAATACTTTTAATCCAGAATTTCACAATTGACCAATCACAATCAAATATTGCAGATATTTATAGTTTATAATAGGGTTTTATATGTTTTTTTTAAACTTGAAATAAAATAAACTTTGACTGAAATAAAATATTTAAAAATAATGATTCTCATTTTCAATTTTATATTCTAAAATAACTAAAATAAAAATTAATATAAAAAACTAAATTAATATTTATATTATAATAAAATAACACTGGTTTAAAATGAATGAACGTTATTGTAAAGTTCTGCTGTAATTTAACTAACGTGATCACTTTAGAAGTGATTTTAGAAACTCTCTCTCTCTCTCTCTCTCTCTCTCTGTGTGTGTGTGTGTGTGTGTGTGTGTGTGGTTCACCTAACGGAAAGCTGATTTGGTCACACATTCCCAGGAGCTGGCCGAAGTACACCTTCTTATCTGTGGGTGCCAGACCCATTTCATTCATCCTGTTAGACCATAAACACACAGCGCCGTCACAGAAAGTGAAAAATGAGAGACGCCCCTTTGGCAAGGTCATTTAATACCGGATACATTCTGGTGATTGCTCACTCAAAGTTTTACACCGTCTTATCGGTTATAGCCATTACACGCACGAACAAGACACATTCTGAGACACTTAGGCTGATATTACGTGTGAATGATGTAAAAGTAGGATAACTAGTGTGTACTTCCATACGAATCATGCCCTGGCAACACTCTTTGACATTGTGACAGAGAATGTTATTGACATCCATCATTGGCACACCTTTGGCAAATGAGGTTACACCCCTAAGGAGTGATTACATAAAATTAATGATTGCACATTACATTATTAATTTACACAAATTCATTTACTCCCAGAGGGATCTAACATCTCTCAACTTTATGCCCAGATGTTGATTTTTATACTCTCTAACAAATATCAATATGCAGTCATTTAATTTTGTAACTTTTCTATGTTTGTAATTTATTGATACACACTACCATTCAGTTTTGGGGTCAGTGTGATTTTTTTTTTTAAAGAAATGAATACTTTTATTCAACAAAAATGCATTAAATTGATCAAAAGTTACATTAAAGACTATTTCAAATAAATGCTGTTCTTTTAAACTTTCTATTAAAAAAAATGTATCATGGTTCCTCAAACATATGAATCAGTGCAACTGTTTTCAACATTGATAATAATAAGAAATGTTTCTTGAGCAGCAAATCAGCATATTAAAGTGATTTCTGAAGGATCATGTGACACTGAAGACTGGAGTAATGATGCTGAAAATTCAGCTTTGACATCACAGGAATAAATTACATTATAATAGAAAACATTTATTTTAAATTGTAATAATATTTCACAAATGACTGTTTTTACTGTATTTTTAATCAAATAAATTCAGTCTTGGTGAACATAAGACTTCTTTCAAAACATTAAATAAATCTAGATAAAAATCTAAAGATAAAAAAGATAAAAATCTTATCGACCCCAAAATTTTAATGAAATATGAGAGACTTGACACACACACACATGTACATATGTCAAATCTGTCATATTTCATGTATTTCAATTACACTAATTTGTACATATACATAAATCATTATATAAAAAGAAAAATCCAGATAAATACTACCTAACTTTTATTCGGTGTCATTTCCAATCAAGCTGTAATTTTGTGAAATTAAGCAAAATATATTATATAATTATGTGTATAAAATTATAGCTATAAAAATAGCCTTAAATGGATAGTTCACCCAAAAATGAAAATTTGCTATTAATTAATTCATAAATAAGATTAACTCATCCAAGATGCAGGTGACGTTTTTCTTCAGTAGAACAATAAAGATTTTTAGCTGAAACCATGGTCCTCAATGATTCATATAATGCAAGACAATGGCTACGGTCACTTTGAGGGTCAATAAAACATACACAGGCAAAACAAAATGAATACCCATGGCTCTTTTGATGATACATTGAGGTCTTATGAAGCAAAACTATTATTATTGCATGTAATCCACAAAATGGTATTTACATGTGCTTATCCTGGATGCCACAACCTATATAAAATGAATATTACAGGAAAGATCAGGAAGATTGACTTTTCAGATTCCCAAAGTTTGAGCTCCTGCACCAGTATGCGACAGGAAGCTCACGGTGCAGACTGTTGTGAATTCACTCAGGATTGTTTGCCAAGGCTTTGAATTAGCTAATAATGTTGTAAGTTATGTTCAGTTTCTTGAAAAGACTGATCATTTTGCTTCATAAGGATATTGTATCATAAGGAGCCACGTGTATTCATTATGTTTTGCCTGTATATTATGGTTTTTTGACTCTCAAAGTGACGGCAGCCGTTGACTGAATCACCAAGGACCACGGTTTCAGCTAAAAATCTTTTTTACTGTTCTACTGGAGAAAAAAAGTCACCTACATCTTAGATGGCCTGAGGATGAGTAAATTAACAGCAACTTTTCATTTTTGGGTGAACTATACCTTTTACAAGATAAAGGAATCAGCCATTTTATTCCAAAATGTTTAAAATGTGATTTCAACTACCATCATTTCCACCACAAAATTAATGGATTTTTGAGTTGTGGTGGAAATGACATTTGTTCATGATGGTCCAATAAAGTACATAATTGAAAGGGAAGGTGAGCGTAAAAAAAAAAGAAAAAAAATGTCCTACCTTCTGAGTGTATGCTTAACAGTGTCTATATTGTGTGATGCCACCATGACATTTGCTTTCTTATTCTGTTCGATCTCCTCCAGCACGTAATCCAGACACCTGAAAGACACCAGCTGCTCATAAATCATCCTGGTTTTGGTTTGCAATTTCAGCCAACACTTTAACTTGACTGTTGACCGCCAAACACAAAAGCTTTTGAAAAGATCTGATTTATTTTGAAAGCTGTCAAAATGTGCCTTAATCATAAGAGGCTTACCAGGTGAGATAAGCCAAGAGTCTAGATAAATCTCTACTGCCTTTGAAACATTCTGTCAGCACATAGACCGTCTGAATGAAGCACAGTTCAGGATAAGTACGATGTTCAGATAAGGACCTACAAGTATTTTAGGACTGCTGATCTGGACTCAGAAACTACTTGGCCATGTCATCTTGCTCCTTAAAGAGAGGCAAAGTGAACCTGACCGATTCCCTGAATCATTACTTTCTTATTAAATGAAGAATTTCCCCATAATTCTCTGTTCCAAAACAGCAAGTTGTCAACCTAAACAGTATTTTAGGCATCATGTGCCAGTGGTTCTCAACCAGGGGGCTCTCTAGAGGGCCACAGTAAACTTTCAGGGGAGGTCATAATTAATTTAATTTTAATAATCATAATTAATCATAATTTTCAGGGGAGATATAATTGCTTTTTTTGTCCTCTTCAACTTTATTGCCATTTTATTTTATTTTTTATTTAATTGCCATTTTCTGTTTCTCAGAATTGCGAGTTATAATGTCAGAATTGCGAGATTCAGAATTGTGGGATAAAAAACGATTTCTCGCAATTCTGACTTTTTCTCGCAATTGTGAGTTTATATCAAGCAATTCTGACTTTATAATTTGCAACTGCGAGTTTATATCACAAAATTCTGAGCAAAAACAAAATCAGAATTGTGATATGTAAACTCGCAATTGAGAGAAAAAGTCAGAATTGTGAGATCAGAAGTCGTAATTACCTATTTTTATTTTTTATGTAAACTCATTGGTCACATGAGTGCCTGTATGAGTTTTAGAGTCAGGGGACCAAAAATTACTGGGTAATGACATCATTATAGAGAAGTCTGAGCTCATGAATATTAAATCAGTTCATGGTGACTGTCTTCTTACAGGCTGTCAAGTCATGCTACTTAATTAATATTCATAAGCCAAAGTTGTTCCATGCCGTCTTGGCATTGAGACATCCTTCCAGAGTTGTTTGCATTTACTTTGTCTAATATTAATTAATCTAGTCTGTAGAAAATTCATTCAAACTATTAAGAAAACTAAATGTATGGCTGATTACAGCTTATATTTGAAATTTGGTTTTATTGCAAGCTAAGAGAAGTAGGATATATTTTAAAATCAGACGACAGAGATGATTTGGGCTGAAAGTGGGAGTCCATGGCCACCCTGTTCCAGCAGCCCTGCGTCAGACTCTATTGGAATCAGCTGTGAGTGATAGTTGAGTCTCTTGTGTGTTTTTTGCGAGTAGCTCTATTTGTTTTCCGTGGGTGAGTGACCGTTAATGGAACTGCAGCCCAAGAAGAGCTTTTAGATGAGTCACTTACGAGGCTCCATTTCAGTTCAGATTCTGCCGTAGAAAGTAGCTGCCTTTGTAGACAACAAGGCAGCTCACTAGTTTTGGGGTTTTCAAGTGTGAAATTTTCAAGGAAGAATTTGGAAGATTACTTGCCTGTGGTACATTCTGTTAGTACATTCATAGTCGGGGTTGATGGGGTCTTCGTATCCAATCTCCGCTGCTCGGCCTCTCTCCTGGTACATGTAAGCCCCCCTTACCAACTTGGCAGCAAAACACCAGCCCTCCCTTCTTGATAGCTCAACGTCCATGGACACATTATCAAATGCCTCCTGAGCACAGAGAATTCATTACTTTGCAACAGATAACCTTATTTTAAATGCAACATTTCAGGAAATTAAAGGGATAGTTCACCCAAAAATGAAAATTCTGTCATCGATTACTCACCCTCATGTCGTTCCAAAACCATAAGACTTTTCCTCATCTTCAATCCAGGTTTAATCCAAATTAAATCTGTTCATCATATGAAGTGATCGTGTCTCTTCACATTTTGAAACATCATAGTTTTGGGTGAATAGATTTTCAGTGGAGGGACAGAAATCTCACAGATTTCATTAAAAATATCTTCATTTGTGTTTTGTAAATGAATGAAAGTCTGATGGGTTTTTGGAACGACATGAGGGTGAGTAATTGATTGCAGAATTTAAATTTTTGGGTGAACTATTCTTTTTTTTTTACCTCCTTGCTCTTTTGAATTTGATATACCACGTAGAGTAAACATACTCTTAACCGCAGGAACTTTCTCCAGGAACTAGGGACTTTGGGGTGGTACTCGGTGTGTTTCAACCGCAGGGACCAGGGTCTAAACTATGTTCCGGGTAAAAATGTCTCCCTCGGAAAATCCCTGCTCACTAGGTATCACTTTTTCAAAGTTCAGGAACTTTTGGGGGTGGGACTTGGGCGCTGAACATGCTGATTGGTTGACTCCACGCAGTATTTTATTTCAACCACCATTTTTAAAAGTCTGTTGCGGTGCATGCCGTAAGAGTTGTTTGCTATTTGAATCAACAATGGAGCTTAAAAAATACGATAGATGGACTGACTATGAGGTTCAGGCTTTATTAAGCGGACATATATCATATTTTATGGAAAATAAGTCACACTGGGTCAAAATTGCATTGTTGAGAGAAAAAAAAAAGCGGTGCATAAGTCACATTTTCAGAAATCAGGTAACATACCGGTCCGTGTACTTTTGCGTCCATTTGTTTTTCCTTTTTTAAACTAGAAATGAAATATGGAAAATGCAGTTTCTTTGTTTTTTATTTTAACACTGATGAATAGAATTAGCAGATACAAGATAATTTTCTTTATGCAAGATTATTATTTTGTGAAAAATAATATAAATGATATACAACTTGTTTTTTAATATGTAAAAATGCTAAATTTAATTTCCAGTGTTTTGCGTCATACACACAGACGCTAAAGTGCCCTCTAGTGCCTTTTCCTCTGGCGTCAATAGAATGACTCGCTTCAAGAGCCTGCATGTAAAAAAGAATAAAGGCCAAAACGACTTCTAAATTACTGTGACTTTTTCGTCTGGCTCTGTTAGGTGTTTTATATTGAGAAATTGTTTGGGATTAGGAGTCACTTACTTAGCTATGCTATGCTGTTCAAATTGAAAATATACCAACATTTGTTATGATGACAAAATTCTACCCCAATATGTGATTTTCATGAAGACAAAATTCCCATGCCCTTTGCCTCAGTGGAGGTTTGACATGAAACATTTCAATTCTCATTGAAAGCAATGTGTTACGGCCACGTCGCTGGACGCTTTAGGCTACGTGGCTTAATCCTACTAAAACAACAACCAGAGAGAAATTATTTTCTCGCACATTTTCTTGTCATCAACAGCATCTAAGGCTAAGACAACGGCAATGTAAACAAAGTGGAAGGACAATATTTTTCATGTTAAGCGTTTATAACGCTGAACGTTGAAAGCGCGTTGCTTTCATATTCGGCCTGACCTGCTTGTCTGCATATCTTTATTGTTCATTTAATATCAGTGTCTTAATGGATTAAGCGTTTTCTTCATAACTGTGTTTTATTTTCTAGGAAAATGCTTAACGTGTTATATAGGCTGCTTATAAGGTGTAGTGAATTTGCTCCTCCAATATCACCTACATTAAGCCACATTAAGCATTTTTCATGTTAAGCGCTTAGAATATTCCGCTTCGCTGGACGCGTTTGCCGCCTGAGAATGGGGTGGAAATCAAGTCAAATATTATCATGTTTCAGAGACATTGCTCTCGAAAGTGTGGGAGAAACAACAATTTTACAAAAGAAACTTGTAAATTAATATTTCTTCGACTTTAATCTGTCCTTTTTTAATTTTGATTTATAAAGATGCAAAACGTAATAAACAAAAATCTGAAAAGAAGTCAATATTTATTTTGTGCACATGAAATTTGTGTATTCGGTTTGAATTTAAATTTTGGTATTCACCATAGCATTTAAAAATACAACAACCATTCGTTTGTTTTTCTTGACGTGGTTAAAAAAAATGAAAAAGGAATGGACGCAAAAGTACACGGACCCATACCAGTAAATGTTTACAAACACTTTACAAACACATCAGAAACACGAGAAAAGGGCACTTTTTTCGTTTTTCATTTTCATAAAGAAAACGAAAAAACAAAAAATTGGCTTGATTTTTCATTTTTTTGTTCTGGGGTTTGAAACGAATCAATCTCTACATGTGGGCGGGAATGAAACGCCTCTTTGTGCTGATTGGTCAACCAGACATCAAACCATGTCGCCATCAGTTGTTCATCGGTTCCGCTTAACAGAATAAAAGTCCCTCGTTGCTACAGCTGTACGGATTCTCGAACCCCAGGCCAATCACTGCTGACAAACGAGGCGAGTGCAATAACAATGACACTAAACACCAGATTCTCTAGTGGTCGTCAGTGCGCAGTGGTTTACCTGTACAACTCTCACTATCTGGCCTCTGTTACACACGCAATGTGAGTGGATGTCTGTTTATCACAACTGATGTGCAACAAAATGGTTCATGAAAAATAAAGCGCAGATAATGAACGAATGACAAGGAAGCACAAAAAATGAACGTACAGTACACAAGAGTAAATACAAACAAGAGTTCGTTGTTAGTCGCCAACAGCACAGCAGCTCCAGACAATCAATGACACTCAAACAGTGTTACTCACATGTGAAGCGGAATGAAAGCAGCCTCCGCGTCTATTTTCAGGCCTTCCCGCTTTGCTCTCTCCAGTGCTGGAAAGCTTTTCTAATATAAACGCGGGTCCTAAAGCACTTGCCCAGTCATACCCCTTCATTCCATTGATATTCTTTTGAGCTCTTTTGTATTGTGTCTCATCTCTCTTTTCATCACACGTTTGTTGTTGGTGTCAGCCCGACTAACTTCCAAACAGTGTTTTTGAAAAACGACTTACCCCACCTTTAATTGCATTTTATAAGTCACTTTGGAATACAAGTCGTAGCATGGTTCAGATGATAAATCATATTATATTTTAAATGATATATTTTATACTCCCGAATATATGGTACATATAAAAGTCTTAAAGGATCAGTATTAAAAACAGCATAATCTTAAAGTTTAAATAGAAGGTGGATAATGTTTTTGCTGTATGAAACCTTATAAGTAGACCCTATTATGCTAGAAATGTAGAATATGGAGACTCAATGATGTTGCCAAGTGCATGTGTTTAATTGTCACCACCATCATTTATTTCCTTTCAGGATGAATTTCAATGCAAGGATAAATTGCAAGCACCAGTGTAAAATGTCAGTTTTGATGTTGCATTGGCTAAATGTTATCCTGTTATAACAGCATGTTTTCTGCACAGTATCTAACAATCTCACTAGCTAAAGCCCAGAATATCATCATCTGATCCACGTTAACACCATTCATATGTGCCAGACGTGTGTGTGTGTGTGTGTGCAAGGCTCACTTTGAGGTAGCACTGATAGGTGTTGAAAACGACAGCTTTGTCTCTGTTGAAGATTCTCTTCATCTCCACAGTGAGTCTGCTGATGGCAGGCTGAAAATATGTCTGTTCGGCGTCCACCATCAGCCTGACGCCATTTTCCACCGCATGCTGTTCAGCACATGAGAAGCAGGCAGCGTTACAGTGAGTTAAAAAACACATTCATCAGTTGACAAAAAAAGAGCTATCGCCAAAGACAGCAGCATTTTAATTGATGTTGCACCCGTTTTTCCTGACAAAACCAAGGATTTGTCAACAAATAATGATGCTATAAACCTCAGAAATAATAATGTTGATGATACAGTGTTGTTAAAAAGTATCCGGATGCTTTATGTTCGAATGTCATTGCATTAGATAACAAAATAACAAAGAAAGATTGCACATGCACACTTTTCAAACAAAACATTTCATATTCAAAGTAGTTTGTTAGGTTTAAATGCTCAAACAAAAGACATTCTGTTCAAAATGAAGATACAAAGCATTGTGACACTTTGTGGTTGTGAAATGTTACTGGAACATGTTTATAATTAATGGGATTTTCAAAAGTTTTGGGTTGATAAGATTTCTTAAAGGTGCCATCGAACATTTTTTTACAAGATGTAATATAAGTCTAAGGTGTCCCCTGAATGTGTCTGTGAAGTTTCAGCTCAAAATACCCCATTAGGGCTGGGCGATATATCGCATGCGATTGTCACGCGCATTTAGTCAGTAAAGCCGGTTCCCTGATTACCGCTAAATCGCCATCACCTGCTTTCAAATGGAGCGGCATTTAAAAGACAGAGCCGTAGTTCACTGACAAGCCACGCAATATCGCGTTCATTATCGAAGGTCGCGATTCATCTGCGATTATGAACGCGATATTGCGTAGCTTGTCAGTGATCTACGGCTCTGTCTATTAAATGCCGCTATAACATTATAGGTGTCTTTATGAAGGTATTAAAACACTTTTGATACATTTAATTCATCCTTGCTGAATAAAAGGATTATTTTTTATTTTATTTTTTTTTTAATTACTGACCCCAAACTTTTGAACGGTAGTGTAAACGTAGTGTTTTGGTCTTTTTGCAATTTTATGTGTAAGAAAAGTAGAGATAAGATGTAGGAAGTGAAATTATCTCACAATTCTGACTTTATTTCTCAAAATTGCAAGATTTAAATTAGCAATTGCGAGTAATAAAGTCCTAATTGCATGATATAAAGTCAGAATGGTGAGTTATTAATGGTGAGTTATAAAGTCAGAAATGTGAGTTATAAAGTCAGAATTGCGAATTATAAAGTCAGAATTGCGAATTATAAAGTCAGAATTGCGAATTATAAAGTCAGAATTGCGAGTTATAAAGTCAGAATTGCGAATTATAAAGTCAGAATTGCGAGTTATAAAGTCAGAATTGCGAATTATAAAGTCAGAATTGCGAATTATAAAGTCAGAATTGCGAATTATAAAGTCAGAATTGCGAGTTATAAAGTCAGAATGGCGAGTTATAAAGTCAGAATTGCGAGTTATAAAGTCAGAATTGCGAGTTATAAAGTCAGAATTGCGAGTTATAAAGTCAGAATGGCGAGTTATAAAGTCAGAATTGTGAGATATAAAGTCAGAATGGCGAGTTATAAAGTCAGAATGGCGAGTTATAAAGTCAGAATTGCGAGTTATAAAGTCAGAATTGCGAGTTATAAAGTCAGAATGGCGAGTTATAAAGTCAGAATTGTGAGTTATAAAGTCAGAATTGAACTGACTTTTTTCTCAGAATTGTGATATATAAAATCACAATTCTTTTTTCCCTCACAACTGCGAGTTTATATCTCCCCATTGTGACTTTATATCACGCAATTCTGACTTTATATCTCACCATTCTGACTTTATATCTCGCAATTGTGAGTTTATATCAATTCTGAGAAAAAAAGTCAGAATTGTGAGATAAAAAGTCACAATTACCTTTTCTATTTTTTATTTCATGGCAGAAACAAGCTTCCATACACATGAGCACTGCAACTCACTGTAGAATCCACCAGGTCACAGCTGCTACTTGTAAAACACTTCGATTTGTGTATTCCAGATAACCAATCTGGAGAATAACTGTTATATGAAATCTCCAAACTTTGTTTTGATTTGGTACTTCCAGGCTGAAAAACAGGAAGCACTGAGCCTACTGTGAGTCACACAGCTTGTACTGCTTGTACTGCCTTTTCACAGTGCGACATAAACCCGATACATGTTCCTCACATCAAGTCGACAGGGCGGAACAGTTCTCTAACCTCCACACTCTGCTGAAGGCTCAAAATCGATCTCTGTTACATTCTTCATCCATGACTGTCTGGTAGACCGTGACCTTCTGACACTCTGCATGAATACCACAGGAGAAATATAAGAGGAACACAGCCAATGAACGCACCTTAGCCAAGACGTCCAGTCGCTGAAGCATCCTTTTCATCTGCTTTTCCTCTTCCTCTGTGAACTTGGACAGAAGAGGCTCCAACTGACCAGTCTGTTAAAAAAATAAATAAATAAAAAAGGAAAGTGAATCTTAGTAATACACTATTTTTTTTTCATTCTCTTGTTGTTTTTTTCTGAACAGATGGTTTTGAATTTTTGGACAGAGATCTTTAAGGTAAAAGGTGTATTTTTTTGTAATCAAAACACATTCTCGTACTTCAGTTTATTGTGCAAGAAAGCCATTCAAGAAAGCCACTTCCTAAAGACTGTAAACATTGGGTCTCTTTTTCACATTTGTCAAACCTGTGTTTTCTGTGTAAAGGGTTAGTTCACCCAAAAAATGAAATTTCTGTCATTAATTACTCACCCTCATGTCACCCCAAACCCATAAGACCTTCGTTTGTCTTCAGAACACAAATTAATATATTTTTGATGAAATCCGAGGGTATCTGATCAAACGTCATTACACCTTTTTGTGGTCCAGAAAGGTACTCAAGACATCGTTAAAACCTTCGACGTGACCAAAGTGGTTCAACCTTAATATTATAAAGCGACAAAAATAGTTTTCATGCGCAAAAACAAAACAATAACGACTTTATTCAACAAATTTGTCTGTCCCCTGTCATACTGCTACACTATTTTCGTTGCAGAGCTTCAGTGTTTACTTCCGAATGGTGGCTCAGTATTGGCCAGCTCTGGTCACGTGAGCAGCACGACGCATGCATGACAGTGGACAGACGAATTTGTTGAATAAAGTTTTTATTTTTGTTTTGTTTTTGCGCACAAAAAATATTCTCGTCACTTCATAATATTAAGGTTGAACCACTTCAGTCATGTTGATGGTTTTAACGATGTCTTTAGTACCTTTCTGGACCTCAAAAGGTGCAATGACGTTGCTGCCTGTGTGTGGATCAGATACCCTTGGATTTCATCAAAAATATCTTAATTTGTGTTCCGAAGACAAACAAAGGTTTTATGGGTTTTGGACGACATGAGGGTGAGTAATTAATGACAGAAATTTCATTTTTGGTTGAACTAACCCTTTAAGAGGTCTAAGGGGCTGTTCACACAGAATGTGTTTTTTCGATTCCACTGCGCTACTTTTCCATTGTTTTTAAATGTAAACACAGGCTAGATGCAATATTTATAAGTGCTGCTTGCTAATTGTTATTGCTCAAACCTAGGGTATTTACTTTTTTATGTTCAGTTTTCACTTTATTTTTAGTTTAAGTTTTTGTTGTGCTTGTCTTTTTTATTTTTTTTAATATTATTATAATATTAATTTAAATTTTTATATTATTTAATATTTAAAAATATATCATTATTATTATTATTAATATTATATTTAGGTATATTTATTTATTTTATTTTTTTTATTTTAGTTTTCATTTTTTTCCAGTTCGTAATTTTAGTGCTTCAAATCAAACACTTCAGTTACTTGCCAAGGCAGCATTTCTATATTTAATTTTATTTTAGCTTTATTTCAATTAACAAAAATGTTTTTAACAGTTTTAGTTGATGATTATAACACTGATATAAACACAAATGATACCTCAAATCATTCATTAGCAACCACATAGAAAAGCACCAGTCAAAATCTATTAAAAAAAAATAAAATAAAAAATCCATGTTTAAGTCACACCTTTAAGTTATGCAAAAAAAAAAAAAAAGAAGACTATTTCCTGCACTTGTGATGAAGCCTATTGTTTCTCTTGCAGGCAAAATTCCAGACATGTCTTCATAATCTAATTACTTAGAAACACTCAAAACTGCGAAGGAGCATTTGCAGTGTTTAAAGAACCAATTAGACCATGAGAAATCAATAACCCTCTTAATTTATGCTGTGGTTAAGGTGTCCGTTTCTTGCTGTCTGCCTACCTGCAGGTTTGGGACAACTAGTAGATCGGATATCTTTGTTCTCTCGTCAATCAGACTGTTCCAGTCCAGCATGTCCACCATGCTTTGGGAAAAATAAAATAAGCATTTATATTTAAGCAGCGCATCACAGATGATGTTTTTAAACATCAAATGACTTGTATGCATCATTAAAGAACTGGTCGATTCTTCAGAGCAAAGTGCTCTTATATGAGTTTAGTTACTGAGGAGTTTAGTTAACTCAAGGGGGGCGAGCAGAGGGGGGCAGTGTAATGGAACACCCATGGAATAGTCATTGAGAAGCTCTCCTGAGTTCATAAGATAACTTCATTGTCTGCCATTGATTGAGAAGATTTACAAGTCTGAGTGTCAGAACAGCTACGGGAAACTGGTGTTTCTTACCCTGATGAGTGCAGCCGTCCATCAGAGAAGCAGCTCTGAATGTTGCCTTGAGCTCCCAGCCTGGCTAGACATGTCTGCAAAGAAAACACACATTTTCATTCATCAGACCAAACACTGCAAAAAGATTCTGATTAAAGGGATAATTCACCTGAAATGAACTCACCAGGGGTTTAGTGTTCCATGGAACACAAAATGATACATTTTGAAGAATGTTACAGTTCTTAAGGCCCGTTCACCCCAACTATAACAATAACTATTATAGCTTTCACACGAACTTACGATAATGTTCTGCTTATTATAAGCACATGCTGCAGTTCTGTATCTGCCACTTTAAACGCTGGATTCTGATTGGCTGTCAATGTTTTATTGTTCATCAGCTGGAAAAAACTCTTTTTGAAAGTGATTCCAATGACCAGGTTTATCTGTGCTGTTATTGCTAGAGATGTGGTTTGGACTCTGCCATTGTTCAACATTTAGAACTAAATCTATATTGTTATCATTATGGTAATCATCCTTGGTTTAAACGGGCCTTTGCTCTCCAAAAAGTATAAAACAAGTACCATTCCATATGACACTCCAAGTTAAATAATAGCTTTGCAAGTGAGGAAAATATTTTCGAAATTCAAGCTGAAAAAAACTGTGGCTCTCATATATTATATGCACATCTGCACATCTTGGAGGATTCTGAGCAAATAACAACTTACATATCAGTGCTTTCAGCACACAAAGCTATTATATATGGAATTTTATGGTGCTTTCCATGTCCTTTTTGGAGTTTCACATCCCATGGCCACAGTAAAATTTTAATGTATGCAAAATAGCAGGTGGAACTTCTAAAGATTTTCTCCTTTTGTGTTCCACAGAAGGTATAATGTCAAAGGAAAGAAACTGATGACAGAATTTTGCACTACTATAATACACATTAATGTGTATTTGCATAATAAATGAAAAAGTTCAAATATACTTATGTTTTTAATGACATATTGGGGTCATTCCTGGTATTCGGTGCCTTTTGGCCATCATAAAATGTAGAAAATCAAACTCAGTTTTTTAAAAGAAAACATAAAAAATATAAATTACTTTCACAATCACTATGTTCACTCTCAGTGTCCACTCTGTTAGCTCTTCAGATATAACAGGGTGGACATTCTGATCTAAAATCAGCCAATGCACTGTGTCTGAGAAAAAACAAGCTAACATAGAAGGGATATCAAATAAAGAATTGCATGGTCTTTATAACTGTAATTTTAAAAATATGATTTTTCTAATTTTTCTTTTTTTTTTTTATATATTTCCCATAACAGTGTGGACATACTGAGGTTGACCACATCAAATTTGAAAGCTAAAATTGGTTAAAAAAAAAAGAAAAAAGACAGGTAAAATAACTGAGGATCTCACTCACTTGCCCAAGTTGTTTTCCCTCCAAAGAAGTGAGGACTACTTTATGATTTAATTTTTCCAACTTTCATTTAAAGGGAAAGTAGTCAAAAATAACAGGGTACAAGCTAAAAACCTTGTTTATAAGTGTTACAATAAATTTAATAATTGAATATATATATTATATATTATATATATATTATATATATATATATATATATATATATATATATATATAATATATATTATATATATATTATATATATATATTATATATATATATATATATATATATATATATACACACACACACACATATTAGAGAAAATCATTACTGATATACCCAACAATGTAAAAATGAAAATGGGCTACACAGGAAAAATGGTGATATGTAGTGGTTCAAAATGCTGTAAAATGTTTTAACTTATTATATATTTAATTTTAATCGACTTCAATATGCTTAGAGTTAAAATGGTGTTATTTATGACTAAGACAGGTTTAACATTGATATTGTTCAATATTTTAAGGCAGCAAAATCATGATCTTTACTGGGGACACAAAAGGTACAGAATCCCAGGAATGACCCATTGGTGATTATGTGGTAGTTTAGTGGTTAAACTGGGCTATTAAAGGTTGCAAGTTCAATTCATGTAGTATCACAATTGTACCCATGAACAAAAACCTTTATCAGGTTTCTATAGTCAAAATGATCTTGTATAAATGTCCCATGTAAGTTGCTTTAGATGCAAGTGCCTTCTAAAAGACTACTTAATTATTGTCATGTTATTTACATTTTACCATTAAAATGAATGCAGCACATACTGCAATACAGCCTCCAGTTGCTTGCTGTAGGTCAGATTTGTTACAGCTGCTTTACAGTCCTTTTGCAGTTTTAAACACGCTTTAGTGTCAGGTGATCTTTGGCCGCAGTTTGAACCAAGGCGTACCTGCAATTGCTCTAGATCCAGTTTCTGCTCCAGCACCTCCACGCCGTCTTTTCCCTGCTTGGTAGCCAGGAAACTGAAAAAACGTCTCCATTTCACCAGCACCTCGGAGAACTGGAGCTACAGACGCCCGAGGGAAGGATGAGGAACCTGTTTAGTTCACCAAGGTGACGGATTTTAACCCGTGATTTCTGATGAATGAACCCTGCCTGAACCTCAGTCTTACCAGGAATTGTGGGCGCCCCAGGGCAGTCATCTTAATAGCCGAGAAACCATCTTCAGAACTTCCACCTGAGCAGGCAGGTGATTTTCTTTTAGAGTTATTTTAGAGGTAACTGCAGCAATGAAATTGAAACTGCCTTTTTAAGAGCACTTTTCCAGGAACACTGAATGAATTCTATGCAGCTATACATAGTGTTGCCGGTGCATTACAACGGGTGTTTCTCCAATAGTGCTGGCATAAAGGAAAACAAATATAAATGCTTTCAAAAGTTGGTCAGCTCCATGCTTTCTTGGCACTCTTAAATATACACTAAAAACACATACAGTACAATAATCTGTAAAATACACAACAAGGATGTAAAGAAATACGAGGATAGAGGTTTGCAACACTTTCCATGAATAGAGTACATTTTGATGTCCCATTACTTTTTAAAAGATTCTCAAAGTCTCACAAACCAAAAAAAGGCTTGAAGCAAGCCCGAAAACAGTGAACTATTTACTTGAGAGTAGAAGTGTTTTAAAACTTGCTCTGCATGAAACTGCACACACTCAACCCCAAACTGTCTTATTTAGTTACTTATTAAAAATGTAAGTTTTCAGTATGCTTGTGTGTAATTTATGTTGTAGAACAAAACATCAAAGTATTGTCAAGTTATGTTTACCACAGGCTTTATTTTACTCCTAAATTGAAAAACAACATTTTAAAACCCCATAGGAAAATCTCAAGGAAACCAGGGGGCGGGGTTTTGACATCATCCCTGCACCACTCTATTGAAATGCGCTGTGAGTTTTCTCAGAACATACATTGACATAACTAACCGGTGATTGTGATTTTGCCAACCTAAGACATATTTTGTTGATCCTGGAACAACATTCCTATCTGAAAATTTTCCTAACCCTATCCCTACCCCTAAACCTAACCCTACCCATAACTTATCCCTAAAATCAGAGGGAAATGATAGGTGAATAACCTGTAGAAGCACCTAACCCTGATTGTAAGCCTGAACTTGACATAAACTCCAAACTTGTCCCTCAAATCTGATTGGTTGATTGGAATGTTGTTCCAGGATCAACAAAGATGTTGATCCAGGAACACCAAACAAGTCTGGCACAACTATAAGAGCATCATTGACAAGTTTCTGCGCAGCCCTAACTATAGCCTAGTGTATTATTCTGTCACATTTATAGCTACGTTGAGACCAAATATCATTCAGCTGATCAGTGATATTCTCACTCACCAACAACGTCGGATTCTGACTGATCTAACTCCCGTTGCTCGTGTCTCCCGCTATCTTGATTAGTGTTAGCAGAATTGTCCAGAGGTGCAGTTCCATCATCTCTGGATCTCTTTTAATCAGAAACACCATCACCTATATTAGCTCAGATATTCTTGGCTGTCCTTTGAAATTTAGGCGATATTAACATTTTTATTAGAATAATTCGTCAGGTATATACACTCCAAACTTTCTGCTGCCCACTGCGCTTAAAACAATAAGCAGTAAGCACCAACCACTGAGAGTGATTTTGAACTTAAGAAAGCGGATTGGTCAAAAATATACATGTTGAGGGCCAATGGTAAAACATAACCTCCAAATACATCTGCGCTCACACGCGCACACACTGTTACCATGTAATGCGCATGTTAAAGGATTGGTTCACGTCAGAAATAAAATTTCCTGATAATTTACTTACCCCCATGTCATCCAAGATGTTTATGTCCATCTTTCTTCAGTCGAAAAGAAATTCCAGGATTCTTCTCCATACAGTGGACTTCAACGGCTACCAACGGGTTGAAGGTCCAAACTGCAGTTTAAATGCAGCTTCAAAGGGCTCTACACGATCCCAGCCAAGGAAAAAGGTCTTATCTAGCGAAATGATGGATCATTTTCTACAAAAATAAAAAACCTATACTATACTATTTATCCACAAATGCTTGTCTTGCACTAGCTCTGCGATTCGCCACGCATTACTTAATCATGTTGGAACGGTCACGCATGACATAGGCGGAAGTACTGCGGTAGGGCAAAAAACTCTTCTCCTCAAAAAACTTTTCTCCTCCAACTTCAAAATCGTCCAACATTGTTTTTTTACCCCCTTTATTTTTTTTGGCTTAGTCTTTTTTTTTTTTTCATTTGGCTTAGTCATTGCACGTTCGCTTTGTAGACACTGGGTCAGTACTTCCAAAGTGATTATGTAATGTGTGGCGCATCACAGAGCTAGTGCAAGATGAGCATTTGTGGTTAAAAAGTATATACATTTTTATTTTTTTTAGAAAATGACCGGCCGTTTTGCTAGATAAGACCCTTATTCCTCATCTGGGATCATGTAGAGCCCTTTGAAGCTGCACTGAAACTGCAATTTGGACCTTCAACCCGTTGATAACTGTTGAAGTCCACTATATGGAGAAAAATCCTAGAATGTTTTTTGACTGAAGGTGGTGAGTAAATTATCAGGAAATTGTAATACTGAAGTTAACTAATCCTTTAATGCTGGATCATTTAAAAAAAAAAAAAAAAAAAAAAAAAAAAAATCCAAAATTTGACATTTTCCAAAACAGGTTCCAGCTCAAATTAAGCACTGGGCACATTAATACACAGGCTTCCACGGGCTGAATCCCGGGGCCTATTGAACGCATGAAAATAACATTTTTAAAATACTTATTTTTATATATGGAAATTCACAGGAGTGACAAATGTATTCTATAAGGGAATTCAGACCTGTAAATTTTCAGGACTCACAACCACATTTTTCGGGAGAAGCCTTGCTGTGTTAATGGAACTGGAATGGACAACTAGTTTCATGTAACATCATACGGTGCGAGAGTGACACTCTGTGCTGAACACAGGTTGCGTGCAACTCAAATGCTCCGCTCTCACTCAAGTATTAAAGCTGTTGTCGGTTAATTTGACGGATGAAGTCTTGACTTGTCATTTCAAATGTGATAATACCTTACATTTTTATTTATCTTGCTATCTTTGATATTACTTTAGTCACTGTCACTATTGTTACAGTTGATAGACCCCATTGTATGTTCATACAGACAGTATTCAAGATGCTACTGTAAGCTGCTATGTGAACAGGATATTTCAAGAATCACTAATGCAGTTGTCAATCCCAAACACTGACAGTGTGAATGTAGCCAGTGAGCAGTCATTCTCAAAACTGGCCTTACTAAAAAAAAAAAGAAAGAAAAAAAAAGACCTAAAATCTATCAATTGGATTTTTTTCTGACATTACCAAGGACAGCTAGAAAAACAAGGAAGTTACGTTGCGTCAGTTACGCTTGTTTCGTAAGTTGAATACAGAAGGCATAGGACGTAGCGTAAACGTTTTGAACTGCGAGAGGTGTTACACTTGAATATAGAAGGCGTTCTGGCAGAAGCTAGTTATTTTACTTTATAACATGTTAAATGTGGATATTTTTCTTACACAAATGCATTGCTTTGCTTCAGAAGGCCTTTATTAACCCCCTGGAGCCGTGTGGAGTACGTTTATGATGGACGGATGCACTTTTTTGTTTCAAACAGGTGGTTTCCATGCACTGCCATTATAAAACTTAGGAGCATCAGGGTGATATAACTCCGATAGTATTCTTCTGATAGAATAAATTCATATACACCTAGGATGGCTTGAGGGTGAGTAAATCACATGGTAATTTTAAGGTGAACTAATCCTTCAATACCAGCTGTAAACAAAGGCATGAACACTGGTACTCTCAAATAAATGGTATTATCTCCCAATATGTGGCTTGTGTATTTTGCTGCATTTTCTGGCAAACAAATGAATATATCACTTTTATTAATATTTATATTAATTATATTTTTAATTATTAAATTATATATACATAATCTAAACTTTACTAAAATGCTAAAAAATGGAGCTTTAAAAATTATGCCGGACAATTCGGGGCCTTCGAGTTAAAAATGTTGAGCAGTGTTTTAAATTGTATTCAGACAGACACTCAAAAATGTGGTAAAATCATGTAAAAAGAAAAACACACACACACACACACAGATCATATAGTATTTAGTTGTTGCTGATTAACATTATATGAAGGTCAAATAAATAAAATTGACTTAATTTTCACTTCAATTGACTAGTTTTAGTCCAATTCCAAAGTTAATTACTAGTCAGCTTTTATAGATGGTCTGTTACCTGAGGCTTTGATGCATTTCAGGAAAGTCTCCATGAGCTGGTCGCATTTCGCCTCATCGGCATAGAAATACGTACGAGCACTCGTCACGCCTTCACGACGATCGCCAAACTTACGATGGGCTGTGAACTTCTCCTGGCGGTCAGCTCCTGAATGTCGAAAAGGGAACATCTGACCTTTCGCTTCAATATTACAGAAGAATTGAAATGTTAAAAAGGTGCAGATACTCACCAGGGCTTTCTTTCTCTGATGTAGACATGCAAGATCTATCAAAAAAGAAAGAGAAATTGACATTTTTAATAAAACAGGGGACTAATGAAACCAACTACTTGTTCTTTAGGTCTTTTTAGAGACCTTTAGCCAACAAAATGAAGAAACAGCAGTTTCTTTAGAGAGGAATCAATAATAACTGCAGAGGCTGCTATGAAGTCACTTTACTGTGGTGCACTTCTGCTATTTGTTTCCCTTCTATATTTCAGGGTCAGCACTTAGAGTCACACACTGACTCCCGCCTGATGTCTATGCGTATACCCACATCATGCATCTAAACTCTCTGCTGTACTACACTAACGCTCAGGCCGGGCATTCAAACCAACTCAAAGGTTACACAGCCACATGGGGCAGTGATTTGTTTAGACTGAGTTCCTGTGATCCCCACATCCTTCGATTTGCCTCCGCACTTCCCCATCCACACACACCGCCGCGCTTACGCTGCATGAGGCGACTCAGTGGAGACAATGTTTTGACGTCTGTAATGTTCCAACAGGAAGGAATGTTGAGATGTTGATGGGGTCATTAGCGGACAGACTCAAACCCTTCCAGGCTTAAAGTGCTCAGTCAATGCCTCAGCCTGCAGCTAAACAAAACAGAGTCATACAGGCAACATATGACAAGGATAGTCGTCAGGTTGATGATGATCTTACTCATTTTAAAAAATGTACTAGTGATAGAGTGAGAACATCACTTCAGGTATTACTATCAACATGCAGTAACTGAATATGAATGCAAAAGAAAAGAAATGTATGTTCAATGTAAAACATCTTGTTTTACCTCAAAGTCACAAGAAAAAACATGTGAAAAGTGCATTTGTAAAGTATAATTGTAAACAATGTTGGGGGTAATGCATTACAAGTAACTTGATTATGTAATCAGATTACTTTTTCAAGTAACTAGTAAAGGAACATTACTTTTTCAAGTACTTTTACAAAACATCTAAGTTACTTTTTCAAATAAGTAAATCAAGTTACTATTCACATTGACAGTTCTCCTGTCCCCATTATTTTGAGAGAAATAAAGTGCAGATGTGTTGTGTGTGCTGTATGAACATGATGGTTATTGTAGTATTTTTTATTTTTTATTTAGTTCTAGACTAAATGTGAACGTGCATTTAACTCATCTCACTTGCACGAAAACATTCAGTATTCCTCAAAATGAATAAAAAAAGTGAAATACAATCTCAGAATTTTACGCAAACATGTAATAATGAACTATATTAAATTACACAAAAAAATATTCTTTATGTATTTAATCTCATGTTATTAACCAATGTCTTTGCTGCTGACTTTCAATGATTTAATTCAACCATACCAATAAGCAAAAATTACTTTAGATTAGATTTAGAAATAAGAGTGTTGAACTTCCTTCTCCTGTATACTGTTCTTCTTTAATCCAGAATGGCAGCACAGCTGAAAGGTTTGTTTGAGCTGCGTCCTCTACTGTACAGGCGTAAATATGTTTTTCCTTCAGCCGGAGGCTTATTCAAACTAGTAACTAATAGGAATGAATTCAACTAATAATAATCATGATTATTTATCACAATAATGATGTAATGATGAATTTATATTGTGTTTTATATAAATTCATCAAAAGACGCCTGCCTTTATGTGCACATGAACTTTAATGACGTCCCATTCTTAATCCGTAGGGTTTAATATGGAGTTGGCCCACCCTTTGCAGCTTCAACTCTTCTGGGAAGGCTTTCCACAAGGTTTAGTAGTGTGATTATGGGAATTTTTGATCATTCTTCAAGAAGAGCATTTGTGAGGTCAGGTACTGATGTTGGACAAGAAGGCCTGGCTCGCAGTCTCCACTCTAATTCATCCCAAAGGTGTTGAGGTCAGGACTCTGTGCAGGCCAGTCAAGTTCCTCCACACCAAACTCGCTCATCTATGTCTTTATGGACCTTGTTTTATGCACTGGTGTGCAGTCATGTTGGAACAGGAAGGGGCCATCCCCAAACTGTTCCCACAAAGTTGGGAGCATGAAATTGTCCAAAATGTCTTGGTATGCTGAAGCATTAAGAGTTCCTTTCACTGGAACTAAGGGGCCAAGCCCAACCCCTGAAAAACAACCCCACACCATAATCCCCCTCCACCAAACTTTACACTTGGCACAATGTAGTCAGGCAAGTACCGTTCTCCTGGCAACCGCCAAACCCAGACTTGTCCATCGGATTGCCAGACAGAGAAGCGTGATTGGTCACTCCAGAGAACACGTCTCCACTGCTCTAGAGTCCAGTGGCGGCATGCTTTACACCACTGCATGTGAGGCTTGGATCAGCTGCTCGGCCATGGAAACCCATTCCATGAAGCTCTCTACACACTGTTCTTGAGCTAATCTGAAGGCCACATGAAGTTTGGAGGTCTATAGCTATTGACTCTGCAGAAAGTTGGTGACTTCTGCGCACTGTGCGCCTCAGAACACGCTGACCCCGCTCTGTGATTTGGCCGAGTTGCTGTTGTTCCCAAATGCTTCCACTTTGTTATGATACCACTAACAGTTGACCGTGGAATATTTAGTAGTGAGGAAATTTCACGAATGGACTTATTGCACAGGTGGCAACCTATCACGGTACCACACTTGAATTCACTGAGCTCCTGAGAGCGATCCATTCTTTCACAAATGTTTGTAGAAGCAGTCTGCATGCCTAGGTGCTTGATTTTATACACCTGTGGCCATGGAAGTAATTGGAAAACTTGAATTCAATGATTTGGATGATTTGGAGGGGTGTCCCAATACTTTTGGCAATATAGTGTGTATATATATATATATATATATATATATATATATAATATAGAGTAAAGTAATATATTTAATATATATATTATTTTATTAAAGCAAAGAATTTTTGTGGAATTGTCTTGGGTCGACATCAGCTGAATGTTACATAGCAGATAATTCATAAATCAATACATGCAAGTCAATTACAGTCGACCGATGGTTGTTATTACAATAATGGCTGTCTGCACCAGACCAAGACATACCAATAACAGCTTTTTCCTCAAAATGATACTAGGCAGGAATGGAGTCTGAGAACTCATGGAATGATCAGCCTGGGTTCCTGCATATTAGATGGCAACCTACTCAAATGCCACATCCTCCAGCATTCTCCCTCTATCACACCCTTGATAATGCAGAAAAGCCAAGCTGAGCACTCTATTCTGTATAACAGCATTACAGGATCCATTGGGGTGGATGTTAATGCAATATTGATAGGGGCAGAGGCTCTAAAACACACATCACGAACATAAATTAGCTTTTATTAGCCAGTGACCAGCCAGGGTCCTCTGTGGTTGTAAAGAGCATTTCCAATAAACGCTCCATTTCAGCTCATTTCTTCTGTGATGTGAGTGATCGTGGTGATTTAGCGCCCCTCTCAGGTGATGAGGAGAACTGCACTTATATCTGAAGAGTAATCTGAGGAAGGACGCCTATAAAATTGCACAGACCTCTGACAGCGGCGTTCAGAAATGAGAGCAGTGATGTGGAAGAGAAGTCCATTTATTGGATCTCACTCTGTATCACTGGCTTTTGCTCATAATCCAAATGGCATATCATCTATATCTCCGTATCTCTCTCTCTCACTCACTTCTCAGGCAATACATTTCATTTATATTTCCAGCAGGAGACCCTCGGGTATGGCACTGACACTCACACTCTGTAATTTCCAAAAGGTCAATGACAGGAACAAATGAAGACATTTTTTAATCAAATGTCATAACGTTGACACAGCTGTTGAAATGTATGTGAGGCTAATGGTTAAGGACCTGGGCTGATAACAGAAAGGTCACAGGTTCAGTTCCAGGTCAGAATGAATGACAAAGAGTTACTCTTGAGAATTATTAAGAACAAACCTCCAAGTAGAGATACAGACAGCGGACTGCATTTCTAACCAAACTGCAATTAGTATACAACAAGTTGCATGAAATGAAAACTGTCTGCTGTTTTCCAAATAATATGTGCAAATGCCACAGTAATTCTAACAAATAGGAAATAAAGAATATAAATGGCATCTGAGAGCATATTTAAAAAAAAAAAAAAAAGTTAAATATGCACTGTGTGGTTGCTTGGGCATTACTTGATGGCTGCTTACTCAAAAGGATTATTATAGTTTTATTTTCATTAATTAAATGATCATTATTAGGGGTGGGAGATATGACCAAAATGTTATTTCACAATATGAGAAATTTTATTTCACGATAACGATATATATATATCGTATATATGTTGTTATTTTATTTTTGTTATTAAAAATAAGAACAAAGAAGCAAATTACAAACAATAGGACAAATACAATATAACAAAAATTTTAATTGAACAAATTAAGTTTTCCCAATACAATAGATTTATTTAACATGTAGTTAGAAATAGTAGGCCTACGGAAACTGAATAATCAAATGTAAAAATAAAATACTGCACAGTCTTCATTGTATGAATAAAATATAAAATTATCCTTATTAAAGCTACAAAAATTATTCAAGTTATTTTCTCTTTTGTTTGATTAACATTAATGACACAGACAGCAGCAGTATATTAGGCTGCTGTCACTTTAAGACCGAATGCACAGATCCATTTTAATGATACACATCAGGTTTACACCTAACTGTTTACTTTCACTTGAGCATTTTGACACAATTGTGTGTATCAAGCGCTATAAGGCGAGAAAGAGAACTAATTTTGATTGGATGCTGTGAGACACGGCTTTCTGTGCAGTCAGCGCAAGTTTCACACTTTTTCACACTTCAAACACGTCCTAAATTCGCGATCTCCTTCTGAAAGAGGTGGCTTTCCATGCATGCACTTTGGCAGTGTGCCAGTCAGCTGAGTTCTTTTTCACGACTTATTACGCTTAATAACTATTTTTAACATCAAGCATGTTCCGCTCTTTATTGTTTCATTCATGCGTTTCATCACTCTATGAGTATATATTTACATACTATGATAAGATATAGCAAAATCTCTAATGATAGACATTTTATAGGCCACAATATTGTTATACCGCCCAGCCCTAACTAAAACTGAAATTATAACTATTAAACACATTTTTGTTCATTTACATAAAGTTGAATTAAAAATGAAATATAAATACTGGATAAAAAACTAAAAAAAAAAAAAAAAAAAAAAAAAAAAAAAAAAGTTGCCCATGCAGCTAACTGGAATAGGTTTAAATTGAAGCACTAAAATTACTAAATGAAAAAATGAAATTAAAAAATACAAATAAATTATACCTAAATAGTAATATTATGTAATAATATAAAAATGATAAAAACAATCAAATGTCTGTCAGGGGGAAATTTTAGGTCTGATGATTACTTCTCGAGAAGCTTAATGATTTGTAATATCAGGTTAAACTCCAAAGTTTAATACATAAGGTCAGGGGTAGCATGCAAAATATACAAGTTTATTCCAAATCCTAAGTGACTGATTGAGGACACTCTTCATATCTCCCCCATGTCAAATAACAACAAGTCCAATAACTTCTTTTGACTTCTTTTTGGGGTGTTTAAGTCTTAATTAAGGGGGGTCAGGCATCCCATCCCCCCAATAACTTACTCCCTGGACAGGGATTTCTTCAAATCACTAACCCTAAATATGAGCAATAGTAATAGTGATGCTTGCCTTAGAGAAGCAGGTCTGAAGCATAAATAATCCTACTGTTGTCTCAATACAGTATAAACTACTATAAACATTTTCTCTTGTGGAAATAGAAAGCAGCTCTCTGTTTGCATGCGTACCATGACACCAAATTCCTAAACCATGAGTGTGTTGATAGCCTGAATATAAACCAATCAGAAACAATGGGCAATGACCAAAATAACCAATAGGATCTCGGCTCTTTGTTTACATCTGTGACAGCAGATCAAATCTCAGGCTATTTCTGTGAGCTCTCCACATGAGCACAAATCACAGCATGGCCATTAACCTCTAGGCCCTCTACTGAAAAAGTAGTTAGTTTGATGCAAAGCAGGTCTTAAAGACTAATTCAGACCAATAGATTTTGGCTGCATACTGCCTTGCAAACTAGGAGGGCCCAGAAAGGAGAAAGTTTTTAAAATACTTAAGGATTCACTAAACTAACTGCCCAAAACTGCAGGTTGATATTAGGAGAGGAAAAATTCTTAATGAGCTGCTTTAAATTAAGCACTATAGCTCTCTTTGGAGCAAAATCATTGCACTCATTTCTATTCTGTTCTGAGACTGGCGTGATCTATATCACTGATTTATTTATTTGGCCCTTAATTGGTCAGGTCTGGATCGTGTATTCTGCGAATAAATGTCTGCAGACCAGTTAAAATGTTCAGCTGAACATCTTGAGTAACATTCTCCTATCTAGACAATAGGCACTGTATTTTGTTAAATTGCTCACAAATCTTTCCACCTTGGTACCTATGATCGATCGAAGCAGCTTAAACATGGTAGTTTGCGGATGTAGGGACTAGAACTACAAGAGACCACTTACTCCATCTCTTTCCTCTCAGCATCTTCCTGTGAGAGATCTTCTTCTACGCTATAATCCAGCACAGCTCCCACTCCATACGCTTGGTTCTTCTGCACTACAGGCCTGATGGACTGATGGTCCTCGCCTGCCACAAACTGACCATAGAACGTCATCTTCATAAACTGCTCAAACATCTTCTGTCCCAACAACTTTCTGCTGAGATCTATTATCTGTAGGAGACAGAAATAATGTTGTCAAAGCATGCTTATTATAGAATGATCTGATTTCATTTTTAGCAATATTTAAAGGGATAGTTCACCCCAAAATTGAAATTCTGTCATAATTTAGTCACCCTCAAGATGTTCCAAACCTGTATAAATTTCTTTGTTCTACTGAACACAAAGCAAGATATTTGAAAGAATGTTTGTAACTAAACAGTTGTGGGGCACCATTGACTTCCATAGTATGGAGAAAAAAAAATGGTGGCCCACAACTACATCATTTGGTTACAAACAGGGCCTAAAACAAACTTTTAGCCACACTAGCCAATGTTCTTTGTCTTTTGTTGTTTGATTAACATTAAAAACACAGACAGCAGCAGGAATATTAGGCTGCTGTCACTTTAAGAGCTAATACACGGATCCAATATACTGATACACATGTTTTTTTCTCAACTGTTTACGTTCAGTAAAGACACAACTGACTATATTATGTTTACAATGATAGGCCTACTTGCCAAGACAGGCATTTTGACAATTTTGTGTGAATATGTCTGTTCAAGTGCAAGAGGATGTGAAAGAGCACTTAATTCATTATTTGCACGCTTTCTGAGATGTGGATTTCTGGGTGCACACGTTGGATATTTATTGTGGCAGTGAGAACAGGGCCACCTGCTTGCTGCACCAGTCTCATGCCATTCTCATGGCCCTCAGGCTCGTCCTGCTTGCCACATACCCCCATCACCCCTTGCAAGTCGGGAGGCATTCATGAGACCGCACTCTACTCCCCCCCTCCGGGGGGACCAGTCACGGCGGCTGCGGTACCTGGGGGTAAGGACAGGCGAGGCAAGAGAAAAGGAGATGGAACCATCAGGACTGACAGAGACAAGAGAGGGGAGAGAAGAAAAAAAAAAATCTTGGTCTGGTTCCCAAAACGCACTGCCATCCGGTCCTCCACCAGCTGATGCCTGACGGCGGTACTGGACAGCCCTCGGTGGAAGGCTCAACACTCCGCCGCCTAGTGGACGGCGATGGCTCCTCCAGGTTCGGGCAGTTGGCAGTAGTTCCCTGGTCCTCCCCATCATGGCAGACGGCAGCAGGCTCCGGCCCATGGCGAACAGCAGTGACTCCTCTGCTCCCTCAGACGGCAACTGGCCCTCCACAACCCAGGCGGCCAGCAGCACGTTCGTCCATCCCCCGGCAACTCCAGCCCAACGCCTCGAGCGTCCATGGAGGCTTACTCTGCACAGCCATGCTCGACGGCACTGCGGATTCCCCACAGCGGCGAGGGCTCTATGGCAGCACATTCCGCCTTCCTCCCGGGTTTCGGCACCAATGTAGCGAGGTATGTAGATCAGGGAAAGAGGAGGAAGGGAACCAGCGAACGTTTAAACACCTTAATCATATAAAATAAACAAACAACTAAACGAAAGTAAAGGCGGCAGCCCCACACGGAAGACTGCCACACATACATAAACAAAGTCCAGGGCAGGCCTGGTCCTCTCTCGTCTTTCACTGTCGTCGCTCCTCCTTTTATGCTCCCGGAGCTCCTCCGTGAGAAACTCGAGACCGGTACGGCGCGCAGGTGGCACTTATCATCAATCACGCCACTGGACTCGCCCCGTTGTCACGGCACTCGGGCTCATCCTGCTTGCCAAATTTGCATGCAGAAAACTGTCCCACACAGCGAGCAAGTAACAAATTGAGTTCCCTTTCTTGTCTTCTTGAGCTTGAATATTTAAATTGGCAAGGGTTAAACTTTGATGATGATGCAGCGCTGGCCTGTCAACTGTCCCGAGCATCGTTCAAGTTTGTTCATGTTCATTCTATCACAATTTTGCATTGTTAGAATTGATAAAAATGTTGCGAGCCAACTGGCGATTGACGCTGTTTCATATACTGGCCAACACCGATTTTTACTCACATTTGGTGCTTGGTGAGTGTTAATTTTAGGCCCTGGTTACAAACATTCTTCAAAATATCTTCCTTTGTGTTCAACAGAACAAAGAAATTTATACAGGTTTGGAACAACTTGAGAGTGAGTAAATGATGACAGAATTTATTTTTATTTTGGGGTAAAGTATCTTTTTAATAACTGCATTTTTGGTTTCTGAGTTGAGTGCTTTATATTCTTTGAGGTATGCACTCAACACATACTGATTGAATGAGTCATTGGAAACAATATTGTTGTTGTTTTTGCTTGTAAATTGTTTTGACTTTAAATGCCAATTTTTATTTAAAGGTCCCGTTCTTCGTGATCCCATGTTTCAAACTTTAGTTAGTCTGTAATGTTGTTGTTAGAGTATAAATAAAATCTGTAAAATTTTAAAGCTCAAAGTTCAATGCCAAGCGAGATATTTTATTTAACAGAAGTCGCCTACATCAAACGGCCAGTTTGGACTACATCCTTCTACTTCCTTCTTTAATGACGTCACTAAAACAGTTTTTTGACTAACCTCCGCCCACAGGAATACACAAGAGTTGCGTTTGTAGAGTGTGTTTGTCGCCATGTCGTCGAAACGCTGTTATTTTCATCCCGCAGTCCAATCACCGGGTCTGATTCCGGCTCAAATTGATAGGGTAAAATTAAAGACATGTTTACAATAACACTGAGCGCGTGCATCTCCACGTTACGGTAAGAGGCGTGACTTTTCCGGGCACGGTGCGCTCAGAGCTGTCGAATCACAACACAGGAACCGCTGGCACAATCAGAACTCGTTACGTATTTCTGAAGGAGGGACTTCATAGAACAAGGAAGTCATCATGAACACATGTTATATTGCACACTATAAACACAATCAAAGCTTCAAAAAAACACGAAAAACGGGACCTTTAACAAAATGACATTGTGATCTGTTATAAATTAAACCACGATATATATTTAGAGGAATATATTACTAGATTAAGGAGGTAAAATCTATTGAACATGTAGGGCGGGCCTATGAAAATAGCACTAAATTAACTACCAGTAACAACTAATAGTTTAGTCTGTAGGGTATTTAATATGTTACCACCAAGGTTTGTAAAAGCACTGTAGATGGTGAAAAAATAACTTTTAATGAATGATCTGATGGGACAGAGCAACAGCTGCTGTTGCAGTGTTTCATTACTGAATGATTAAGCGTATTTAATCGAATTGGTCAAGTTAATGATTCAATGGCCTATTCTCACAGTCAATTTTCTTCATTCTGAAATGAATCAGCCGTTTGAGTGAATTGGTTGAATGACCAATTACTGATTTCATTTGTAACAGTAATATTGTGAAATATTATTACAGATTAAAAGAACTGTTTTCTATTTTAATATATGTTATTGTAATTTATTCCTGTGATGCAAAGCTGAATGATCCTTAAGAAATCATTCTAATAAGCTAATTTGAAGAAACATATACATACATTAGAGTACTATATAAATTGTTAGATAGTGTTTTGAATTAAAGTGATGGTTACAAAGAATTATTTTTATCTGAAGCTCCTTAATCTGGTGCCTTGAGTCTGTAAAGGTTGAAACCCTGTGCAAACACATATGCTCAGTGTGTGTTTCCAACTCCAAGTTGCCTAAAGGTCAAAATGACTTGCATATGTCTCTGAGGTTCATTCTGTCCTTGCCAGTAATCTTGACTCTAGTAACTCTACACACTAACCACATGACTTCTCCCTGGCAAGGTGCCATTCTTGTAAATCATCTGGGACAATGACACAAGAGTAATTCCAGACAGGAACATTTAAGTCTGTCAAATACAGTACATGCAAGAACAGGATGGCACTGTTTTTGTTCAACACTGTAGGAATACATTCTATAAGCATTAAATATATGACATACCTCTTTATTCTTATCAACCAGGATGTCATAGGAGCACAGTTTGAAAACTACCAAGCTTCTAAGTAACTCAAGAGTGTCTTTGCTCTTGTAGGCTTCTTTGGTCTGTTCAAAGTCAATGGAGATCTTGTTACTGAAGGATACATGCTCCTCTCGTGTGTTTGTTTTGGTGGGATGTAACGCTTGCACACTCCGGTGATAACCATGACGAGTGGAGATGGCCAAACTCCTAATATTGCTGTCACGAGTCGCGAGCCCAAAAGCAGGAAGAGTTTTGCGGAGAGACATCAATTCAAGACTTCTGTACTGACAATATACATAAAACAAAAACAGAAATAGGTCGCTGCTGTTATTTTTTGGAAACCACTCGGTCATTCAGCACATCAAACGCTACCTGTGCGGTCCCGCCCCATATTCAAATCTGGGATGACTGATTGGTACAAATCCCGTGACGTTTCTGTTTACTGACGTAACACACGCATGGAATGCCATAAAAGGAATGCTGTTGCATAAACGTTCCATAACAGAAACGTCCCAGTTTTATAATTCCGAGATGCAAATGAATGTACAGATTAATTTAGTTAACATAGAGGTTTACGCATATAATATAGACCAGTGGTTCCCAAACTGGGGTACGCGTACCCCTTGGGGTATGTGAGGTGACAAAAGGGCACGCGAACAAAATGCTGAGTAGTTCATTTAATTCTACCTTAAAATAATATTAAAACCGAGCATGTTTTTCTAACTGCCAAAATGCTGTAAATCCAGCACATTTAATCAAATTACCTATTCATTTGCAGTCAAAAATTACTGTATCCACACATATGATAGATTGCGTGCAGCATACTGCTTATATCGCGCTAAATTACTGCCGTTCTCGACAGTGCACCTTTATAAAAGTGGGGATTTAGCACTTACTCGCACGAAGAACAAATATAGACAGATAATGGATTAATTTCGATTTAAGACTCGAACTTTCTCCGATACAAAAACAAACGTTTTGTGAGTTCTTGTATTTAATGATGATAACGAGCAAGAACGCAAATATCCACATGACTGCAAAAGTGACATTATTATACAACAGGTCAAAAACCAAAACGTACATTTTAAACACAGTACTGTCAGTATTTACTCTATTTTGCAATATTTCTAATGAAAACCACAGCAGACCTAGCCTACAACACACTGCCGTGTTTCGCGAACAATTCTGCGGCTTTGAACGAATCGTGAGAGTGAATGATTCAATGATTCATTCACAGCCACTTGCTTCGTTACTGAATGAATGCCTCGATGACTCATAAAAACAGTGACTTGCTGCCACCTACTGGCGGTTTTAGTTTAATATTTAAAAGTTTTATTTAGTTTTACAATTGCATATTTCTCTATTGAAAATTTTTATTTAAAACATTATTTATTTTATAAAGTTATTCATAAAGGTAAAAATATGCATTGGAAAATCAATTTAGGGGGCAAATATTGTCCCTTAATCGTAAAGGTGTGACTGCAGTCTAAGTGGAAGAGAGGGGGTACGCAGAAGGATGGTAATCCAAGCTAAAAAGTTTGGGAACCACTGATATAGACTAGGCTATATGGTGATGTGGGTTTAGGTAGCCTACAGAAAAAAATCAATAAACCAAGGACTGTTTATTAAAACATTTTCCCTCTTGCTTTTTGTCGTTAGTTTTGCTCTTGCCGTTTTGCTTGTGACAGGCTGCTTGACGTGACATTTGTTACCGTTCCATGAAGTTAACAGCGGGGGGAGCCGTTGCATAGTTAAAGTAATTTACTTTTACAAGACGGGGTGAACGACTCAGCTAACTTGACAAAACTTCTGGAGATATCCAAAAATTATTAATTTATAATGACAGCTATTTTTATTTATTTATTCAAAAGTATTTATTTATTTATTTATTCATTCAAGATATGTATTTAACCCACTTGTTGTATATGAGGAGACGCGTGAATGCGCTCGTGCGCGGGCATGTTGAGGAGGTTAGTAAGGGGGGGCCTGGATGGATCCATGGTTAAATCCTAAGCATATACTATAGTCACACCCACTCGATGAGGAGCTGCTCTGGTGGTTTCGGTTAGAATTTGGGAAACCGCTGCACGCCAAAGAGAGCAGGCACACCGAATTCCCAAGAGCCAGAGGCAGAGATAGGATCACTAATTAGGAATTTCCCTTCTGAAAAGAGAACAACGGTCCGTTTTAAAGTCCCCGTTTCTTTTCCAAAATGGACGCACATAAAGTTTTGCAGACCTTTTTTTCTTGACATGTTTTGATGCAGCATAACCTCTCTGAAAATCTACATTTTGGAAATAACAGCGAAAAATCGGGAATATAAGAGTGTCAGAAGTTTCCAGCAATGCACCAGATACATCCACCAGTGTTTGGAGTGCATAATAAAAGCAGAAGTTCTCCTCAGGAACTGGGGCTGGACGGAGGGAATAACTGTTTGGTTTTATAACTTCTGTGCGCCCTCTCCTCCTCTTTTCTCTCCTCTGCCTCAGACTTTGGTGTCCGAAAGAGAGTGGATAAACGATTTATGCGGATAAAGTAACATACAAACGCTTGAAGTCGAAGGTTTTGAGACTTCGGAGATACAGAATATCCCATCAGAACTTCTAGCGATTGTAAAAGAAAGGAATGCTGAGCAGAAGAGGCGCATGGAGAGATGCTGTTTCTTCTACCATGGATCTAAAGGGCACTTTAGCGGTTTTAGTGCTTTTGCTTCTATGTTTGTGTCCCGTTTTCAGTCAAGAACTCAATCCAAAGGGTAGGAACGTGTGCAAAGTTTCGGGGTAAGTTGGATAACTTTTAGGAGGAAAGGAAATAGAAAGCATTAATGTATTCTGCACATATGGTAGACTCTGCATGATGTTAAGCAAAAAAAGTAGCCTATAAATAGGTATGAAAATCAAATTTTATTAAATCAAAGACAAGTTTATTAAATGCAGCACACATTATTCAAACATTTCCGTGAGCTTTAAGGAAAAAAAAAATGAAAAAGTATGTTAAATTAAGATTTCACATTAGTCTTTTACATTAATCTTTTTAATCTTAAAAATAGGGCAAAGTTGTTTGTTTTGTTTTTGATGTTAAATACTAATTAATTAAAGCCTAGTGTATGAAAGTGCACAGAAAAGTAGTGATTTAACTTTTAAAACTGTACAGAAAGTTGTTTTTGATGACGTTCCAAACAACAAATTATTTGAATCTGATGTGTGTCAGTCACCCTGTTTCACATCTGGGTCACTGACACACATTGAGAGATAGAGGGCGACACCAATTACTCAAGCACTGAAGTCGTGGCACAGTTTAGATACTGCACAAAAACCTACGTAAAAGAACAATAATTAATTAATTGGTAATAAAATACTTCTAAAAGCCCATAAAATGCATATTAACTAAAATGGGAAAAAACATGCATCATTTGATATCAAAGAACTTGTAATAAACTTTCAATTTACTGAGGCCTACTATTTTTATAGAGTTTGAAACTAAAAGATCTGTGCAGTTCCACAATCGTTACAGATTCTAAACTCTTCTCTAACCTAAACACAGAGGTCATCAAGGGTATGACATCTAGTCACAACACTGTATCCATGACCTACATTTCATCAAGTAGAATGGATGTATGTAGAAGGCTAATCACAGCCTTGATCGATGTTGACGTCCAAATGAATCAATCAAATCACAAAGGGAAACATTTACAAATAAATATCACACAGGTGTCAGAGGGATCAAAACTAGTGATTGACGTTTGAATGGACTGAACTGCAACACCTAAATCAAATGAGCATGGATGATAGCTTATGTAATACTGATATCAGAAGCATTTCATCATTGAATTTCATGCATTTGATGCATTTTCCTTTTCTAATGCATCATCCAAAAAACAAAAACAAAAAAACCCAAAAACTTTTAATTAAAAACTAATTATTTTAGGTAAAAAAAAAAAAGTGTTTGGGTGATTTGTTATAACATGTCTAAATTTGGTCAGTCCAACCTTCTGCAGATGATTTGTTTCAAACTACATAATTTGTCCAACCTGTGGAACACAAAAGAAGTTATTATGAACATATCAATCCTGCTCTTTTCCATTGAATGAAAATGCATGATCAAGTTCATTTGTAGTTTTTCTTCTTTATATTAGTCATATATAGGTCTGGACTACTTGGTAATTTTATTTTCTTTTGTCATGTCTTACCTCGCCCTGGGCAACAAGTGAGCCAAGACTAAAAGTGGTGCCCCATCAAAGAAATGACCTACATATACACTTCCATTTGAAAGTTTGGGCTCGTTTTTAAAAGAAGTCTCTTATATGCTCACCAAGGCTGCATTTATTGAAACAAAAATACAGTAAAAAAGTGTGATATTGTTTCAATTTCAAAAATAACTGTTTTCTATTGTAATATCTTTTCAAATATAATTTAATCCTATGATGTAAAGCTGAATTTTCAGCATCATTACTGAGTAATGATTACTCCAGTCTTCAGTGTCACATGATCCTTCAGAAATCATTCTAATATGCTGATTTGCTTCTCAATAAACATTTATTTATTATTATCATCATATTATTTTTTTTAGGATTCTTTGATGAATAAACAGTTTAAAAGAAAAAGAATTCCTTTGGAACATTATGAATGCCCTTACTGTTACTTTTGATCAATTTAATGCTTCCTTGCCGAATAAAAGTATTAAAGGGATGGTTCACCCAAAAATGAAAATTCTGTCATCATTTACTCACCCTCAAGTTGTGTCCAAACCTGTATGAATTTCTTTCTTCTTCTGAACACAAAAGAAAGTATTTTGAACAATATGGGTAACCAGACAGTTGATGTTCCCCTTTTGACTTCCATAGTATGGAGAAAAAAAATACTATGGAAGTCAGTGGGGCCCATCAACTGACATTTTTGGGTGAACTATCCCTTTAATTGACCGTTCGCCCCCTTTAGTTACTGTTGCTACGTCCGACAAGCCATGCTGTTCTCACACCATGCAGTGAAAAAGACATTGTGGAGCAAAGAGGACACTGACAACGCGTCGACATACAAGACAGAGCAGGTTACTTTTGATATGAAACAAGGTCTCAAATTTCTAATTTTGTCATTTTTAAAGAAATTTAAACAATAAAGACCGTTTTGTGGCTCTTTAATGTGTCATGACAGATCGCTGTAGCCCCTCAGTTCAAGCGGCTCGTGAATCGATCATCTCTTCCTACTAGTTCATTTATAGCATCAAATAAGCATGAATGAACATCACAAGGAATGTTGTTTCAAATGCGGAAAGACGTCAGTACACACCATTTTTCAAGTTCAAGTCCACCGACATTAATCTACTAACTCCCCTGACTGCTTTGTCAGACAAAATGGTGGATTCGGCATTATGATTGGTTAGATTGCCTGTCAATCAAACTCCCAGCGAAGGATCAGTTTCTTTAAAAAACAACACACATTTACTGACCCCAAACCTTTGAATGGTAGTGTATGCCAAAGAATTGCTAAAATTCACAAAAATTAATTGGTCATGGTGAACTTGCAGATAGTTTCAAAATGGTAGATTAATTGACCTGGGGTGCATTTCCCAAAAGCATTATTTTGTCGTCATCAGCATAGTTCAACGAGTCAGTGTTTCCCAAAACCATAGTTCCAACAAAGAGGAGCCTATAATTCAATCTGGAAATAAAGCAAAATAACAGAAAAATATGAATTATTCCTCAGATGCCAAGTCAGTAGGGGTGTCCTCGACTACGGATTTACATAGTCGAATCCGATTCGAATCAGATTGCCTATATTCGACTGATAGTCGAATCATAAAGGGGGGGTCACTAGAAAAACAGAAAGCAGTCCGCTAGAGAGTGCGCACGGACTTTGAAAGGTTCGCGCGCTGAACTGTGCACGAGATGGAGCAGGACACGGAAAATGAAGTAAGGCCTGGCTATATACCCGCGGCTTAAGACTTTTATTTTCTTTCACACACAGCACAGAGAAACATCTTTCTAATAAACCGACCAAACTGCCTGTCAAGTGATAGACGAAACTGACAATGATTTGATCTTTTTTAAACAAATGAAAGGCAATGTGGATAAACATTCACAGCCATGATGTATACAGAACACTCTCAAAGATATAGAAGAAAATGAATAAAAACATTTTGGATCAATAAACTTTAAAATATATATATTATAACTGCAGAAAGGCCACACTGCAGATAGATATACATTTCATATGTCGGCAAATCAAATTACATCGGCTAAATTGCCTGTGCGAGCTTTAACTAATCTACAGCGCAACATTGATGCACCAAAAACCATAATAACCAAATATATATATTTTTTTATCAAACATTAATTTACAGAATTGAATTAGAACAGAATACCGTTTTAATAAATGAAAATAGCCTACTTAAAAAAATGAAATGTGATCAAGTCAAACTACAAAATGCCTTAAGTGCAGGGAACATATATTCAAAACACAAGCCAGAAATAGTTAAATTAGATAACCCAGAGTGATCAATAAATAAATTAAATTAAAGAAATTATTAAAATAACGAAAGTAAAGCTAGAATTGTCAACTTGTCTTTTTAACTGCAGAGACAATAAACGCTGAACTGGAGTGGCAGTCTTTTTAGCTAAACATTCACAGCATCCAAAAATCAAATTACAAGCGGCTGAAATAGTTTGAAATCACTTGTAGCTACCCTACCTGACTGAGAGACAAAAATCCAGTCTTTCACGCGATCTGCCTGTGTCCGTTTGAGTCTTTTCAAATAGCGCGCTATAGTCAGCTCGTTGGCCGGCAGAAGCGCGCCGCAGTGTTTGTCGTTGTTGAGTTCTAGGACATGAGCTGTTGGCACAACTTGCATCATACGTTTTTTTTGATCATCTTTTACCATTTCAAAGTGCATCCAATTGTACACTTTATCCCAGACATTGTTGAAGATTTAATCCCTGCCGTAAAGATACTCATCTGCCGGTCACGGATTTCAACTTAAATCGGTCACAGGTTGGATTCACGCACATTAAAAAATATTTATTAAAAGCTTCTTTCTTTTCACATTTTTATTTATAGTATTAACATAATAGGCTGTATATTAACCTATTGGGAAAGAACCGGTATGTCTATGTAAAATCAGATATTGAGCGCCCCCATATATCGTCTCATAACACCTCTGCGACGATTCGACTGTGAGATTGGTAGTCGAATCAGGCTCCTCCTATCGAAGATTCGAATCGTCGACTTCAGGGTCACCCCTACAAGTCAGTAGGCTAATATATAGCAAAAAATCTAGCATTAATTTGATCTCAAACGGATTCATTATAAGAAGTTATTACTCACATGCGTGACGTCATTAACCAAATTTGCGACAATATGGTTTCGGGGAACAGTTGTGACTAGCTAGTTGATTTCTTCAACGATGCATTGTACTATGGTAGTTAAAGGTGGGGTAAGTCATTTTTCAAAAACACTGTTTGGAAGTTGGTCATGCCAACACCAACAACAAATGTGTAGCCAATCAGCATTAGGAGGCATATAACGGTCGAGGAGAGAGAACGAGCAAGAGGGAGATTTGAAGAAAAACAGAGAGAGATGCAGAAAGAGAGATGGAATGGAATGAAGGGTTATGACTGGGCAAGCGCTCTAGGACTTTAGGTTAATATAAAAAAAGTTTTTTTTAGCGCTGAGAGAGATAAGCAGGAAGGCCTGAAAACAGATGTGGAAGCTGCTTTGATTCCGCTTCACTTGTGAGTAACACTGGGATTGAGTGTCATTGATTGTCTGGAGCTGCTGTGCTGTTGGCGACTAACAACAAACTCTTGTTTTTTATTTACTCCTTGTGTACTGTACGTTCATTTTTTTTTTTTTTTTGTGCTTCCTTCATCATCTGCGCTTTACTCGGAGCAGGGTGGTTAGGATTGGAGGGTGAGTTTTGGAGGCGGAGCAATGAAGAGAGGGGTGGGTTTGTTTGGGTTGATTTCAAATATTAACAATGTCCAACAGCCTTTTTGAAAAATCGCTTATATACATCAGCCTACCACTTGCCATATATCGGCCTACCACTTGCCACAATATTAATAACATCATGTGACATCATGAGGTGTATTATTTTAATTACACTATATCCCTGTTGAAAAAAACAGCTTATGCTGGTTAGGTATGTTTTGAAGCATGGCAGCTGGTTTAAGCTGGTCCTGAGCTGGTGCTAGTTGCTTAGAACCAGCTTAAACCAGCTCAAACCAGCTGCCATGCTTCAAAACATACCTAACCAGCATTTGCTGTTTTGTTTTGTTTTTGTCAACAGGGATGGTACCAAAAAAAAAGAACAAAAAAAAAAAAAAAAACCTGGATTTAGATGTATGAATATAGTTTATCTCAAAATCATGTTGCATTGAGGCTCAGCAGGCATTTTAGGGGAATTCTACAAGCAGTGTTAAGGGCTGAATGGTTTACCCGGTTGTTTAAAAGTTTGTTTACTTTGCGATTACTGGCTCCAGATGGCTATCACTGTACTTTAGATCAAAATGGAGACCACAAGATACAATCTAATGTGTATTCTAACAACACAGATTCTCACAAACCACAGACATTGTCAGGAAGTTCACATTCTCAATCTCCATACATGACTTTATTGTTGCTGAATCAAGTTTGGCCCCCCAGCTGTTGACTGATGCTCAATTTCCATTTGTTTAAGCTTTCATCCGCGTCCCTAGCTTCACGTTCTCTGTGGTGTGTGTGTGTGTTCGGTTTGACACAGAGCAGAGAAGTCAGAGCTGTGATGTAGATCATGTCTGGGTAAGACACGCACACATAGGCTAAACAAACTCTGACTGAAGGCAGAGAGCGGCCCCCACGCTTCAGAGGAAGCCAAAGTGTGGACAAGGCCTCTCAGAGGTCACATGTGGCGGAATATGAGGGGCGGCTATGTCTTGTATCTAACAAGCACTTAGAGAGTATTAAATTTTAAGAGGAAGCCACTCGAAGTAGAGATAGCAGGGATAATTTGAAATGTTTAAAAAAAAGTTTGTTTTTTTTAATGCATGGAATGTTTGAGAGTCTTTAAATGAAACTGCACTGCAATATACACACATATCCACTGAATCGCTTGATATACACTACCATTCAAAAGTTGGTAAGCTTTTTTAGTCTTACCGAGGCTGCATTTTGTATTTTCTATTCGACAGTCTTCAGCATCACACAATCCTTCAGAAATCATTCTATATTGCTTTTATGCTGCTCAAGGTACATTTCTTACTATTATAAATGTTAAAAATAGTTGTGCTGCTTAAAATACTTTTGGAAACCATGATACATTTTTTCAGCATTTATTTGAAACAGAAACCTTTACTGTGACTTTTGACCAATTTAATAAAAAAAAATCTTACTGACGCCAAACTTTCGAAAGGTAGTGTATTAGTCTACAAACATGTCGAAACCTTTAGGCACATTGTGCTGGGGTGCTCATATGGGAGACACAGGTTTGAATCAGGTCCTCATTGTGTCCCAAACCCATTTCTCCCTCTTCCCCCCCATGATTTTCAGTCAAAAGAAAGGCATGCAACAATATGTTGCTGCAGCAGGCCTGTTGTGAGATGCTTTGAATAAAACATCCACCACAGACACATGAAAAATTCCACCGGGATCATATGTGACGGATTAAAAGAGCAATTCACCCCCAAAAAATGAAAATTCTGTGATTATTTACTCACTCATGTCGTTCCAAACCGTATGACTTACTTTCTTCTGTGGAATACAAAGGAGATGTTATGACTCATGCACTATATTTTAATTCCTCTGAAACAGTATGATAGCTTCATGTGAGGAATGAAACAAATTTCAGTCATTAATCACTGAAAATTTATATTCAAATCTGGTGCATATGAAGAACTGCCAATGACATCTGAGAGCTTCAGATTTTCAGTGACACAAATTTCAGTCTGTTCCACACAAAAAGCTATATTGTGGTTTCAGAACATTGTATTTAAAGGATTAGTTCACTTCAGAATTAAAATTTCTTGATAATTTACTCACCCCCATGTCATCCGAGATGTTTATGTCTTTCTTTCTTCAGTCAGTCGAAAAGAAATTAAGGTTTCCGAGGAAAACATTCCAGGATTCTTCTCCATATTGTGGACTTCAACAGTTATCAATGGGTTCAAGGTCCAAATTGCAGTTTCAGTGCAGTTTCAAAGGGCTCTACATGATCCCAGACGAGGAATAAGGGTCTTATCTAGCGAAACAATCTGCCATTTTCTAAAAAAATAAATATATATATACACTTTTTAACCACAAATGCTCGTCTTGCACTGCTCTGCGATGCGCCACGAATTACGTAATCACGTTGAAAAGTCACGCATGATGTAGGCGGAAGTACCATAGTAGGGCGAAAAACTCCATCTCATTTTCTCCTCCAATATCATTGTTTTACGTTTTCTTGTAAAGACCATTTGACCTAGTCTTTGCATGTTCGCATTTTAAACACTTGCTCGTCTGGGATCATGTAGAGCCCTTTGAAGCTGCATTGAAACTGCAATTTGGACCTTCAACCTGTTGAACCCTGTAAAAGTGCACTATACGGAGAAAAATCCTGGAATGTTTTCCTCAAAAACCATAATTTCTTTTCGACTAAAGAAAGAAAGACATAAACATTTTGGATGACATGGGAGTGAGTAAATTATAAGGAAATTTTAATTCTGAAGTGAACTAATCCTTTAAATAAGTTCAACTGAATATTCCGACAAGCATTTTCAAAGCGTTCTCTAAATATCTGTTTACACTGAAGTCCAAACTGTTTATTAGATTGACTGGCCTAATGCAGGACATTTGCATTACTAATCACATCAGGCTGTGGCCTTATTTTGGCTCCAGCCACTCTGTGTTTCTCCACATCTGACGACTCAATGAAGTTATCGCTTCAAACGGCATGTCTGGTTCGCATGACTGCTGTCTGTGACAGGGTGGAGAATGGAATGAATGCTTACGCTTGTGTTTGTGCGAGTGGATGCGGATTTGCTATCTGAAACATCTGCGCTTGTGAAGCTCAAAAGAAGCTACAGATGGCACCCAGACATCTGCAGTATTCCTCATGAGCCACATGCTTAAATCTCTCATGGACAGTTGAAACTTTGGTCAAAGCATTTGCAAAATATGCTGACTCAAACGTTTAATGATCAGCTGTCCTTTGAGATATCAGCTAAATGTTGTATAGATTGAATATTCCTTAACTAATAAGCCAATACTTTTATTTTGATCATTTTATCGTTAGGTCATCAGGGGTTACGTGTTGCAGCGGATGGGCGCAGCAAGGTGAAGAGTGTTTAACACGTAAGTGTCATTTCCTGTATGTTAGATCACTTCCTGAGTGTCATGTTACTTGATTTATATCTTGACTATGTCCTTGTCTCCTCAGCTCTCTGCGAAGGCAATTTCACTTGTAATGAGAACGAGGTGTGTGTCCGTCCGAACGAATGCCGCTGTCGTCATGGATATTTCGGGGCAAGTTGTGATACAAGTGAGATGCTTTTTGTCTTTTTCAGATTAAAGTAACTAATTTTAGTAATTAAAAACCTATTTTTGTCCTTCAGTTAGCTTTGAGGTCTAAATGCTAATGCACTACTAAAAACTGACAAAATAAACTTTTAGCAGATATATACCAAGTTCTGTCATGAAACTCATGACTGTTAGATCGTTAACTATACTGCACAAGCTGATTGTTTCCTGTTGCATCTGCAGCCAATGAGCTTGCTGCTCAACATTTAAATGTATAGTTTACTAAAAAAAGTGAAAATTCTGTCATTAATTACTCACCCTCATGTCTTCCAAACCCATAAGACTTTGCTTCATCTTCAGATCACAAATGAAGATCTTTTTGATCCATAGACAGCTATGCAACTTACATTTTTGACGCTCCAAAAAGTTCATAAAGAGATCGTAAAACTAATCAATATGAATTGAGTGGTTTAGTCAAAATTTTCTGAAGAGACTCGATCACTTTATATGATGAACAGATGTAATTTGAGCTTTTATTCACATATAAACATTGATCAGTAAACATAAACAGAAGCTCAACCGAAACCTGCTTGATGCGTAACAAACCTCTTGCGGAGGTCTCGTGTAACGCACGAGAATGAACCTCATTGGTTCTCACATGCCAAGCAAACATGTAAACAATGCATAAATATATAACTGAGTATCTTCAGCATACCAGTGGAAACTAATTCCATGTTTTCATATAATATTACCAAGTGGCAGCATATATATTGAAAATAAGAGATCCTTGCAACACTCCATAATTTACTGATGTTATCTTAGATTTTTTCCTGTTTAAATATACAAAATGGTAACAGTCTGATAGGTACAATCTAATCCACCTTAATGCCTGTCCCTGAATACCAGTGTAATTTTGTAGTCAATCTATTTTATGATCTATAGTGTCGAACGCAGCACTGAGATCAAGTAACACTAGTATTGAGATACAGCCTTGGTCAGAAGCTAGAAGTAAGTCATTCGTAATTTGATTTCTTTTTCCTGTAAACTACAACATGTGCATCTTTTTGACTCCCCTAGAGTGTCCCGCTCAGTTCTGGGGTCCAGACTGCAAGGGCATGTGCACGTGCCACCCTAACGGTAAATGCGACGACGTGACCGGGAAGTGCACGTGCTATCCCAACCGCTGGGGTGAAAACTGCGAGAAGCCCTGCAATTGTCAAAAAGGGAAATGTGACCAGGAGACGGGCAAATGCACCTGCCATGCCGGTTACTGGGGACCTCAGTGCAACAACAACTGCTACTGCAGCATCAACTCTGTGTGCGATCAGAGCACGGGCCGGTGCATCTGCAACCCTGGCTGGTACGGTCGTAATTGCGGCGCTCAGTGTCTGTGTAATAACTCGCCTTGTGAGCAGTTTACAGGCCGATGTCAGTGTAGGGAGAGGCTTTGGGGTCAACGTTGCGAGCGGTACTGTCAGTGCGTGCACGGGAAGTGTAACCCGGCAGATGGATCGTGTACCTGCAAACCCGGATACAGAGGAAAGCTATGCCGGGAGCCATGTCCAGCTGGGCTCTACGGACAGAACTGCAAAAACAGGTGAGGAAAAATTATATACACTACCGGCCAAAAGTTTGGAATCATTGAGATTTTTTTATGTTTTTGAAAAAAGTCTCTTATGTTCACCAACACTGCATTGATCCAAAATGCCATAAAAAAAACTGTAATATTGTGAAATATTATTACAAATTAAAATAACTGTTTTCTATGTAAATATATTTGAAAATGTAATTTCATTCTCTGATGCAAAGCTGGATTTTCAGCATCATTACTCCAGTCTTCAATGTCACATGATCCTTCAGAAATCATTCTAATATGCCGATTTGCTGTTCAAGAAACATTTCTTAATATTATCAATGTTGAAAACAGTTGTATTGCTTAATATTTTTGAGGAGACCTTGATGCATCATTCATAAGGTTGGGGTAAGACTTATTTTAAAGAAATTACTACTAAAATTCAAAGTGACAGTAAAGACATAATATAATGTAACAAAATAGTTCTACTTCAAATAAATGCTTTTTTTTTTAAACTTTCTATTCATGAAAGTATCCTGAATTTTTTTTTTCACAAAAATAATTATCAACTTTTATTATATGATAATAAGAATATGAAAATGATAATAATAAGGAATGAATGATTTCTGAAAGATTATTTAACACTGAAGACTGGAGTAATGGCTGCTGAAAGTTCAGCAAGAAATATATCTGACTGTTTTTACTGTATTTTTTTTTTTTTTTTTTTGGATCAATTAAAAGCATCTTGGTGAGCTTTGGAGACTCGTTTCAAAAATATTTAAAAAATCTGGTAACACTTTATTTCGATAGTCCACTTTAGACATTCTACTAACTATAATAACTTTGCAACTACATGTAAACTTATTCTTCTAACCCGAACCCTAACCTAACAGTCTACCAATACTCTAGGGCCCTATAATACACCCGGCGCAATGCGACGCAAGGCGCAGCGCAAGTGTGTTTGCTAGTTTGCGCCGTTCGCGTTTTCCCGTTCAGCGCCACGTCCTTAAATTAGTAAATGCATTTGCGCCAGTTAGTGCGCCCATGGGCGTGCTGGTCTAAAAAAGAGGTGTGTTCAGGCCATAGACTGTAAAAAAAGATGGACGACGCGACGCCGCTTCCTTCCATTGTATTGAACTGAAGCCAAAATGGGCTGATGAATGGGCGCCGACACGTTACGCAATACGTCAAAAAAAAAAAAGTTTGGAGCCTGGGCATGCGCAGAAGGAATCGTCAGTTGAGCCGGAGGCGGAGTCGCGGTATCAAACTTCCGCCCAAAGACTGCGTCATCATTCATGTATTTTAAATAGACTATAAAAATTATACACAATTTAAAAGTCTACCTATAAAATAATAGGCTATTCTGTTTCTAGAGCAATAATATTTTTGAAACAGCAAATTCAGTAGATAAAATCAATATAATATGCCACTAGAAACAACTCTAAATCGTCAGAAACGGTCCTGCCATTTTAAATCAAGTTCAACTAACGTTACAGGAGATCGATTGCTGTAGTTAGAGTAAGCTATCATTAGTTTTGTCCTGCTAATTATTATTTTATACCCATAAAAATAATAAGTAACTGCCAGATAACGATCACCTGCTTTTTCCCGACATGGTTAACATTAGGTGTGTTATCTTAACTAATAACATTTATTAATTAGCTTATAACGCCCACATTTGATGTTACAGAAAAAAAGTTCAGTGATCCATCAGATCCTGTAGGTCGGTTAGTACAGTTTACTGCTGAACAACTCATTTTGTTGGTGTTAAATAACAAAGAAATCGAAAATTAACAGTTAGTTAATACATCTTCAATCTCCCCTCGAAGCTCCGACAGTCCTCAGACAAGCTGTCAATCAACTTCGAATCATGACGACACGCCCCGTTTTTATAGCATCAAATTGCTAGCTAAAATCTAAATCATCACAAAAACGAACAATTGAATATATATCAGTGTGATAACAACTACCTTAAATGACCAAAACCATCTTTCAGAAAGTTTTATTTGAAGCAGAATTTATTTTTAAGTTTTCACTGAAGTCTCATTCGACTGCATTGAGAGGGCGGGGTTTATGACCTGTACTGCATCCAGCCTCCAGGGGGCGATCAAAGAGCCCGCGGCTTCACTTTTCAGGACGTATGAGACACACCCGGTTCACCGACACATTGCCGGTGCATTGTTATTTTAAGGAGCTGAAAATAGACTGCGCCATAGACCAACTCAAACCTGGTCTAAAGTCAATGGCGCAATATTTTTTTGTTAGAGCGCGTTGGTAGAAACTGCGCCTCTGGGCGCATCCACAGTGCGCGTTGACTTTGCTTATTACACACAGGGATGCGCATCACACAAACATGGCAATATTAAAAACAAAAGGATTACAGTGTAAAAGAATATTATTGTGTAGGCTACATAAATATAAAAATGTAATGATGAATAGTCATTGCGTGTATTAGAATTAGGCTACCTATTTTCAATTCAGCCTATTACTACTTATAATGATGAACGAAATTGGCTAATTAATTGAACAATCGTGCCAATACACACACATATATATTAACTGACTCATCGTGCGGAGCTATTTGAAAGCCTGCATTTGCAAGCCCGCTTTAACTTCGCGCACGAGCAGATCGGTTTCTTCGCTTGAAAAGCGTTCAGCTTTTCCGCCAACAAATTCCGCCATGTAAATAGCAATCCGCCATGGCACGAGCGCATCTCGCTCTTAAAGGGAATGGGAGATGACACTCTGATTGGTTTATTGAACGTTACGCCCATTACTCATTAAGAGAATAGGGACAACCCATTTCAAAAATGCGCCCTGGCGCACGGACTGTTTTTCCGTCGTTAAAATAGCAAAAATGGATTTGGACACGCCTGAGTGCACCTGTGCCGTGCGCTTTACACTTTGCGTTTAGATCGTTAAAATAGGGCCCCTAATGTAGTGTTGTCATAACTTCGATACGATACGTTGAAAACTATCGATATTCGATACCACAGGGAAAACTGCCATATATAAACTATTTATGTTCCATACTGTTTACCAGAGCACTCAGGCGTTTTGACATAATTTTGAACGTATTTGTCCATTTAAGTGCAATAAGCCACGAAAAAGAAGTCAATTTGGTACTCACGATCTGTTTGAGAGGTGGCTTTATGTGTACGATACTTAGATCAGTGGTGTGCTCACTTTTGGTGTGAGCGCGTAACCTGTGGGAATGAGTAACATCATGAGCAATACAAGGAGGAGGAGGGAGCGAAAACGCACAGCTGGTATCGGTGAATCAATACTGCAGAAAAGCAGAATTGGAACCGTTTTCGGTTTATTCAGTATCGATACATATCGAAATATCGATATTTATGTCAACACTACTACATGAGAGTTTGTTGACATGTAGTTGCAAATTCATTAGTTAGTTGAAATGTAGTTGCAAAGTTACTTATATAGTGAGTAGAATGTCTAAAGTGGACGATCAAAATAAAGTGTGATCAAAACGTTTTAATGATTCCAGAATATTTCATATTCAGAGTTTTATATGTTATTGATTTTACTGTCATAACTTGCTCTCTTTATATTTTGACTGACCATACCTGGACAATCCTGGTGTTTTCTTTTTGCCGTCGATTCAGATGTGGCCACTGTAAAGGCCAGCAGCCCTGTAAGGTGACAGACGGTCGTTGTGTAACGTGTGAGAGCGGATGGAACGGGACAAAATGTGATCAGATGTGTATGCAGGGATACTTCGGAGAGAACTGTAAAGATCAGTGTCCGCCGTGCAAGGATGGTCACTTCTGCAACCGCATCGATGGGAAGTGTTCTCACTGCAATCCCGGCTGGATTGGAGATCGGTATGGATCTTTGGCTGACAGTGAACCCCATTGTAGATGACAGTTATAAAATAATTACTGTTAATTCGACCCAGAAAGGTAGTAAATTATTACAATTTAAAATGACTGTTTTCTATTATAATATATTTTAAAATGTACCTTTTTAAAATTAATTGCATGTGATTAGTGAATCAAACAGGTTTTTGCAATAAAATATCATACCCAAGTAGAAGTGCGTAAAGCGTTTTAGTGAATTCACCTCTCAGTTTTCATATATAGCTCCTTAAGTATCTTTTGGGAATTGACCTTTGAATTGGCGATTTGATTCTCAGTTTTTTTGTATAACATCTGCCATTTTTCTCTTTGTTTAGCTGTGATGTGCGCTGTCCTAATGGCACCTATGGAGAAAACTGTGAAAAAGACTGCAGCCATTGTTTTAATGGAGACTGCCATTTTGCCACTGGAGAGTGTCTTTGTGACCCTGGCTTCTATGGGACATAGTAAGTCACATCTCTGAGTCATACATATATTTAGGTCATCTTGATACCTAGGCCTGTTTTCATTAACGAATGAATCACACAATAAACAAAGAGTCATTCTAAATGGTTTAAAGATGAGTAACTTTAAACAAATTGCAGTCTGCTAAACAGGAGACCAAACCTGTTTAAATGTGCATTGGTTCTTTGTAAATTGAACATGCCTATCATACAAAGACATGATGATACTCGGGTGAAACACAAATTCAACATGATCTGTGATTACAGTGATTGAAGGAGAATAATATAGATGAGCCTGAATCACTTAAATGTTCAGACTCCACTTAAACTTTGTACAGAAGATCATTTCAGTCTTACGGTGTCATAGCTATTGTTGTTTTTTTTTATTAGCGTTTAAAAATAAATAAATAAATAAATAATTATTCCTGTGATGCAAAGCTGAATTTTCAGCATCATTACTCCAGTCTTCATTGTCACATGATCCTTTAGAAATCATTCTGATATGCTTATTTGCTGCTCATGAAACATTTCTTATTATTATCAATGTTGAAAACAGTTGTGCTGCTTAATATTTTTGTAGAATCACTTTGATGAATAGGAAGTTCAAAATATCAGCATTTATTTGAAATAAAAATCTTTTGTAGCATTATACATGTCTTTACTGTCACTTTTGACGATTTAATGCATCCTTGCTGAATAAAAGTATTAATTACATTAAAATTTAAATTGAAAAAATCCTACTGACCCCAAACTTGTGGAGTGGACTGGAGACAGATGGATGGATTACGGAAGAGGATTAGGGCCAAGCAATAATAAAAAAATAAAACCATCTCGAGATTAAAGTTGTTAAATTTCGAGAAAAAAGTCGAAATAAAATGTTGAGAATAAACTCGTTAAATTACGAGAAAAAACTTGTTAAATTTCGAGATAAAATGTTGAGAATAAAGTCATTAAATTACGAGAAAAAAGTTGTTAAATTACAAGAACAAATTCGTTAAATTATGAGAAAAATGTCGTTAAATTTCAAGAAAAAAGACGAGATAAAATGTTGAGAATAAAGTCATTAAATTACGAGAAAAAAGTCTTTAAATTATGAGAATTTGTTCTCGTAATTTAACAACTTTTTTCTTATAATTTAATGACTTTATTCTCAACATTTTATCTCGTCTTTTTTCTCGAAATTTAACAAGTTTTTTTCTCGTAATTTAATGAGTTTATTCTCAACATTTTATCTCGTCTTTTTTCTCAAAATTTGACTAGTTTTTTCTCGTAATTTAACGAGTTTATTCTCAACTTTTTATCTTGACTTTTTTCTCTAAATTTAACGATTTTTTTCTCGTAATTTAACGAGTTTATTCTCAACATTTTATCTCGACTTTTTTCTCGAAATTTAACGAGTATTTTCTCGAAATTTAACAACTTTAATCTCGAGATGGTTTTATTTTTTTTTATTATTGCTTGGCCCTAATCCTCTTCCGTAATGGATGGATGTTCAGCATTCAAAATTTAAAATTATATTCTTGTAATATTTGCATATTGACCTGCAAATGGTTCCTTTAGCAAATGCCAAATTAGTTCATTTCACTATAGCAGCATTTCCACTGAAATTACCTGGAACAATTTTTCTCAGGAACTTTTTTCCCTGAGACCTATTGCTAACTGCGTTTCCATAGCAGTCTAAAGTACCGTGAAGATAGTCCGGTGATGTAGGACTGCGCACGACTTTCCAGTTCCCGCTTGATTTCGTCTTCTGCATATAAGCCTAATAAAGCCTGAACCTCATCGTATTTTTTAAACTCCATTGTTGATTTGAATTGCACCCACAACAGACTGGTTGAAATAAAATGCTGTGTGATCTCAACCAATCAGGATGTTTAGCGCCCAAGTTCCACCCCCGAAAGTTCCAGAACTATGAAAAAGTACTACCTCGTGAGCAGGGACTTTCTGAGGGGGAATTTTTCACCCAGAACTTCATTTAGACCCTGGTTCCTGCGGTTGAAACACATCGAGTACCACCCCAAAGTTCCTAGTTCCTGGGTAAAGTTCCTGCGGTGGAAACGCGGCATTAGTTGATGAGATTATTAAAATCTTATTATCTAAATACTGACCACAAACTGCTCTTAAATCTGCATATTATCTTCAATTGATGAAACATCACTTAATTGAAGACAAGAGCAGAAAACACATTAAAATAAAATGTATTTTTGCGCAATACTTCCGTTTTCTCTGAAACACATTTTAAATATTTTGTCAGTTTCAGTTCAATGTCTTTTAATGAGAATTTCGGTGCTTGTTTCATTTATTATAAATGCTCATTCCTCTTTTCTTTTCTTGGATTTGCATTGCCAATATCTACATAATTGCCTGTAATTCCCCAAACTACCTTGTTCCATTTTCACTGGAAACTCTTGTTGCTTTTGTACACAATGCTTGTATTGATTCGCGTTCACAGTGCTCTTTGCATTTCTTTTCATTTTAGCTGCAACCTGACCTGTGAGTTTGGTCAGTTTGGGGTGAACTGTGCCCAGACCTGTCCATGTCACGACAAGAACTGCAACCCAGTGTCAGGGGCCTGCAACCTATGTAAGAAACCCTTCCTGTTTCTCTTTTAAAAATTCAATGTCATTTCTCAAGCTTTGTTATGCCATTTGCTATGGAGACTCAAAAGAACTCCTAAAGTGTTGAGGCATACTTGTGGGGTCCAACAGCAGTCATATTTTCCATTACGTAAAGGGAGGGAGGAATAGCTGCCCAGTTGACACAGAGGTCAACTCAAAATTCAACCTTTTGACTCAACGGATTTGCAAGCATGTCGGTTACTCAATTTTTTAAATCCAGCAAATGCAGCACAACATCATGTCATGATCATTACACACATTATTGCAGTGTGTTACAACCATCCTGGCAGATGGTTGATATTCCCTAGCTAAGCTGTTTTCATCAATGCTATATTAAAAGGGATGTACACTATTGTTCAATGTTTGGTGTCAGTAAGCTTCTTTTTTTTTTTTTTTTTTAAAGAAATAACTTTTATTCAGCAAGGATGCATTTGATCAAAAGTGACATATACATAAATACATTTATAATGTTACAAAATAAATGCGGTTCATTTTAACTTCCTATTCATCAAAGAATCCTGAAAAATGTATCAGTTTCCACAAAATATTAGGAAGCAACACTGTTTTCAACATTGATAATAATAACTAAAATTTATATTTAAAACAATAATTTAAAAAAAAATGCCAATGTGGTAATAAAAATAGGTTTATTTTCCCAGATATATTCCCTGAAAAGTCTTATAATCTTATAAATTTACCTTTATCTTTAAATATATCTTATCTTAACATTGCTAATACATTTTTAATGGTAAGCAAGACAAAAAAATATGATGTTTTCCAAAACATTTGAATGATCAACTTAATAAAATGTTTTCCCAACATTCCCTGAACATAAAATTTGGATTTGCGCACTTTATTTGATTGCTTTGCGTGAGACACAGACTTGAAATTGAAGTCACTATTGCCGTCTCTAGGAGTGTATTTATAAAGTTCATTCATTTTTAAGCAGCATAATCTTCAATATCACTGGATTAAATAGACATTCATTTCTCTTTAAAAATCAATGAGAAACTTGTTGTGCAGGCAAAAGAAACACACAGCTGCTATTGGTAACATGCCTGCGTAGTCCTCACTATGTAGGTCACTGCTGTAGACAGCAGCAGTTTAACATGGCGGCCTTGATGGTGTTTCCAGAGTGGTGTCTTATTTTTACGGCTGTGTTTTTTGGCTCTTTTCCTGCCTGCTCGCAGAGTTAGTGAGAGCCGGGGTTGTTTCACACAGCTGAGAGAAATACTACAGGAAAAGAGAGAGAGTGATGAGGAAAGGTGTGGATCAGGAGAGGTTTCACAGAGACCTGAGTGAAGGCAGTAATGATGTCATCATTGCCGACCTTTGTGAGGCCTTCCTCAAACGCAGCTGTGCTTTCAGGACGTGTGTGGATGTCCCCGCACCACACGCTACACCCGGACTGAGCTCAACACATCTGTGAGCCTAGAGCACAAATCAAAGAGTCAAAAAGGTTGTCATTAGCTATTATGCTTTGACTGTTGGTTTTTCAGTAGCAAATGTTTGCACAAGAAATATTACGAAAGGAGCATTTGGGTTCAGCTGAAAATAATTTCGACTTGTACCTCTGACAAAATTGCTGCACAGATTTCAAGTGCATTTAAATTAACTATGCACTTAAAGGGTTAGTTCACCCAAAAATGAAAATTCTGTCATTTATTGCTCACCCTCATGCCGTTTCACACCTGTAAGACCTTCGTTAATCTTCAGAACACAAATTAAGATATTTTAGTTGAAATCCAATGGCTCTGTGAGGCCTTCATAGGGAGCAATGACATTTCCTCTCTCAAGATTCATAAAGGTACTAAAAACATATTTAAATCAGTTCATGTGAGTACAGTGGTTCAATATTAATATTATAAAGCGACGAGAATATTTTTGGAGTGCCAAAAAAAAAAAAAAAATAACGCCTTATTTAGTGATGGCCGATTTCAAAACACTGCTTCAGGAAGCATCAGAGCACAATGAATCGTTGTATCGAATCTGCTGTTCGGAGTGCCAAAGTCACGTGATTTCAGCCGTTGGCAGTTTGACACGCGATCCGAATCATGATTCAACACAAAAGATTCATAACGCTCTGAAGCTTAATGAAGCAGTGTTTTGAAATCGGCCATCACTAAATAAGTCGTTATTTTGTTTTTTTGGCGCTCCAAAAATATTCTCGTCGCTTTATAATAATATTGAACCACTGTACTCACATGACCTGATTTTAAATATGTTTTAGTACCTTTATGGATCCTGAGAGAGGAAATGTCATTGCTTTGAATGCAGGCCTCACTGAGCCATCGGATTTCAACTAAAATATCTTAATTTGTGTTCTGAAGATGAATAAAGGGTGTGGAACGACATGAGGGTGAGTAATAAATGACAGAATTTTCATTTTTGGGTGAACTAACCCTTTAAAGAGGACCTATTATGCTTTTTTACATTTTCAACGAAATGCCTCAATTGGAGTCTTGATTTTTTAATTCGGAAAACGTACATGTTACAATATTTCTAATTTAAATAACACCCAATCCATATGCAAAATAAAGAGACGTGGTCTGGTAGAGTCGCATTAATAGCGTGTTGCGGTTATGATAAGGGACATGACATTTCCAGTTGACCAATCACAATACACTGGTCCAGCCGACCAATCAGAGAACATTGCACTTTTCAGAAGGAGGGGCTTCATGGAGACAGGAACTAAACAGTGTGTTAATAACAGACTGCCAAAAGAGGTGCTGCAACAATGTAAATTATGTGACAAATAATGTGATTTTTGAACATTCAAGCATGAAATCATATTGTAGTAAACCCCTAAAACAAAATAAAGACTCTGGAAAAGGGCATAACATGGCCTCATTAAAGGGTTAGTTCACCCAGAAATGAAATTTATGTCATTTATTTACTCACCCTCATGTCGTTCCACACCCATAAGACCTTCGTTCATCTTCAGAACACAAATTAAGATATTTTTGATGAAATCTGAGAGTTTTTTTTTTTAATCCCCCAATAGAAACCAACATAATTACCACTTTCAAGGTCCAGAAAAGTACCATAGACGTTGTTAAAATAGTCAACGTGACTACATTGGTTCAACCTTAATGTTACGAAGTGACGAGAATACTTTTCGTGTGCAAAAACAAAACAAAAATAACTAATTTATTTAACAATTTCTTCTCTCCCCTCTCATTTTAGTGCAGGCTTCCAGGTTCTACGTCCTAACGCAGACTCATTATTGGCCGGCTCCTGCATCAGCTTCACTAGCATGTGTCGTGCTGCTCACGCAAACAGCGTCGGCCAATACTGAGTCGGTTTTCGGACGTGGAACCTGGAAGCACTGCACTATACAACAGCACAGGAGAATAAGAGGGGAGGGAAGAAATTGTTAAATAAAGTTATTTTTGTTTTGTTTTTGCACACAAAAAGTATTCTCGTCGCTTCATAACATTGAGGTTTGAACCACTGCAGTCACATCGACTATTTTAATGATGTCTTTACTACTTTTTTGGACCTTGAATGACTGTAATTACATTGCTTTCTATTGGGGGATAAAAAAAAAAAAACTTGGATTTCATCAAAAATATCTTAATTTGTGTTCCAAAGAATTTGTAAACGAAGCTCTTACGGGTTTGGAACGACATGAGGGTGAGTAATTAAATACATTTTTGGGAGGACTAACCCTTTAATACACAGTTTATTATAAACATTTGTGATTGGCCAGCTGGTTGTGTTTATCTGGGTTTAATTTTCACCTTTGGACTTTTTCAATGTTGCTTAAATATTAAACATGACACAACATATGCATATTGAACTAATAATTGGCCTTGGATGATCCAGACGAAAAATATGGTGCATCCAAACAGCAGAAATTCTTCATTGTCAGCAGTGCCAAGTTAAGCATCCCATCCCTGTCTTTGTTTATGAACGGAAGAGCCAAATGGCCACACATTATGCTTCAGTGATAATGCCTGTTGGCAACAGATCCAAAGAAGCCACTGGCTGACTTCCTGCATCTCACAGGACACAACTGCTAGTTCTTAAACTCCTGAACTGGTGTGGGGATTTCAAGTACATTTCATTTAATTTTGGTACAATGTTCTTTAGCATGGGAAAAAAAAAACTCAAGATAATGTAAAAGCTGTTTAATGGGAAATGCCATTTGCAATGATGCAACATGAAATTATTTTTAGTACAAATTTGAAAATATGTGGAATTATTACAGCTCTCAGGAAGACTTGATTCTGATTGGTCAATTGTGGTTTTCTGCCATGTACTTAAAATGTTCATTAACCTTTATGTTGTGTAAACTTCAATATCACTGCATTAAAAAAAAAGCTAAAAATAGTCCTCATCTTGTCAGAGTTTATTTTGTGATAAAGATCAGCTGACTGTACATTACCCCCTGTTTCAGATTCGAAGATGAAATATTCTATATTTTCAATTACTTCTTAAACTTAGAGTATTTAGAAGAAGGTATTACCTGTTGTTCTGCACACCTCAGTTGTACTTTGGCCTCCTACTGCAGCCATGTTTTCACTGAACAGCCTCCATCTCTCCTGAAAAAAGCTGTTAAATGAGACAACTGGATAGAAACGTGTGTTATTGACATTTTTATATTGCAAATTTTACACTCTCCATCTGTCTCTCTCAGATCCTAATCAGCGGATGGGAGTAATAGCTGCGGGAACGCTGGTAACATTCCTGCTGGTGGTTCTTCTGTCTCTGCTGTGCTGCTGCTTTCTCTGTAGCAACAAAGACAACCGCAAGTGAGTGAAAATCAACACAAGTCAGTCTCAACCTTCTAAATGAAAAGTTAAAAGGTTAAAACACTTTCTCCAGTTACAGTTTATTGTGCTTTATTGTACAATCACAAGGAAGTTATTTGTAGATTTTATGAAGGGTTTAAACATTGGGCCACATTCATGAAACTTACGCAAATATGAGTAAGTTCTGTGTAATTTGTGTGTAAAATGGACTTTCCCTGAATACTTTCCTCTGGATTCAACCTCAGATTTGATAGTTAAATGTGTTAATGAATTCTTATCATTCATGCATAGGATGCTTTGACTGTTTGAGTAGTTTATCAAATTTTTTTTAAATTCAAATTTAAAAAGTAAATTCAAAAAGTAAAAAGATTAAATTTAATCAAATTTAAAAAGTATTAAATTTAAAAAAATTAAATTTAAAAAGTAAATTCAAATTTAAAGTAAATTTAAAATGTATTGAATGTGTCAGATAAACCCCTACCCCAATTAAATAATCAGATTTTTTTTCCTCCAATTTTAGGGTATCACATTCATATAGAAGTTTGTTTCCACAACTGAATAAAAAAAATAATAAAAATTGCAACTTTTTATCTCACAAATCATACTTTTTTTTTCTCAATATTGCGAGTTCACATCACTCAATTCTGACTTTATAACTCACAATTGCAACTTTATATCTCACAATTCTGAGAAAAAGTGAGAATTGCGAGATAAAATAAACAATTATCTTTTAAATTGTTTTATTCTGTAGCAGAAATAAACTTCCATACATTCATTATACACTAGTTATTTGATAAAAATACAGTAAAAATTGTAGTATTGTGAAATATTATTACAATATAGTTGTAATAATACTTTATTACAAAGTATTATCTATTTAAATATATTTTAAAATGAAATGTATCCCTGTGATCATTACTCCAGTCTTCAGTGTCACATGATCCTTCAGAAATCATTCTAATATGCTGATTTGCTGCTCAAGAAACTTTTTTTGATGAACAGAAAGTTCAAAAGAACTGCATTTATTTGAAATCTTTTGTAATCACTAAAGTGTCTTTACTGTCACATTAGATCAATGCAGCTTTGCTGAATATTAAAAAATGATATCATCACAATTAATACAAGACTATTTAATAAACGAGTCAAGGCATGAGTCCATCTGTCAAACCTCAATTAACCAGCAACATGCTTTTTAAACAACTAGTGTAGAGCGGTACTGCTCAAATAAACTGTATGTGAACGTAACCGGATTTAGTGCTGTAAAACTGGACTGACATCCACATTCTGCTGCGGCGATGTGAACGTGGCCATTGTGTCCATCTCAAACTCGCCACTGGCAAAGAACATCTTTTAACAAAGCCTGTCACCAGAATTGTTCACAGCTCGCTGAAGTGAAAGCCTCCTCTGTTCTCTGCAGTCAGTCGGGAAAACTCAAGACTCTCGTGTTCTAGAAATCACAGTCGGCTGTTTTCTTAAACTTTCCACCTTTTCTAAATGGCTGGAAAACTAAAGAACGTAAGACCAACTGAGCCTAGATTTCCTCAGTTTGCCCGTGAGGCAGATAAATCCTTACATTTCTCCTTCTTTGAACATCAAATCTATAATCTCTATGGTTTGATGGTGGATGCCATTTATGCTGGAAGTCTATCGCTCTACACTAACACACCAACAATATATAATCCATTTCAGGGCAGTGTAATGTTGGTCTAACGTCACCCTTCCTCTTTCAGCCCTGACCAGGAAAACTCCACCAACAGCAAGAAGGCCAAAATAATCCTCTGTGGTGGATTCAGTCGAATCAGCACCAAACTGCCCAGAATCCCTCTGAGAAGACAGAAACTACCCAAAGTTGTTGGTATGTCTTCATTTTCCATCATCTAAAATTACATACAGCAGACACTTAATATGATGTTGCTGATGTTTAGTCTTCAATAGTTTAACAAAAACATTTCAGTGAGTATAATAGTGACATCATTTTCGTGATGGGGCATGTTTTAATGAAAATCTCCTTTAGCCCAAACAGTGTCATTTTTAATATCGGTAACCTAAACGTTCATTTAAAGGTGCAGTGTGTCATTTTTTCAATGTAAATCTTTTTAATCCTAGTTTAATGTTCAGAAAGAACTACAAGATGCGTTCTAGTTCAGCTAGATGGAGCGTAACTGAAGAACACAAGCCTTAAGTTGCATTTTTAGAGGTTTATAACACTTTTTTAATATCTGTCATCATTTACTCACCCTCAAGCTGTTCTAAACCTGCATAAATGTATTTGTTCTGCTGAACACAAAGGAAGATATTTTGAAGAAAGTTTGTAACCAGGTCACTTTGGGGTACCATTGACTTCCATAGTAGGAAAAAAAATACTATGGAAGTCAATGGTGCCCCACAACTGTTCAGTTTTCCTTTTTGAGTGAACTGTCCCTTTACATAAATCAATTGTTGGTTGACTTACCTCTGTGGCACTTTCAAATCATTGCTGTGTTGAGTTGTTTGTGTTTGTCATATCGAATTCTGGCTCAACCAATGGCGTGAGTTCGGGGCGGGGCTCTCTGTTTGCCTGACCAATGGCAGATGTGGCAGTGGTTGGGAACCTGTTTGGAAGCAATCATAATTTATGCAATTCTGTTTGCTGCCTCTACTGGCTAAAAGCTTCAGTCAGAATGAAAATGGTCTGCATTGACCCAAAAAAAAGTCTTTAGGTTTTCATCTGAATGGAATGCTCTGGGTGCATGTATTATTTCCCTTGGCTCCATGTGAAGCTTCAGGTCCTTATTAATCTGTACCCAAACAGACATTCGTTTTCTTATTCCCCGTATTTCTCCCCTCATTTCCCTATTTCTTATTAAAACAGACGGCTGGGAGCTGAATGTTCCCCCAATCAAAGACTCCTCTGTTTTTGCCAGGATGGAACCCCTGTGTGGAGTTCTTGTGGTTGGGGAACTGTATGGGCTGCTGCTGCCAGGAGCCAGTTTTAGAGAATATTAAAGTGGCCATGCAAACATATTATACTTTTTTTTTTTTTTCTTTTTTTTTTTTAAGGCAGTTTGTTTGGTATATTCATTTTGGACTTGGATTCGGAGACCAAATCGTAAAAGGCACGGCGTACTTAAGTTAGCACTGCCGAACGCTAAATGAAGCAATTTGGACTTTTTAAATATAAACAAAACGTGGGTTAGTTTTACAGTGGAGTATTGCAGCTGTTTTTCTTTAGCATGCACAAATAAAAGAGGTCAAATGGTAACACTTTACGATAATTCTCATCTGTTAGGGAAAGTAAGGGATAATGTACATCCAGCCGGTTGTTATCTCAGAACAAACCCCAACAGGGTGATCAGAAAAATGATTCAGCGAAAAGCTCAAGTATAATTGGTCAGAATACTACTTTGTCTCGACATGCTGTGACTTAAGCGTCCACTTGAATCTTGGGTCATCTCCAAATCACAAGCAAAAATCCAGGTCCCCTGAATTCTCCTTTTACAAAGAATATGGATGGCAGCTTTAATTAAAGCAATCAATACCCTAGTGTATAGGTAACAGACAGTCACAGGTGAGCACTATTTAGTTATTTAGTGACAGAGAGCCTGAGAGAAAACCCAGAGCCATACTGTCCTTGAGAGACATGTGCTTTCACGCTAATTTACCACATTACATAAGTTAAAGAGTCACTGCCATCAGACCCGGGTGAAGAAAAATCCTGTCTAAAACAATAAGGTCACTGTTGGTTATGGCCTGCAGATTGTTTCAATAAAACCCCTCAAGCTGTTAAATTCTGGATAGACAACAAAGAACAAGCAAGTAGTAAAAAGAAATAAGAAGATGGCACTTTAGTAGATGAGATATGACCAGTGTTCAGCTCTCAAACACAAACTGGCCCTTTCATCCACAGACTTTATGAGAAAATCGACTGAGAATGCGTGTAAAGTGTCTCTTTCATCTGACAAATCAAAGAGTGTTAAATGACTCCGGAGACGACCAAATTCAACTCAAAACAATGTTGCTTTTCACGCTCACTCTTGATTGGTAAACAAATGGGGCTTGCGATAACATATGAGAGGGAGAACTGAAAGCAAACGCAGATGTAGCGTCTACCCTGTTCTCTTCCCCACCCCCTCAAACTCTTCACTTCATGGGAGGAGCTGGATGAAAATGTCGCTCTCTTTCCCTCTTTTTCCTCTTCCTCCTTTTCCTGTTGCGGTTCTGCTATCCTCATTGGCCGACTGGAGCAGTGAGGTCTGCTATTTTTTCCTTTTCTTTTCTTCCCCCATTTTTTTTTTTTTTTTTTGAAACTCTACCCTCACAGGAGAGCAAATGGGGGGCTGGGGGTCTTTAGGCAGGAAATGACTAAATTTACCTCAGTGTGTTTCAGAGCCATTTTTACTCATACTAAAGCTGGTAATGACAGATTTAATACAAAACGGAGAGAAAAAAAAAAAAAAATGAAAATGTTTATTGTTTCATCTCCTCTTGACCTACATTGTGTCTCTCACTATAATTTAGATTTAGGAAAAACATATTTTTACACCAATGAAGTTGATCTGTCTTGAATCAAACAGGCATATTCAGATGATTCTCACAATACCTGTCAAGAACACGTCATATTTCAACCCTAAACCGAAAGAATGAAACAAGAAACTATACTTTACACAAATATATATTTAAAAAGTACATGGTATTATTTGATAGTATCTGTACTGAATTTGCTAAAATACTGATTTAAATAAAAATTATGTTAAAGTATGCAAATATGATGTAGGAAAAAAAAAAAGAGTCACAGTGGCTTCCCCGATTGCAGACCGATTGCATTTTTGTTACAGATATTTTGAGCCAATTACTGTTCTGTTTTATTTGCAAATGTTTTATGCAATATTCCAATTTTGCACACAAGATAAATTCGCAACTTTGGATGGAAACATAGCTATTGAGAATAATGGGAATTACAAAAACAGTTAAACATCTGGATACATTACATATTGGGGCGTGTACACAATGCAAAGATTCGTAGTAGTTAAATAATAGTTATTTTTCCTTTTGATTTTGAGGTGACACGCAACTTCTGCATGTTTCTGAGATTAGCTCATTTACTTTTTAATTCTGTATCATATTTGGTTAATTTATTTCCATTATCTCAAGTATTTAACTAAGACCAACGAAACACTGTAAAGAGCGAACATTGAACAATGTTCCTTGCAAAGCTTTTTAGCTCTTGATCTAAAATTCTCTTAGTCCAAGTCTATAAACATGTTTCTGGAGAGGCGTCAGAGAGACAGGCCACCTGCTGCCCTACACCAGAGTACTGCAGCTGTGGGGACTAGTGCAGCTGGGATGTCCCAGTAATGCACTTTTGTTCAAGACAGAGGGTGGGCTGCCAGACTGGTCTAAGTCTGTCTCCTACAAGACAGCAGTTGTCCGATGTCAGTAAATGGCTTAGTAACAGCCTTGTATCTGTCCTCATGCATCCTCAACATACATGTCATGCCATTTCATGGTGTGGCAAGACCCACGGGGGCATCATGAATCTGCATGATCAAAGTTCTGGTGACATCAGCAGAGAACAGAGAGAAGATATTCCTTTGACATTGCGGAAAAAGTTCTTCCAGCATCTACAGCTGTTTGGAAAAAGTATAAAGTATGGAATGTAAATTGTTTCACTGAAGGCAAAACTCCAAAAATGCAGTTTTATATCTCTGTGGTTTTTACTGCTATGTGCTGTTGAAATGTTTATTTTTGCAAATTTACTTTCAAAGCCTTTTTTTTTCACCCTGGGAGAATGTTAGCATAAACCCTTTGCTAGCCGATTGCAAAAGCTTGAGTGTTTCTGAAAGAAGCACATATGCTAGCTCTAAAACAGCTATGCTAAAACATGAAAGTTAACCTTTTTTTTTTTTTCCCAGTCTTTGAGTGTTCTACACTTTGAGGGTGTGTGTATAATCTAAACTAAACAGCTCATAGTTTGTCAAGTGCCCAAAATAAATCTTTCATTATGTACAGTAAATCTTGTTGCTGGTAGTTTTACATACTGTATAAAGGCCTTGACACACTAAGCCAATCGTCTGCCGTCGGTGAACACCTGTTGGGCTACTTTTTGAGGTGTATTCAACACGTCAGCTCTAGTCTGGCTCACATTCGTGGGAGTTCGGCTAAATCGGGGGTGTCTGTGAGAGAGATCACTCTGATTGGCTGTTCAGTTTAGCGAGCGAGTTAGTGCTCCAGAATAAATGCGAAAGAGCTGAAAGCGAGCAAACAAGTCACGATGGCACAGACTGAAGGCTGTTCAAATTTTATGCCATCTTATCTGAGCATTCCAAAACGTGAACATTTTTATAATCTCCTAATGGTGTGTTCAAGCGCAGCTTTTTGGCCCAGATGCAGCTGACATGAGGTGACAACACAGTCGGCTTTTGTTGCTGCTAGTTCTTTGACATTAGTTATTGAAGCTACTAGTTATTGAAGCCATACATGAAAAAATCATTTACAACCCATTTTATTTCATAGTGAAACTTGCCATTTAATAAGAGAAAATGAGGATGAACATGTTTTTATCAATCAGGAGTTGATTAGATTGTGGAAAGTGTTACATACCCATTGTTGGAGGAGGAGGGGCTAAAAAATAAGTGGGCTTGGTGATGTCACCTGAAAAGGAAAGTTGTTTCAGAGACAGAGAAACTTATATTAAAATGAAAAATCATGCATAATAAGACAAAGAACATGTATAAAAACTTAAGTGAATGAAGTCAGTCTTGAATGCATGTTGACTTGAAAGCAATCTTCTGATCTTGCCTGGAAGGTTTTGCATGGCCAAATAGCCAAAAGAGCAGTGTGAGAGAGGTGTTTCCAGGCCAAGAAAATGTGGTTAGCATCTACTCTAGTTCCTCCTGGCTGAGAGGAGATGTGAGCAGCAAGCCACAGGAATTCTGAGCTGACCATCTTTTCTAAGTCAGCATGAATGCATCATCACATACTGTATAAGTGGGCGGAAGGAAGCGGCCTCTTGAAAACCACCGTGACCTTCATTAGGACCACAGTCCCACGAAGGAGAACAGGGCAAAAAGTTACCACTGTATATTTGTAAACTTTTGTGATTATTTCGCATTTTTCAGTTCCTTACAAGCTGTTGTTGAAAGAATCCAACACAAACATCTGTTGAAAAAACTCAGAGCGGGACTCAATCCGGCGTCTTGGGCATGGAAGGCAGGTGCATCCTTGTTAGCGCGCCTGCCTCCCATGCCAGTGACCCGGGTTCGAGTCCTGCTCAGAGTGGGGCAGTTAGGACCGGAAGGGTTAAATTTGGTGCCGTGACCCAGTGTAACATAGGCCAGTAAGAGCTATGCATGTAAACCTCACTCTTCTGATCTCAAGAAGCATGCTAGCGACTGACGCTAGAGGCTGCAGCCTTTACCACCCTTATTAGCACGCCCGCCTCCTATGCCGGAGATGCCGGTTCAAATCCTGCTCGGAATGGCTACACCCATTTACATATAATGTAAATATACATATAATTTAAAACTACATAGTATTTTTTTTTTTTTACGGAATTTTATAAAATACGGTTTTATTTATTTAAAAAAATGAATTACACTATACTGTACAGTTTTATCTATCTATCTAAAAAATAATTTATTCTTTGAGACTAATGGAAATTATATATATATATATATATATATATATATATATATATATATATATATATATAAATAAAACATTTCCATAATTTTTTTTTTTGGAAAAGTACATCTGCATGCATTAAATATTAAGAATTTGGGGGGAAATGTGCTTTCATTTCATGAGAATAATGTCACAAAAGTTGGAACCAGTTAAAACCACGTAAACCAGGTTGACCAGTTAGATCATGCTTGATCATATACTGCTAAACAACATGGCTATGATGGCCCACAAGCAACAACCAGCTCTAACTAGCAGTACTAACCATAATCCAATTTACCACTCTAAATTCTTAGGTCTTCAGTAGCTTGCAGAACATTCCAGTAGCGTGCTTTGAAGTGTAGTGTTTCAATCATGTGCTGTCAATGCTGGCTTTCATACAGATTATCCACACTCCACTATTTGCCCTTGTCAGTCACTAATGCAGACTGTAGAGCCTAACATCATCATATATGTAGTCAAAGAGCCTTTGTGTGTTGTGGAACCCAGGGAGCCTTCTTCCACTGTTTTGACCTGACCTCTATGTTTGTTTTCCTCTTGTCCAAACCCTTAGTCACCCACCACGATCCTGAAAACACCTTCAACAGTATTATCGAGCCGCCCTCCGTGGTGGACCAGCCTTCTCCATCATGGTCTTCCCAGGAGTCCTTCTCTTCCTTCGAGACGAGCGAAGATGGGCCCGTTTACTGCATACCCCATGAAGGTGAGCGGGAACTAGCGCAGATAAGCCATCTGTTTGTGCAACATGGAAAATAGATGAGGGAGTTAAGAAATCTCCTGACAATTTTATTAAATGACCCCAATTCTGTGGTAAACGCTTGGCCTCTGGGTGCTTATATCACGTGCATTGAGTTAATACAAACAGCAAACGCTATAAATGGCCAAGTCAGCAGATGCAAAGCTTTCAGGATGTGACTCGGGACTTTCTGCAGAAACATTGTTGTGGGAGATTGCTGGAAAATTATATAAAAGCATTTTAAGGCAAAATACTCAGGCATTTTTCCATGATGATGTGCAGTTGTGGTGTTTCTATCTGGTAATACACATACACTAATCTTTAGGAGTGCTCATTATTTTATTCTAGATGTTTATTACTATGCTCAGTTTTTAAATATAAATCAGTATAGTCAAAGTTTTTGTTCAGAATTAAATATTAAATGGCTTAATATTGTACGTTCTAAATAATACACACTATAGAGTGTATACTGTTTGTTCAGAAAAAGCCAACAAAACAGTGTTAAAAAATGTAAATGAAAATTAGAAATGTTGCCTTAAAAAATGAAATAAAATGTGTTTAAGTACTACAATTACTAAATCTAATACTGAAATGAAAAAAAGAATGCTAAACAGAAATTTAAAAAATAACAAAAATGTCAAAAGTAGATGATAAAATTATTTTTAAAAAACTTCAATTAAAATAAAAATGGGAAATATAAAAATGAAAGGTAATTAAAAATATGAATAAATGCTATAATAGTATATAAATAATACTAAACTAATAATACAGCAACAAACGTGACAAAAAATGCCCCTGAAATTCAAAATATGAGGAATAATTTAGAAAACAATTTGTGTTTTAGAATCCAATTTTCTATAAAATTTTCTAAGATTCTGCAGACTGATCAAACAATGACAAATGTCAACACAGAGGTGTTAAATAAAAATTGTGACTGATATTACTTTCAGTTCATTAAATCACACAGGAAATGGCCAATCAGTTTTTCTTTTAATTTTCTATAGTTTTTTTGAGATGTTTAACAATTAGAACTAAGACATTACTACAGTCATAGAGATATCTTTCTCTTCCACTTACCCCTTACATTTACCTATTTCAGAGACTATGAACGAGAGCTGTGAGAAGCAAAATTCTAGCGCTGCTCAAGAAATATCATCAACACCCAATGATGAGGATGCAGGAGAGTACACATCCCTCAAAGACACAAGAGAAACAACAAAACAGTATGTCAGCGATGGGAGTGAGCAACCTCTCCTGAAGTCTTCAGACAGCGAGGGCTCCACCAGTGGTTCCGAGTCAACCATAGGAGCAGTTTACGCCCATGTTGCCCGCCTTTCCAAACACTCCAAAGAGGAGGAGGACACTGCTTCACCGGAGAAGACGAAAGAGAAGACGAAACCTCGTCCTCCAGACCCTTCCACCAAACCGAAGGTCTCCTGGATCCACGGAACATCCGGAACCAACCCAACAGAGCAAAGCCAGACTCCATCACCACAAAAAGAGAAGAAGAAGAACAACTCAGAAGGTTCTGGAAAGGCTGATGAGAAGCAGCGGTCAAAGGAGAAGTCGAGCAAGAATAAAGAAAAGAATCAGGATAGTAAGAAGGCAGATGGACCCGAATCCCCAAGCAAAAGCAAATCTCACAAAGCTTCGGATACCATAGAGCACCTCAACGGAACATTTCAGAATGCCCTGAAGAAGATTGGAAACTTCCACTCGGACAAGAAAACAAATGACACCAACAAAGATCCACCCAAGAGCCCAAAGATCATGCATCCACACATGAACTCTGAGGCCGCCACGCTCCTCGCGGCTCAGCTGAAGGAGAAGACCCAAAGCCTTAATCGGAACGAGGGTCTCACGGTGGGCGTCAAACCCAACGGTGTTTCAACACCTCAAGCCAACCGAGAGAAACCCACCCCTCCTCAAAAGACCAAGCGCTCTGCAACTGGGACCAACAAGCCCCTTCTTCCCACCTCCAGCAACCTCCAGAAGATGGTGGCTCCTATTTCAGACTCTTCTCCTGAACCTAAAAGCCTGGAAAAACAAGGGGTTAATGGGACCAGAGTTGAAGGAGATGCCACACCAAAGAAAACACCCATCAAAAAACCACCAAGGAAGAAAGGAAAGGAGGGAACACTGGAGACGGAAGGCAAAACCACTCCAAAGACGGCCATTATGCCACCTCAGACTGTCAAATAGATCCTCTTTGATCACATTGGTGCGTCTGTTTTTTTGAAAACATAAACGTACAGTTTTTCCTAACTTTGTTAAACATTTTATATAGGAATTGGATGGATTTTTCTTGAAATGGACGAGCTGCTTATAGGTTTTAATATTTGGAAGGATTGTGGTTCTCGTTAACTCTTTGAAGTCCTGGAATCGGAAACAACGCCGTGGCTTGTGTACAGTATTAAAAAGGAAGAGTAAATGAATAATGTAATAAGCTCATTTTGTATGCTCTCAGTTTTACATATGCATTACTCAAAGTCCATTGTTTTGAATTTGCCAATGCTATCGTAATTGCAGGTTTTTGTGTCTTAAAATTGTATTTAGCACTGTATTCATTGGTGTAAAGAATGAACCAAAGGTACTTTAAAAGGTACAGGAAGAATGATGCCATTATTAAATTTTCACTCAGGCCATATATGTATATTCATTACCTTGTAAATGATAAAATTGTCTGCTTAGTTTCTAGGACATGTCATTTGGTTCACGTTCACCAGTACTTCACCTAGCATTATGCTTTTTAAGCTGAAAACGATAGTTCTTTGCTAATCCACAGTGATATCTATCCTTGCTGCTGAATCTAAACTCTAGTTTTTCCCTTGAAAACAGACTTGTTTTCCTTTTCCCATAAAGTACCCACAATCGGTAATGCATCTTATTTTTTTTTTTCAGGCCAGATAAAGTAAGTACACAAAATAAATGCAAATATATAACCTCTCTCCACTGGGATATCAATATCAGTTTTGAACATATATTGGTGATATTTGCATTAAAAATAAGCACTTAAATTAATGTTTTTCCAATAACAATCTTAAAATTATCAGTAATGCTTTTCATGCCTTATTGCAAATATCACATTCTTATCTGTACATGACTGAAAGTTTATGCAGCACAGTAATAAGTTATATATAATTATTTGTCCTGCCAAAGAAACAATCATAATGCCTGAAAGATGCCAGTATAATACAACCTACAAGTCAGATTAAAGGGTATTACCTTAATTATTAATTCTTGACTATACAGTTGCAGGAAGTTCAATGCATCAACATTGTTTCCGGTGTTAAAATAATGCACAATAATGGCTCATGACTACAGCTTATGTTTATTTTTGAAGTTTGCTATCAGAAACACCCCATAGCACTTGCAAATATTTTTAAGATGACACCAACAGAATGCAAAAAAAGAGTTCATGAATAACTGGACGGTTATATTTGAACAAAGAACATAGGGTTAAATGTTCGATCTGGGCCTGCAGCATTTTAGAGTTTGTAAGCAGGTTCACAAAAAGCAGATTTTCGATTGTGGTGTACAGTAACTGCTATTCCCATATATGGTACCTTATATTTTTCTACATGCTAAGATATTTTGTAATAATATTTTTACCTTCATTTGTAAGCTGTGCTTATACAACTTATATCTTTGCTTTTTATATTTTTGTGTGTGTCAAATGAACTGGTTTTCAAATTTGATTACATTTTCTTTTTTTATGTGCAAGCATCAGGTACATTTGATTTTAATGTTTAAATATCGTTCTGTTTACTCTCAAAAGAATTTTTTCACATTTCTCTGTGGATGTTATTGTTTTTTTATGAACGATAAACTGCATGATGCAGAGGTCAGTGAGAGATCAGTGAGAGCTATCTATGCATGTTACCCCATGTTCAATTTTTCATTACTCGGGACCTATGACAAAAAACAACTTTTCACGTTTTTGCACGATTCCAGAACATTTCCAACTGCAGTATATGACTTTATGGGAGTATGAATAACAGATTTTTGGTTTTCTACTCTGACTTTGGCGTGAGCCTTGACTGAAGCTCAGCCTTAAACAAGGAGCATTATCAGTAACACGCATTATGTTCATTCATTTTGTCTTGATTTTTACCTTTCTATGTTGTTGTTGTGTGGTTGTTCAGTTACCGTATTTGAAATAAAAGCAAACCTGTAGCTCATGAATTACAGATATCAAGGGTACAGATATCAAATGGCTCTCTCTTCATTAGATCTATCAACATAGTGACTTTAGACATTAATAGTATTTAATATAGCCTATTTACGTATTTTCCCTTAAAGCTGCTGTCTGTAACTTTGTGTTCAAAATGTACAAAAATGATATAAGAGAGAAATAACTCCAGCTACAATGTTCTTCCACAAGACACATGCAGTTCTGTTTGTCAACCGCTAGAGTGCCAAAAGTTACGGTGTGGTGAGAAATCGAGCAAAGCCACTGGAAGGCAAGCCTGCAACCGTTAGCCAAAAAAGCGTAACGGCTAATGCTAACTGGCGGTACGGCGGTAGGCATTGGCGGTACGCAGGGAGGAGTTTTGAACGGCGACACGATAGGCTGAGAGGTGCCGCACGTGATTGAGTTAGACATTACGCTTTCTCCAATGGTAAGAGATACAGACCCTCTTATCTCCCTAATAATAATAAACGATCTCTGAATCAAGTCCCCCCAGGAATCACGTCTCCTTTAGGACCCCGAGTGATCCCATTGGTTCAACTGAATTTTAATGGGTAGTATTTTTAGCGCCTGATTATAACTCCTGCAAAAATCACGTTATGATTTATATTGTTTAAATATGCATTATAATGACATTAATGTCTTTTAAAGGGATAGTTCACCCAAAAATGAAAATTTGATGTTTATCTGCTTACCCCCAGGGCATCCCAGATGTAGGTGACTTTGTTTCTTCAGTAGAACACAAATGATGATTTTTAACTCCAACCGTTGCCGTCTGTCAGCCGTATAATGCATGTCAATGGGAACTCCATCTATAAGAGTCAAAAAAACATACACAGACAAATCCAAATTACACCCTGCGGCTCATGACGACACACTGATGTCCACTGATGACATGAAAGCGAGAAACCGAACAGCTTAATCAAACACACCTGAACAAGCTAATCAAGCTCTTCAGGATTACTAAGGCTATAGGCAGCTGAAGGTTTTTTTTCAGGGTTGGAGCTAAACTCCGCAGGACAGCGACTCTCTAGGACCAAACTTGCCTACCCCTGTACTAGTATATAACTGAAGCTATAGATTGTGAAATCAAGCATTTCTCGTTCTTACTGTTTTTTTTAGTTAGCTTACGTACTAGCATAGCATACATCTACCCGATTAGCCTGCTAGCTTAGCTTACATTATATTAGGTGTTTTTTTGTTTGTTTTATTATGCAATACATATGCATTCATTTTATATTTCAAGCATGTTGTTTGTGAACTTAATGTAATAAACATCATACAATAGTGAAATAGGTTATAATTAGACAAGACATCATGATAACTTTTGATCAGGCATTACCGCCTGGGTCCTAAAGGAGACCCAATTCCTTGGGGACCTCGATTTTAAATAGAAAGAATTTAATTATTTATTTAAAAAAACAACAACATTGGTGCCAATTACATTCAAAATGTTTGAAGTAAAATATAGTTTAAAAAAAAAAATTCCTAAAAAGTCCACTAAATGAACATAATATATTATAATTAAGAAATTACATTTAATCATTTTATTTTTATGCACAAATATAAGAATGCACAATAATAATAATAATAATAATAATAATAATGCAATATTTACCAACATATATATATATATATATATATATATTTACAAAATATTTTGAAGCATGTAAAATATGCAGGGACTTCCTGAATAGCTGAATCAGTGTTTTGAACCGATTCACTGAATCTGATAGTTCAGCAGCAGTGATTTGTTTAAATGAATCAAACTTTTCAAATGGATGAATCAATTAATGAATCAAACTCAGCATTATCAGTATTATTTTCATTTTCGAGCGGGTGCTAAACTGGCCTACTGCTTATGAAACTTGGAGGACAAATAATGGAAATATAAAAACCACATTACAATCATCTTGATATTCAATTTTGATCTACCACGTTGGTTAGTTTTTATGTGGCCAGCAAAATAACAATGAATAATGGCCACTATATTCCCCAGAAAATAAAATAATTATCATTTAGAGATAATAAAGATCTCATGCTACAAGAGTGAGGATGATTCATTTTGTCTATAAATGACACTCTACTCTGTCTATTTTTCTCTCTCCTATCCATTTTCCCGTTCATAGAGTAAATGATATTTTACAGTTTCCGCTGACTCCTGGCTGCCTCTGTGCTCTGAGCAGGGGATCATGGGGAGGTTTTTTCGTTGCGGTAGCTGTTGCAACGGTGGTCATATGCTCATCAAATCTAAAGGGCCCAGAGGACTGAACTGGCGAGCACCTCTACTGGCACAACAGCCCCTTTCATACAGGAACAGTTGGAAGTCTGTGCGAGGGGGCCCTGGAGTTAAAGCATCATGCGCTGCGTATTTGCACTCCATCTTCTCACTCTTTTTTTTTTTTTTTTTAAAAAAGAGAGAAGAGAGGAGGGCTTGAAGAAAGCAGCCAAGATTTCGTGGGCAAAAGGCAACACAGACGAGGAAGATCATGTGATCTGTAATTGAAACCAGAGATGTTTAAGCATCCAGACACACATACACGCGCGCACATTTCCCAAGTCATGCCACTGCTGACATGAGCTTCTTTTAAACGTTCAATTACATACAGACTTTTGTTTCAGTATCTATATGAAAACAGAAAAAAACAGAAATTATAAATTTCAAATATAAAGGGAAGAAATTATTTCTCAAATTATATTAATAAATTATGATCAAGTAAATAAATAAATATAATGAGTATAAGGTGAAAATTAAGCTTAAAATAAACTGAAGATCATCAGGCATTTAAAAATTATAAATTTACATATAAAGAAAAAACTAATTATATTTCTCAAATTATATTATTAAATTATAATCAAGTAAAATAAATAAATAAATAATAAAGTGATTATTAGGTGAAATAAATTGAAGACCATCAAGCATTTTCTCCAAAAATTAGAAATTATACATCTGAAATATAATAAAAAAAATGAATTATATTTCTTAAATTATATTAATAAATTATAATCAAGTAAAATAAATAAATATAGTCAGCATTAGGTAAAATTCTGCTTAAACTAAAGTAAAATAAAGTAAAGACTATCAAGCATTTTCTCTAAAAAAGTAATGGAATGTAATACTAAATTAAAAGTGAGAAATAAGAATGAATGAATTATATTACTCAAATGATCTAATTATCTCAAAGAGTAATACATATACTTTTCTTAAATACAGGTGCTGGTCATATAATTAGAATATCATCAAAAAGTTGATTTATTTCACTAATTCCATTCAAAAAGTGAAACTTGTATAGTATTTTCATTCATTACACACAGACTGATATATTTCAAATGTTTCTTTCTTTTAATTTTGATGATTATAACTGACAACTAAGGAAAATCCCAAATTCAGTATCTCAGAAAATTAGAATATTACTTAAGACCAATACAAAGAAAGGATTTTTAGAAATCTTGGCCAACTGAAAAGTATGAACATGAAAAGTATGAGCATGTACAGCACTCAATACTTAGTTGGGGCTCCTTTTGCCTGAATTACTGCAGCAATGTGGCGTGGCATGGAGTCGATCAGTCTGTGGCACTGTTTAGGTGTTATGAGAGCCCAGGTTGCTCTGATAGTGGCCTTCAGCTCTTCTGCATTGTTGGGTCTGGCATATCGCATCTTCCTCTTCACAATACCCCATAGATTTTCTATGGGGTTAAGGTCAGGCGAGTTTGCTGGCCAATTAAGAACAGGGATACCATGGTCCTTAAACCAGGTACTGGTAGCTTTGGCACTGTGTGCAGGTGCCAAGTCCTGTTGGAAAATGAAATCTGCATCTCCATAAAGTTGGTCAGCAGCAGGAAGCATGAAGTGCTCTAAAACTTCCTGGTATACGGCTGCGTTGACCTTGGACCTCAGAAAACACAGTGGACCAACACCAGCAGATGACATGGCACCCCAAACCATCACTGATTGTGGAAACTTTACACTGGACCTCAAGCAACGTGGATTATGTGCCTCTCCTCTCTTCCTCCAGACTCTGGGACCCTGATTTCATCAGAGAACATAACTTTGGACCACTCAGCAGCAGTCCAGTCCTTTTTGTCTTTAGCCACTTCTGACGCTGTCTGTTCAAGAGTGGCTTGACACAAGGAATGCGACAGCTGAAACACATGTCTTGTATACGTCTGTGCGTAGTGGTTCTTGAAGCACTGACTCCAGCTGCAGTCCACTCTTTGTGAATCTCCCCCACATTTTTGAATGGGTTTTGTTTCACAATCCTCTCCAGGGTGCAGTTATCCCTATTGCTTGTACACTTTTTTCTACCACATATTTTCCTTCCCTTTGCCTCTCTATTAATGTGCTTGGACACAGAGCTCTGTGAACAGCCAGCCTCTTTTGAAATGACCTTTTGTGTCTTGCCCTCTTGTGCAAGGTGTGAATGGTCGTCTTTTGGACAACTGTCAAGTCAGCAGTCTTCCCCATGATTGTGTAGCCTACAGAACTAGACCGAGAGACCATTTAAAGGCCTCTGCACGTGTTTTGAGTTAATTAGCTGATTAGAGTGTGGCACCAGGTGTCTTCAATATTGAACCTTTTCACAATATTCTAATTTTCTGAGATACTGAATTTGGGATTTTCCTTTGTTGTCAGTTATAATCATCAAAATTAAAAGAAATAGACATTTGAAATATATCAGTCTGTGTGAATATAATGAATGAATATAATATACAAGTTTCACTTTTTGAATGGAATTAGTGAAATAAATCAACTTTTTGATGATATTCTAATTATATGACCAGCACCTGTAAAATTCCCCCCAAATTCTCATTACAATACATCCAGATGTTTTACTTCTGAGTAGGTTTTTTCATTATTACCTGAGTAGGTATATTCATTATTTTCATTATTTTTTCATTATTCATCATTTTAATTATTCTCAAAATTGATTCTGATTAGATTCTCAAGAAAATACTGAAATATACTGATTTATATTTAAAATCAGCACTTAATTAAAAAGGTTAAAATACTGTCATTATATATAAATATTTAACAATTTCAGTAATATACCATTATTTTTTCTACATTAGAAAAATGAGAATTTTTTATTATTCTTATTCACACATAATTTTCCCTGTAAAATCAGGTACAGTAGAGGTACGATTCCTCACTGCAACTGAAACAGCACTCCAGTCCTGGAAAAGTCATTTAGACTATGCTTCTTCCAGGAATCAAAATGTATTCACAAAAGTGAAAGTATTTCACTTTTATTTCCTTTATTTATTTCCTGAAAGTATTCACAAAACAAGTATTTCAGAAGCTACTGCTTACAAATAACTTCCAAGCTACGATATTATTACCGTCATCTGCGACCACAGAGACAAATGAGATTTCAGAGAAGGTGATATGACAAATCAAGTGCCGGTCTAAACATACCTCTCAAAAGTGGCAGGTCCTTAGAAACAGCAGGACCATCAGAGTCACTGAACATCAGCCAGTGGACCCGCAGCTACACGCCTGTTCAGAACTCAGCGGTTGTCATGGCAACAGGGACAGATTGCATCCACATCTGGTAGCGATTTCAGCTCTTGTGAAAGAAAAAAAAGGGGGGGGGGGGAATTTATGAGTTAAGGCGGAAAAAGACAAATATTTTCTGCAATGCAAAGCAGAAAAAAGCAGAGGGTTGAGTTACACATGAAAGAGGCTGAGAAATGAGTTTTGTTTATTTGTTTTTTCCCTAAACAGAATGGAAGCAATCTTTCATACTTCTGTAAGTTTTGAGAATTCAGTGGAGCCATGCTGGTGCTCTGGAAAGCTGACATGCTGAGCTGCTCTGCCTGTTTAAGCAGCTTTTCATAGGAAGCAGACTATTCGGCGGGCGACAGACTCCAGAGTAAATGATTCTATAATAAAGGCTGACAACAACATAACAATGACATAAATCATACACTTATATTCTAGGTGGGAAAGCAAGCTTTCTTCCTGTGTCATGGTTTCTTAAAATGGGTGTCGCACCGTTGTTATTTTCCTATTTCTTCTAAACGATTCTAAATTTCTGTTACAAAAAGCAGTGATACTATTAAATGGTAAATGCAAAGCTTTAATTACCATATTCATATTCGGTTACCACACAATACAAATATTAAAGCCAAAAATATGTATCAGTGCAACTTTCATGAAGTAAACTTTCACTAAAAGCCCTCCTTCTGCTGGAAAAAATAGTCCCTGACTGTGAACAGCAACAGAAGTTACATTATTTCGCCATTAGATGGCGGCAAAGGCTGTCTTTATGAGGGAGTCAGTCAGTAGTGAAGACTTTTGAAAAGACTGAATTGTTCTGAACACGGAACAAGATGCAACTGACAAATGCTTTGAATACTGGATGGATGGATGGATGTATGGATGGATGGACGGACGGGTTGTATGGATGGACAGATGGATGGAAGGATGGATGGGTGGATGGAATAGTGTAGGTTTTATATTTTGTATTCAATGCAATGACATTCAATTTTATTTGTGCCCAAATACTTTTTTGGGGTCACTGTATGTCTCTGATCTCCATGAAAGACCGGGTTTTTTTGTCCGTTTTGCTTCATGAGAGGTCCATGAATCCCAGCATACGTGTCCATGCCATGTGTGGGTTATTACTGGAAAGACGCTTGGCGCGTGTCGCTGCTTCTAACCGCTGGATGCTGAGCTCAGCTCTTCACCACTGAGCTGCAGCACTGAGATCATGTGTGTGTATAATATATTATTACAGGCTAAATCTGCTGGACTCACACTGTGATATAAGTCTGACTGATTTGAGGTGATAACAGGGCAGTTCATCATACAGTTAATGAGACATAGGGCTAAAAATAAATGATTTACTGCACTTGATTTATTCACTGCTCACCAGTTGATGATTAGTGAATTCTAATTCATTGTGCTCAATTGTAGACAAAAATGATTTATCATTTAAATTGTGTAAATGTTTATCTTTTAAATTCAATGTCAAAAACACAGGTTCCAAAACTACAAATAATTCAGACAAGTGTTTGAGTTATGCTATGCTGTTGTGGAGAGGTGTGCTAATACTTTTCTATATAAGCAACCAGATACCTGGAGAAAGGTTGAAGATGGGTGAAAAATCACATGGACTCACATTAAAGGAGTGATCTGTGTTATTTCTAGAAACCAGAATACTACAGGCCCTGTTTTCACCTAGTATTAAAGGGATAGTTCACCCAAAAACCCTGAAGTTGTTTCAAACCTGTATGAATTTCTTTATTCTGCTAAACACAAAAGAAGATATTTTGAAGAATGTCTGTAACTGTTGATGGACCCCATTGACTACTACAGGTGCTGGTCATATAATTAGAATATCATCATATTCTAAATACAGGCACTAAATACAGGTGTAAACAGGGTGTAAAACGTTTTGAGCTCGTCCACTTTAGACCACTTGTAGGCCCTGTTTACACCTGGTATTAAGATGTGTTTTGGTCGATCAGATCACAAGTGGACCACTTGTAATCTGATCGACCAAAACGCATCTTAATACCAGGTGCAAACAGTACCCCAGAGTCGAAAATGCATTCGGCCGGATTGCTTTCGTAATGTAATGCAGTTTCATGTAGTTGAATGTGTTCAATAACAAAATAACAAAAATTTGCCTACTCTCCACCTACTGACTTAACGTGTAGCCAGAAGGGATTTAAAGTTTACCAGCTGAAGTTTGGTTTGAAGACGAAAAAAATGTACCAAGCACAATGTTCTCTCACCATTCCTGATTTCTAACACCCACTCACAGTGTTCGGTGTGGTCTTGTGTCTGTCAGAGCAGAAACGATAGCTGATGTTTTTCTTCATCTCTGTGCGTGTTCATATGTGAATTGCGCAAGCTTGTTTCATCCATTAGATCGAAAGATCTGAAAAAGCCCTTACATTTTCCCGCTCATAGACAGAGACTTCAGGATGCAGCATCTTGGGCTCTTTCTGAAGTGGGCTAGTAAAGATCAACCTAGAAACCAACCAGAAAAAACAAAAGATCAGTCAATAAGATTTTGCAAAAAAAGTCCTCTAACACAATTTTTGCATGATGACATTTTAAATTAAATTTAAATTAACACTTTTATTCAGCAAGGATGCATTAAATTGATCACAAGCGACAGTAAGGACGTAGTGTTACAGAAGATTACTATTTCAAATCAGTTCTGTTTTTTTGAACTTCTATTCATCAAAAATAAATAAATAAATAAAAAGCCAGAAAAAAAAGTATTATGGTTTCTACAAAAACTGTTTCTTTGTCTGCTAGCTTCAGTCAAAGTAGACCCAACTCTATGATATTCAGGTTTGTAGATATGTCTTTTTTCACCTCTGAAGAATCAAAGAAAGGATACAGCTGTTAGCAATAAAAGATGTGTGTTACATTTCATTGGAAGACTTCTTTTTTTAAAGCATTGGCTCTCTCATCTTCATGCTTGGCCAATTTTAATCTGTGACGTATATAAAAGGCAAAGCCCCTCTGAAGAGATTAAAGTCCCCCATTAGTAAGACAGATATACAGGGTCAGCAAACAGTTGTCTGCACTTCTCTTTTTTCCTCTTTGTCAGCATATTTTTATGTCAAGTTTATTTGAGGATCTGCCTCTAATGGAAAACTTTTCTGCTTTTTTCCCCTTTTCTTTCTCTCCGTCTACACATCCCACCCCCTTTCCCTCTCCTGCTCTCCTTCTTCTCCTCTCACTTCCTTCTGTCACTCTCCCCCTCTTTTCCCTCTCTGTTTCTCTGAGAGGAGGAAGTAGTATGGTTTATTCAGGGCTCGGGTTTCAGAGCAGGGTTTTTGTGTGTGTGTGTGTGTGTGTGTCTTTTTACTGGCTCTCAAGAAGAGAAGGAGAGAGCTGCTTCTGAAACCATCATTGCAAAGAACAGTGATGAAGATTAGACCAAAATGGAAAATGGTTCATTGACTCATTTCCTCTTTTGTAACGCAAGTGCCTAGCAAAAACTCATTTGTGAAAGATCAAACTGATCTGCTTGTTGTTGAGAGATGTGCTATTACTTTAAGCAATCAGACTTAAAAATGTGGAAAACAATTCTTACACTGAAGGAGAATTTGAGTCACATCTAGACATCACTATATCACTTGAGGGTGAAGAATCTTGGGCTCTTTTTGAACTGGGTCAGTAATCAACCACTTAGTAACCACTCAGAAACACCCACATAGCAACATGCAGGCAAAAAAAATCATGTAAACTGATAGTACCTTGTAAGTCCAGTTATGTATAATAAATGTATAGGCCTACAGAAATATATAAAGAAAAAGGTTTTTCTTTTTGTACGTTTGCTGTAAAAATAGGCCAAATTTAGAAATAATTTGTAAAAAGATTTTTTTTTCATTCAGACATTTTCTATATATGGAAGCTTGTTTCCGCCACTGAATAAAAAATTAAAAAGGTGACTTTTTTTCTCATCTTTTTTCTTGCAATTGCAAATTTATATCTCACAATTCTGACTTCTTTTCTCAGAATTTGTGAGAGATAAATTGAAAGTTATAAAGTCCAATTCTGAGGGGAATTGCGAATTTATATCTCGCAATTCTGACTTTATAACTCACCATCCTGACTTTATTACTCGCAATTGCGTGTTATTGCGTGTTTCTGAGTAAAACAGAAAAAAATTGCGAAATGTAAATTAATATGCAATATAAAATGCAATTATAGGGCTGCCTTTGACTGAAGTTTTTTTCTAGTCGACTAATAGTTGTTCATTTAAGCGATTAGTCGACTAATCGCATGTGTATATTAATAAGCCACACTGATAAAAACAACTTGTAGGATTTACTTGATAAAATCATTGTAACAATTTGCACTCAGTTTTTCTAAGTAAATTTTACTGCTGTGATATCAAGTACAATTTACTTGCCAGTATCAAGTAAAATGTACTTAACTCTAAATGTAACATTTGTGAAGACATTAAGTAAATGTTACTTAATTATATTTAACTTAGCATGTTGTATTTATTAAAAGTAATTAAGTAAATTTAAATTTAAAATGTGAAAATATCAAGTAAATTTTATTAATCTTTAACATTTACTGTTATGAAGTAATTAAGTAGATTTTATAATGTCTATCCATTTCACGTTTTGAATTACTTAGTTTAATAAATTAATATTACTCACTATTATTATATACACTGCAATAATTCTTGCCTTGGTTTTACTCTAACTTTAGCAAAACTCACACATTCTAAGCAGAATGTTGTAAGAATAAAACTTTTAACAGTATTACTACTTACAATTACTTCTTCAATAATTGTTTTACATGCCGGTCTAACCTGTCGTCAAACTAACGTCAGGCTCCACTTGTCACCACGACGGTAACCCCCAAAACTCCCAACATGACAAAAACTTTTCTAAATCCCACCTTAATAGAACATTAAACAATAATAACAAGTCTTTTACTTATTTATCTTGCTTAAAACACATGAAGATAAACAAATTAAACATTTTCTCTTCAAATTAAATCCGATGCAAAGCATTCTGGGAACTATAAATCCCCCAGTAGATTATACACAATAAAATTAAGTAAATGTTCATTTAAATATAGGCCTATTAAAAAAAGCAGCAAACATCCTCGTTTTCAGTAGCAAAACCAAACAAAAAACACGACTTTCCAAACAATTAAATAAATAAAGACAAGATTACAGCAATGCGACGAGCATCGCGATGGGTCAAAAAGCAAGGTAAACAATATGCGGTGCAGCGCGATGAGACAGTACGGATGCCCTGTATCTAATGCACGCGGTTGCGAAGCTTCCAACAGCGGTCAGGATTTGTAAAGTTTCCATTGATGCTTCGCAGACCAATGTCTACGGACCGTCTCTGCCACTGCAAGCCGGATCTTGTTGTAAAAAAAAAAAAAAAAGCGCACCGACACACTTTGCTTTTTTCAGATTAAAATTTACTTAGTTTTTTTGGTGAATGTGCTGTGACTATAAAATAGTTAAATAGTATTTGTAAATATAAGATACAATTTACTTTTTCTTCTCAGTTATGTTATTACATGAATAAATTGTGTAAATTTTACTCAAGATATTATAGTACCAACTTAATCTTGATTTTACAATGTATAAATTACATGAATTAATGTAATAGATTTTACCATACCACAAAGTCATTATTTTCAGTGCATATAAATCATAATAATGTCTTTAATTGCCTATATATAGCCTAATCAGCGTTCAAGCACACACTTAAAGCTTGCCACAGCGCATCGGCAAAAGTAATGGTTATGAATGTGTCGTGAAAAAACAGCAAGGAGACTCTCTAAACATTTTAATAATTTATTGATAATGTTTTCTGTATTTTCGACTGCAGAGATTAAGCCAACGAAGCTGACTTGTCATAGTCTCATAGCAGTGGACGCGCCTATATGCACGTTTCATACGGATTACATGATCTGAGAATTTTGTTTTCCACTTGAATTGGTTGACAATCACTTGACATTTCAAGCTTTCTATAGATATATTTCTCATGTCTGTGAGGTAAGAATAGACTGAGTTTTAGTTTACTTTTTTGACGCGCTCAAGTTCACAGAGAGAGACGGCAGAAAGTGCATCCTGCTTTATTTTACAAAGGCACAATGTTTTCTTGTTATTGTGAGTGCACACAAATCAAAGTATTATGTATTATTTTTATCTGTATGACCAAAGAAGATAGAGTATTTTAAGTTGTTTTCATTGTCATCAGGAAAAAATGCAAGCGATCGCACCGGCGCCTCTGTGGCCCTGTCCCAAATGGCACACTTCATAGGCACTTTCGGTCTTGTGGACTTACAATGGCTGCCACGTGAGCGTGTCCATTAAGTCTGAGATCACAGGGTGTCCCATTTGTCATTTTAGGTTTCAGAATGGTGCTCATGAGTGCCACCTTTGCAGTCAATATGCACCCTCGATGCGCATTTTGCAGAGCCCCGCAGCAGACTTCTTCCCGACATTCAAAGGCTCCATTACTTCATGAAAGTGCGGACTTGTAGGAAGACCTTGAGTGTTTAGGCAGGAACACACCAAGCCGACGCCGACGAACTAGTGGTGACGAAAGCAGACTGTGGGGTTGGCTCACGTCGGCAGCGTCTGTGTGCAAAGTTGGCCTGACACACCAAACCAACGCTCGACAGCCAACAGCCAAGTAGCACGTCCGTTCTGCGCCTGCATAAGAAGAAATGCCTTTCCGAACCAGCAGGTGGCAGTAGCTGAACAGCCAATCAGAATGATCAGATGGCCCGACAAGCTCAGACACCGATTCCATGTCGAATCGGCCGAAAAAAAGCAGACGAGGACCAACTTCAGCCGACGGTGCGGAACACACTGAGAAAACTTAGTCAGCCGACGAACAAAAACTGAACGACGGCCGACTGTTGGCTTGGTGTGTTCCTGCCTTAAAGGGTGCCATTATAGGGACAGGGCCTGTGTCTTGCAGTAAGCATGCTAATACTTCAGCTTCCACACGAACACTTGGATATGCGCCTAATAATAGCGCACATTTATAATGTTAGAGCGAGTAGCTGTGTAAAGTTGCTACTACATGTTTGTTGTAATTACAACAAGGACCTCCCGTTGATGATCTATCCCTCATGGACTGTGTGACTTTGCCACAAGGTTGTTGTTTTTTTCCTGCAACTAACTGACTAATAAAATCTTTGGTTGAATAAGGATTAGTCATAATATTTGATATTTTCATAATTGTGTGGGTGCAGCCCCACACAATTATGAAAATGTATAAAGAAAAGTGTTTTTTTGTACTTTTGTTGTAAAAACAAGTCATTTTAATTTTTTTAATGAATAAAAAACTAAGAAATAAAAAGGAAAAAACAGCCTTTTTTTAGACAATTTTTGAAGTTCACTTCAGAATTAAAATTTCCTGATAATTTACTCACCCCCATGTCATCCAAGATGTTTATGTCTTTCTTTCTTCAGTCGAAAAGAAATTAAGGTTTTTGAGGAAAACATTTCAGGATTTTTCTCCATATGGACTTAAACAGGGTTCAATGGGTTGAAGGTTTCTTGTATAGATCCGAATACAAGAGAAACCTAAAATCATGGTTTAACTTCAAAGGGCTCTACACGATCCCAGCTGAGGAGTAAGGGTCTTGTCTAGCAAAACAATCAGCCATTTTCTAAAGAACAAAAATGTATATACTTATGTATATACTTTCCAACGTAATCACGTTGGAAAGGTCACACATGACGTTCGCTTTGTAAACACTTTCTCTGTACTTCTGCCTACATATGACCTTTCCAACATGACTATGTAATGCGTGGCGCATTGCAGAGCTAGTGCAAGATGATCATTTGTGGTTAAAAAGTACATCATTTTTTTTTTTTTTTTAGGAAATGACAGATCGTTTCACTAGATAAGACCCTTGTTCCTCGGCTGGGATTATGTAGAGCCCTTTAAAACCAGTGTTGGGGAAAGTTACTTTTAAAAGTAATGCATTACAATATTGCGTTACTCCCTAAAAAAGTAACTAATTGCGTTACTTTGTTACTTTTTATGAAAAGTAATGCGTTACTTTACTTTTGCGTTACTTTTTCTCACCGGGGCTGGGCTTGCTTGTTTGTTTGTTTTTTAATAACAACAAAAAAGTTCTATTTTTGGCAAAAAGGCCCTTTCACACCAAAAGTGAAATAAATAAGCCTTAGGCTGAAGGAAAAGCATATTTACACCTGTACAGTAGAGGGCGCAGCTCAAACAAACCTTTCAGATGTTCTGTCGTTCTGGATTTAAGAAGAATAGGATACAGGAGAAGGAAGTTCTAGTTCTTATTTCTAAATCTAATCTAAAGTATTTTTTGCTTATTAATATGGTTGAATTGAAGGTCAGCAGCAAAGACATTGGTTAATAATTGAGATTAAATACATAAAGTATATTTGTGTAATTTAATATAGTTAATTATTACAGGTTTGCAAAATTCTGAGATTGCATTTCACAGTTTTTATTCATTTTGAGGAATACTGAATGATTTCGTGCAAGTGAGATGACTAAATGCATGTTCACATTTAGTCTAGAACTACAATAACCATCATTGCTTACACAGCGCACACAATATCTCTGCACTATATTCCTCTCAACATGGGGACAACATGTCAGTCAATAAATGTGAAAAAGTAACTTGCGTTACTTATTTGAAAAAGTAACTTAGATATTTTGTTGTAAATTGAAAAAGTAATGCGTTACTTTACTAGTTACTTGAAAAAGTAATCTGATTACGTAACTCAAGTTACTTGTAATGCGTTACCCCCAACACTGTTTAAAACTACATTGAAACTACAATTTGGACCTTCAACCCGTTGTTGAAATTCACTATACGAAGAATGTTTTCCTCAAAAACCTTAATTTCTTTTCGACAGAAGAAAGATAGACTTAAACATCTTGGATGACATGGGGGTGAGTAAATTATCAGGAAATTTTAATTCTGAAGTGAACTAATCCTTTAAGATCAAATATTTCCCGAAGCTTCTTCTCTCATGGCGGACCTCTAATCTCCCTGCGCTTTCAGTGTCTCAGATAGCCACAGTCTGGATTCATTAAAAAGTGTCAGTATCTTTAAAGCTGTGTCTACATCCTGTTCCTCTTTCACACCCCCTCTTCTCTCTCTCTCTCGCTCTCTGGGCTTCAGCCATTTCACAGAGCATGTGGTTTTCATTAGGAGAGTTGGATTAGAGCACAAGGGCAGATCTGCAATGGTGGCAATCCACACTCCTCTCCTTCTCTGCCTTCCCTCCATTATCTCATATACGATCAGCTTCGGCCATTCACTGCACCTATGACCGTCCAGCCTGATGATGTCACCACAGCCGCTGCTGCGAATCTACCCTCAAAATCTAAATATATAAACCTGACCTAAAATTCCCATAATCCTCTACTCCGGAGGTTAGAACTTCTAATCATAGATCCGAATACAAGAGAAACCTAAAATCATGGTTTAACTGAGTCTGCGTTGCCAGAAATAAGTAATCGCCATCATTTTTTGGTGATGAAAGTTGATGCGTGTGTGTCTATGCCCTGAGGATCCAGACGTCCAGGATCAAACAGTGCTTGTTTTGGAAACAGGGGGAAGCACTACCTAAATGCTGAGTTTGGAGAAAAACAACAGAGCGGGAGGGGAAAAAGAGAAGGAAAAAAAACACGAGGAGAGGATGAGAGCCCAAAGGATCCGGTGGAGGAAATGGCTCCTGCTCATTATGCGTGCTGCTGGGGAACAGCATGCTGGGAAACGGACGGCAGTAATGCATGTGTGTGTGCAGCAGATCTTACGTGTGTGTTGACGTGTGTACAGGGATGGTAGCGCTCTCGTTTAAGGGAGAGAGAGAACGAAGAGCTTGTAAAAAGTGTTTTTGATGTTTAGCCAGAGGCGTGTGACTGATACTCATGTGTTTCTGCATACTCGAGACAAAACTGATGACAAATGCACTTCTGTTTTTATGAACAATATGAATATATGGTTTAAAAACAGGATATTTAACCCCATAAAACCTATTGTATCATATTTGATTATTATCAACATTATCAAAAGTTATACACTATCTACTACATGCCTTCTGTCATCTGATTGATAGTTTATAATTTTTTGTTTCAAGTAAAAGGCCTTTTTAGTATAATTTTAAAAATGTCCTCCTTTAGGTTATAATACGTGTCCTTTTGCTGTGAAATCTTTAGTGAATTTTAAAGTAAATTATTTTTTTATTTTTTTTAAGTAAATGTAATAACTTTTATATTGTTAGTAATATTTCTCGACTGATTGGACTGCTGAAGCAATTTAAGTTTACCTGATTATACATCATGTTTTAGAAAAAAATCATGTTGAAATGTATCAAATATGATACATCAGGCTTTTGAGGGATGTTTATTTGTACATTTCTCAATCATCATTGTATTGCATTGCATGATATGCAAATATCATAAAACTAAAGATTTAAATATAATCTAAATTTAAATATAATCTTACTAAGACATTATTGGGAGATATATAAAGTGACAACTTTTTTTTTGTTGTTATAAAAAAAAAAAACAAGCCCAGCCCATGTGAGAAAAAGTAATGCAAAAGTCTCCATATAAAGTAATTAGTAATGCAATTAGTTACTTTTTTAGAGAGTAACACAATATTGTAATGGATTACTTTTTAAAGTAACTTTCCCCAACATTGCTGATGATCAGCTATGATGGATTTTCAACAGGGAAATGGAGTCAAAAGTTCAATGAAAAGTCAGAGATCTCAATATGAATGCAAACATTGTCATAAATGATCTGTGCTCACATTAATTTTATAGCTCTATACTCCTACTGTATGTCAACAATCATCCCACTTGTGTCTTTTTTTATTTCTCCTAAGGGATTTCAAGAACAACATCTGAGACAATGACGATAATTGAATAAAACATGTCTAAAAACTCCATTAAGTTTCCTGAACAAGTTTAAAGCAATAAAACGATTCACTAGGACAACAGTCATCTTGAAGTCTCAGACCAATCGCTTAGTCACATCTTCACAGAATTACATTGTGCTTAATGTCTCGCCTGCAGATATTATGATTTTCAGGTCCAGGGAGGAAATCAGGGTCTTTCAGAGGGAGACGACTATGTCATCTGACACATCAGTGCCTGGCCACGGCTGTAGAGACAGACAGACAGACAGACAGACAGGGCCCCAGCTCTGCCTGTGGATGATAGACCATGATGGTTTCACTGCTACATTCCTATGGAGAATGGTTTATTTTCATTGGAAACATAATTGTCTGTGGCAAGAGTTTTGGAAGCGCTTTTACCCAAAACACAGTCAAAAGTCCATCCTGTACCACGGTCGCCCTCTATAGGTGACCTAAAATCAACACACCCCTTCCTTTAATGAATCGTTTTATGCAAGTGCAGTGAAACAGAGTATACCTGTACAGAAATCATTCAGTTGAGTAAGTATAGTTTGCTACTGTACATAAATACACAGAAAAAGGAGCTGACATTACAGGTTACATGCACTGCCTTGACCCTGAGTTATTCTGTGACATGTCCGTACATCAACATTTCATAAAGAAAAAATACAATAAAGAATTCTATTATGATAATTTCATTACTTCTTTCATGATTGGGTATTACAATAATTTTAAAATGTTAAAATATCAAAGTAATTAATATCAACAGAATTAATATTTATTAATTAGTTAACTGAAAAAATCTTGAGTATATTAACATGTTAGCTAAATCCATTGCCAAATACCAATTTAAATATCATGGGACTTTTTCAGTTCAAAACAACAGAAGAAACTGGTATTGTTTGCTCATTAAATTGTAATTATTTACAAATAATAACAACAACATATTGTATTACAGAATTGTTAATATCCAAAGGTTCAATGTATGTGGTGTTTAACAGATCCCGTCTCTTGAACCATAATCAGTAAGAGCTATTATATCTTAAATTTTGTTAATCATGCCAAAAATTCTGAAATCTCACATTTTTATAAGACACTTATTTTATTTATAAGTGGAGGAACATCATAAGTATCTTATTATACAGCGTAAAACGTTTTATCATACAATTTGAATATAAAAATAAAGTTTAAAATATTTAAAAAGTAACACATTAAATATTATAAAAGATACATTTAGAATTTTTTTAAAAATATTTTTATCTATACATATATATAGATATGTGTGTGTGTGTGTGTGTGTGTGTGTGTGTATATATATATATATATATATATAAAATCTATTTAATATTTAAATATATGTATAAGTATAATGTATATGTATAAGTTGCTTATATAAATGTAGAAATTTCTATAAATAATTTTTCATTAAAATCTATTATTTACTATTTACATTTGTAATATTCACAATATTTAATATTTACACCATCAACATCATCCCTCATTAAGGCGAGACACCCCAAGTGAATAGGGTAAAAAAAAATTAACTAATAGATATCACCATACTACCCCAGGTGATTGATTACATTAAAAATTGCAAACATTTTTTGTATTACAAATTTTCTAAAATGTAATGTTTAAATATGCAAATGAGGCATTATCTAATTAAATATGCACTAATTTGCATATATTTCTAGAACAAAAATCTGAATATTGGATGACGTCAGGTTCACAGTTCTCATTTAATTTTTTGGACATATTAAATTCAAAGGTTCTTACAGAGGGAATTTTGGATATCTCTTTTTATCACCCCATAAATCAGAAAATACTATCAACAGCCAGAAAAAAAAATATTTTCACCATTTTTTTTAGGAATAAAATGTTGTATAAAATCAGGCAAATTATATATCAACAAATCCCTCTGTAAAAAACCTTCAGAATATAGATAGGAATAAAACTGTAAAGTTTGGTGTATGTAAGTTCTGCTGAAATGGAGATTTCTGACTCAGTGCAGGAGAAAAAACTCATTTTGAGAAAACGGCCTTTAAAAATATGTACTGTAATTGAAATCTATAGATGCAAATAGATAAAGTGCTAGAAAATATACACTTAAAAGTGTATTTTGGATGTTTTCTTTCCACCAGTCTGAAAAAACATTTTATGAAAAGCCAAAAAGTGCAAAATCTCAAAATTGACAGGTGCCTGAAAAAACAGTGTTTTTGCCTGTAGTGTCTCCCCTTAACTCTATGTCTTCTATGTCCTCTATGTTAATAATACAACAACAACAAAAAAAAAAGCACAATGAAATTAAAGAAGAATTTAAAGACTAACTTTTAACACTGCTTCATCAGAGCGTTATTCAAACAGCAGCTGTTGTGTTCTGACTTCACTGGTTATTCATCAGCAGACGGTGGGAGAATCTGAAACAGACGCAGCTGCTCCATGGCCTCAACTCCTTCATATTGAGAGAAAAAACAAACATTAAACAACAAATTTGACAAAACATTTGACTTTATCAAACAAATAACAGCTTTAAGTCTCTTTTGGTATGAATTAGTTGACTTTATATAATAACATTCCCCTGAACAAAATTCCAACAAATCGACCAATCAGACTGCGCCACATGGTGGGGGATACCTATCAGAGAACCCATATCTACTCTATTGACCCTCATTTGACCAAAGGACCGCAATCTATTCAGATACAGTGAGGTCTCCCATCCCAAGCGCAGTATGTGGCTCACACTGGCGGCCCTTCTGACTCTGTGTGCCACAGGGAGAAGTGCTGAAAACGGTTCAGAAAGCAGTGCTGTGGAGGAAAAGCTTGTTATAGCCAGAGGAAAACTTATGGTGAGTGGTCGACGGCTGTTTTGCTCTAAAAAGTCACTTTCATGGTCCAATGATATGGAACAAAAACTACATTAGCATAGAAACTGATGATGTTAAAATACATTTCATTATAATAATTTTGGGCAATACAAACACATGCACTACTTTTCAAAAGTATGGGCTTGAGAAGATTTCTTATGTTTTTGGAAAAAAAAAAAGTCTTATTTTGATGCTTATTTGATCAGAAATACAGTAAAAACAGTAACATTGCAAAATATTACAATTTAAAAGAACAGTTTCTACTTGAATATATTTCAAAATGTAATTTATTCCTGTGATCAAAGCGGAATTTTCAGCATCATTACTCCAGTCTTCAGTGTCACATGATCCTTCAGAAATCACTCTAATTTGCTGATTTGCTGCTCAAGAAACATTTATTATTATTATTATTATTATTATCAATGTTGAACACAGTTTTGCTGCTTAATAATTTTGAGGAAACCATGCAACTTTTTCCCCAGTATTTTTTGATGAATAGAAAGTTCAAAAGAACAGCATTTATTTGAAACAGAAGTCCTTTCTATCATTATAAATGTCTTCTTTACCATCACGTTTGACCAATTTACTGAGTCCTTACTGAACAGAAGTATTAATTTCATATATCATTCAAAAAGACCTCAAGAACATTTGATGACAAAGACAGTTGCTTGAGTTAAAACATTTATTTCCACCTTTTTGCCATTTTGCTGTAAATCTCTCTTCAATCCCCTCCCAGGCTCCCAGTGTAGTGGGATGATCCATAAAGAAGATGCCAGAGCTCTACAATTTCCTGATGGAGCGATGGGCATTGTAGTATCCTGACATTATACCTCTCATTTTCTCGTAATGCCTGTTTTCAGTTTAGTACGTGTAGGTGACTATTGACTTTTTAGAGTGTCTAAAATTTATTCCACATTTCTTCCAAGTGGTAAGACAGCATTTGACAGGGACATGAATGTTAATGAAATCTTTACAGGCCCTCTGTGCCGTTTTCTGTGCTGCCATATGTTTAAACACTTAGAGGCCGGAGTCATGTGCTTCATGGCCTCAGAGGTCATTGGCCTGGCGCCGTTAACCTTAACCTGCTGTTTAAAGTCATAACCTGGAGTATGATTCAGGAGAGGATAAAAACCCACGGCTGATCTTCTACAACGATAAGGACGAGGAAGTGAAGGTATAGGACTACGTTATTACTTTGCATTCAAGTGCAAGTTTTTGTCATCATTTTACTCAGCATTGTAATTTTTTCCCACTGAACACACGAGATATTTAATATTTACTGTATTTGTTACTTGTCTCTGTACTTTTCAAACATTATTCACACTCATTCAAATAAGTGTCACAAAACAATCCATCACCAGAGAACCAATGTCATGTGACCTGGTGTTTTTTATTCACGTCTGCATTTCTTTGTATGAAAAATAGCTGCCAGAGAGGCGTTTCAAAGATGGCCGCCGAGTGAAATGACCTGACTGAAAGGGACTGTGGTATCTTTCACTTCTCCTCTGACAGCAATTTGTGCCTACCTCAGGTTGTTCCAGTGAAGAAGATGAAGGCAGAGGAGATCAGCAGCTTGCTGGATTCTCTGGGTTTCTATAAGAGGTCACAGAAAGGCGAAGAGGTCCCTGAGGAGTTCAAACATTTCCCTTTAAAAGCGCCTCGGGACGAACTGTGACACCCGCTGGTCAGCGCCGGTACTGCAGCCTGCCGCAAATGACGTCCAGGATCTCAAAGTTCAGAATCAGAAACAGACTCTGGACCGACACACAGATGGCTGGAGGCAGTTTGGCGCACCACTGTCCTAATCATAGAGATTTTACAATAAACATCTTTGGCTTGTGTGTCATTGTTTTGTTCTTTTTCATAAAAATGTATGAGTCTGCTTGATTTTCACAAAGGAATGCAATTACACAACAAACCCAAGTATGGCCATTAAAGAAAATAGGTGACAAGTCTTTGAAGCTGTCAGAATAAATAATTCTAATTGTTGCATTTTGTATGCTTTAAACAAAGTCTCTTTTCAAAATGCGCTGTTAAAGAATAAATCTCATTAATTATAATTGGATCATTCAAATTGTGGACTGTACAAACATTCACAATAGCAACCAATTTAATGTGAGATACAAACAAAGAAAAAATTATGTTTTTGTGTTTTTATTTAAATTTTCATTTAACTTTCTGCTGACAGTGGTGACTTTTTTCATAAAATTGATTTATATCTTGTTTTGAGCATAAACCAATTAGCCTATGTTTCAAAACAAGAAATAAAAATTTACCAAAAGGATATTAAAATATTCAGTGAAAACTATTTTTTGAAGTGAAATACTGCATATGAAAATTACTATATTTTTATTTAATGTTATTCTTCTATTTTGACTTGCTGTGTTGTGTAGTAACAATAACTGTATTAACTATGGTTACCATGGTGAGGGTGACATCTTAATCTGCTGTCAGACTCCATCTGTTTCCTCGGATTTAATCTGGTTAGCTCTCGAAAGACTCCAAGCCACACAAACCAAAGTGGAGATGCGTGCAGGACTGAGTGGATGAGCGTTTCATGTCGTCTCCACCATGCCTGTGTTTTACACGCCGATCCCTCATAACCTGAGAGTGGGTCTGGCTCATGTCAGCGGGTCAGTGTTTATAAATAACAGGACACGAGACAGTGGAGACTTCAGGGACCCGTATCAGGATAATGAAGGTGAGACGTCTGCTAAAGACAATGCAAATGCAAAGGACTGTACAGCCTGTCTTTGTCACAGTGCACAAGTGGATCTGCATATCAAGAAATGTTAAAATAAGAATTCACCATTAATGGTGTTTAAACAGAAACTTTCTGTGCTTAAAAGTTTGTAATAATTAAGATTTCTTTAATGTTTTTTTTTTTTAAAGAAGTCTCTTATGCTAACCAAGCCTGCAAAAGTAAAAACATTTCTGAAGGATCATGTGACACTGAAGTCTGGAGTAATGATGCTGAAATTACAGCTTTTGCTCACAGGAATAAATTACATTTAAAAATATTTTAAACTAGAAAACAGTTATTTTCAATTGTAATATTATTTTACAATATCACTGTTTTTATTGTATTTTTGATCAAATAAATACAGCCTTGGTAAGCATAAGAGAGACTACTTTAAAAATCATTACAAAATCGTAATTATTACAAACTTCGGACCGGTAGTGTATATACACTGAACAAAATTATAAACGTAAAACTTTTGTTTTTGCCCCCATTTTTCATGAGATGAGCTCAAAGATTTGTTTTTCTATGTACACAAAAGGCTTATTTCTCTCAAATATTGTTCACAAATCTGTCTAAATTTGTGTTAGTGAGCAGGGCCGGGTCTGGGGGGGGGGGGGGGGGGGGATTTCTCTTGTGCCCCTCCAACATCCCCAGGATACTCTTTTTTTTTTTTTTTTGTGATAGCACACAAAATGTAAAAAATATAATCAACACTAAATTGGTTACACATGCAAATTACTAGAAACATTGTGCTGTTGTATTTTTTCATCCTTTTACAGTTCTCCCTCACAGACACGCTCAGCACTTCAGGTGCTCACACCATGCCAGAATTGCCAGAATTACAAGATTTCAACTTGTAAAAAGCATTCATGTCCTCATCCACATCTTTTTCTAAGCTGTTTTCCAAGACTTTTGCACACCTTATCTGATCACTTCTCAAGACAGCCATTGACAATCCCATGAGCAGATGACATACAGCTCCTTCATAAATGCGCTCTAGTCTCTATTTAAACACACACACACCGTTAATATATTGCTACACGATCATGGAACACTTGAGAATTTAGCTTGGAATTTTAAAATTGTGATTTCTAAGTCATGAAAAATCTCAAAAAATTAATAAATTAAAAACTTAGATGTAACCATTCTAGTAAAATATAAAATAGTTTTGCTCAGTTATGTTCAGCTCTGAAATATTCTATCAGCATATTGCGCTATTTGTTGAACAGTAGCCTATTGTTTGATGTCATAAGTTACATGCTCCTTTCAGAATCTGCAAAATATCAATAATTAAAAAAATAAATAAGTGAGATCAAAAATTGTTTTTTTATTTAGCACTGCAACAAAAATGTATTATTATGAGATGTTTACATATAGACCACAATATATAATATCTGCCTTTACACAAATTAAGCAGTTCAAAAGTTTACATACACTTAATTTATTCTCAGTACTGTGTGTCATTAATTTAAGACTGTTTTTATAATTTTCTTTATGATTAGGCCCATGATTGGGACTCTTCTCATACCCAACTGTTACAAATGGTGAAAACATTTACTGATATTCCAGAAGGAAACAATGCATTAAAATTCAGGGGGTATAAACATTTGCACAGGATGGTTGGGGGGTAAATAGTTTTTATTTTGTCTTCTGAAAAGTGTTTTATGAAGCTTTTGTAGGACAAAACTAAAAAAAAGTAGATCTTTAAATAAAATAATAACTTCCAGTCTTATTCCAGTCAGAATTTCCAGTCATCCTGTTCATAGGTTATTGTATTGTATTGTGTTGTGTTGTCTTGGACATCAGTGAATGTTTGCAGCTTTTGATCATCCAGGTAACAACACACACTATGAAGAATCAAGCATATAAACTTTTGAACTGGATCTTTTGTGTAAATTCAATTATTATGTCTTGTTTTTATTTTTATATAGCCAAAATAACTGAGCACAACTCTATAGAAATTAACCAAAAATATAAGGGGGAAAAAAAACACGAAAAAGGAAAGAATCATGTAACCAGGTCTTCTAATGGTTTAAATTTCTTCAATGAACCAAGTTGTCTTCTTCCACTTTTAAATTTTATCATTCTTAAAGATTTAGAGTAAATCCAAAATTCTTTCTGAAAAACAGAAAACAATGGCTTTGTTTTAAGGAACTTACAGTAAATGAATATATGAATGAATATAACATTTTCCCAAAATGAAAATATTGTTCAGTAGAAATTGAATGTGTACATCTTCCATTATTATGCCAAAAGTTATGTCATTTTTAGAAAAGGAATTGTAATTTTAAGCCATTCGTATATGTTAGACCAAAAGTCTCACAGAATCACAAAAAAAAAAAAAAAAAAAATCACAGAAAGTACTTTTGTGATCAATATTAAATCTGAAAAAACCTGAAAAACGGAGGAAACCGTTTACTAGTTAAAAGGGGGTGTGGGGGGCGAGGGGATTGGGGAGATCATAAACCATATGATTCATATATCATATTATGCTGCCCCACCAAGTTTTCGAAATGCCCCCCAGTCACGCAATCCTAGAACCGGGCCTGTTAGTGAGCACTTCTCCTTTGCCGAGATAATCCATCCACCTCACAGGTTTATTGCACCGGTGTGCCTTAAGGGACTCACACACCGGATGCGAAGCTCAGCGCCATGCCACATCTTTAAAATTCGAATGCATTGTTTTCTATGAGTGTACGCACACTGGTGGCGACATTCGGCGCCTGTCTGCGGTGCCCAGGTACGACTCAGAAAACAATAGAAAACAATGCGTTCAAATTTTAAAGACGTGTCCCAAACATGCATGCTCAATGGGTGACATGTCCGGTGAGTATGCTGGCCATGCAAGAACTGGGATGTTTTCAGCTTCCAGGAATTGTGTACAGATCCTTGCAACATGGGGCTGTGCATATCATGCTGCATCATGAGGTGATGGTTGTGGATGAATGGCACAACAATGGGCCTCAGGATCACGTCACGGTATCTCTGTGCATTCAAAATGCCATCAATAAAATGCACCTGTGTTTGTTGTCCATAACATACGCCTGCCCATACCAGAACCCCACCGCCACCATGGGCCACTCGATCCACAACGTTGACATCAGCAAACCGCTCACCCACACTGTCTGCCATCTGCCATGTACAGTGAAAACCGGGATTCATCCATGAAGAGAACACCTCTCCAAAGTGCCAGATGCTATCGAATGTGAGCATTTGCCCACTCAACTGCAGTCAGGTCGAGACCCCGATGAGGACGACGAGCATGCAGATGAGCTTCCCTGAGACGGTTTCTGACAGTTTGTGCGGAAATTCTTCGGTTATGCAAACCGATTGTTGCAGCAGCTGTCCGCGTGGCTGGTCTCAGACGATTTTGGAGGTTAAGATGCTTGATGTGGAGGTCCTGGGCTTGTGTGGTTACACATGGTCTGTGGTTGTGAGGCCGGTTGGATGTACTGCCAAATTCTCTGAAACGCCTTTGGAGACGGCTTATGGTAGAGAAATGAACATTCAATTCACGGGCAACAGCTCTGGTGGACATTCCTGCAGTCAGCATGCCAATTGCACGCTCCCTCAAAACTTGCAACATCTGTGGCATTGTGCTGTGTGGTAAAACTGCACATTTTAGAGTGGCCTTTTATTGTGGCCAGCCTAAGGCACACCTGTGCAATAATCATGCTGTCTAATCAGCATCTTGATATGCCACACCTGTGAGGTGGGTGGATTATCTCGGCAAAGGAGAAGTGCTCACTAACACAGATTTAGACAGATTTGTGAACGATATTTGAGAGAAATAGGCCTTTTGTGTATATAGAAAAAGTCTTAGATCTTTGAGTTCAGCTCATGAAAAATGGGGGCAAAAACAAAAGTGATGTGTTTATGATTTTGTTCAGTGTATATTAAATATAAAATACAATTTACTTAAAATAGGTAAAATGTAAGAAAAATTACAAAATCTTTTGTGAAAAGAGGAAAAATTATGTAAAAATAATTGTAATTGTTTTTATTTTACCAATGTTATTGTCATTTTTCTAAGTGGTTACGCTTATTTAAGACAAGATTATTTATTTGTCTTTTCACCTTGCTGTAGAAACGAAACAACATTATGTTACTTTAAAATAAATAATAATTCATTAGATTGTCAACATCACTGTATGATTTTAATTGTTAAAGATGGGACAGGGTGGTGAGGATATATAAACATTTGATGACAAGTTGATAGTTTTAATATCATGTTAGATACAAGAAAGATTATGACAAATACATAAAAAAAATCTCACTACAAAAAATTATTTCATGCATGCTAATGATAAAAAAGTAACACAATGTTTATGATAGTCTCTATCTCAAATGAAGTGTTAAACCTAGGCTACTTTAAAGTTACCCCAGGTGGTAAAGAAAACTGTAATGAACCATTTAAAAAGCAATTATATTTGATTAAACATCATTACTGATTGAATACCTTGTATTTTGCCACACTTGTTGAACTCCTGCTTCTCGTTTGCTGTCTAGTGTGCGCTGAGGTCTCGTCTCATCTCCCGCTGCAGATGCTGCTGCACTTCAACATGTTCTTCTTCCCTTTCTGGTGGATCTCTGAGGTGATGATGCTGCATTTAAAGGTGGGTTCAATTATATGCTGTAATCATAAAGCTATTGTCCCCCAACAATAATCAAAGGGGTCAAATTATGAGAACATCTTTTGACATAAAAAGTATAATATATTATGAAAACATACTCTTAATTTATAGTCTAATAAAGAAAAAAGAATCTATTATAGCTTTATAACTTTACGAGTCCTCAGGGAAAACATATTACATGTAATTGTTTACCAACCAATTGTTTAAAGTTTCATTTGTTAACATTAGTTAAGAGGCTGCCTTTGCAATTCGGAGGCCACCCCAAAGAGAAAAGACAAACATTCCATGTAATGCGACTGCAATTACTTTATCATTAGTCTATTTAGGGCCCGAGCACCGATGGTGTGAGGACCCTATTGGAATTGCTCAGCCAATTATTCTTCTTCTCCAAAATGAATCGCATTTTTGAGGGCCTAAACGTTCTCAAAAACTCATGAAACTTTGCACACGCGTCAGAAGTGGTGAAAATATACATCTGATATGGGTTTCAGAATTAGGTGTGGCAAAATGGCTCGATAGCGCCACCTACAAAATTTCAATTAAGCGCCCTTCGTGCTACATTTCACGTACAGTTATGAAATTCGGTAGACAGATGTAACAGCCCAATACCTACAAAAAAGCCCCTGGGTGCAAAGTTTGTAAACCCAACAGGAAGTGAGATATTTTGAATTTTCTCTACAAAATTTTGGCAGTTTTTGCCATTTCCACATGTTGTACTTTAACAAACTCCTCCTAGAGCTTTAATCAGATCAACATCATATTTGGTCAGTCTAATCTAAAGGCCTTTGTGACGTTAAATTGCGAAGATCTAGAGTTTTCACTGAAGGGCGTGTCCATGGCGGCCTGGCAAAGTTCGATGTTTCGCCATGAAACAGGAAGTTGTTGTAACTCGGGCATACAATGTCTGATCTGCCCCAAACTTCACATGTTTTATTAGAGTCCTGGCCTGAATACATCTCTATGGCAATATTCAGTTACAGTCATAGCGCCACCTGGGGGCAACAGGAAATGACATGTTTTACACTGTGATTAACTCCTCATAGAGATTAAACCAGATCAACATCATATATGGCCAGTCTAATCTTAAGGCCTTTGAGATGTTAAATTGCAAAGATCTTGAGTTTTCGTTGAAGGCCGTGTCCGTGGCGGACTGACAAATTCTGATGTTTCTCCATGAAAGAGGAAGCTGTTGTAACTCAGGCATACTATGTCTGATCTGCCCCAAACTTCACATGAGTGATAAAAGTCCTGGCCTAAAGACATCTATATGACAATATTCAGTTAGCTATAGCGCCACCTGTTGGCAGCAGGAAGTGTGGCACTTTTACATGATTTTGCCATAATTCTCCTGTATTTACTCGCTCACATGCATGTCGCCCACTGTTCGCTGTTTTTCTGAGGCCAACGGATGGCGGTGAGCCCGGGTCGGATGGCGGTGAGCCCGGGTGCGAGGGCCCTTTCATCGCTGCTTGCAGCTTTAATTATAAATGTATTCTATCTCTTTAACCAGAACTATTGTTACATTCACAACCAAAATCAAAAACAGCATTCAATCTTTGTCACTCTCTCAGCTAAAATGAAATTATACTCTTAAATATGAAACTACAACTACCAGTAGGTGGCGGCAGATCAATGTCTAATGTCTTAACAAGTGACTCATTGAATCATTCAGTCAAATGATTCATTTGAAAAGGCTGATTCATTCAGGGACAAAGCAAGACTGTGTACATCCTCATGGAAAGAACTCGGAAGGACATGAGTTATGAGTCACTGAGTCATTCATTAGAACGATTCATTAAAAAATGTGAATTCATTCAGTAACGAAACATTGCTGTGTTGCTGGACATGTCCACGTGGATTTGTTTGGAACTATTTTCATTGGCAAAATAGAGCAGAAACAGACAATATTCTAAATTACAATCGCTTTATATGATGAACAGATTGAATTTAGGCTTTTATTCACATTTAAACATTGATCAGCGAACATAAACAGAAGCTCAACCGAACCTGATTGACGCAAGAGACCAAAACCTCTTCTGGAAGCTCTAACTTGCTGTGTAACACAAGAATGAACCTCATTTGCTCTCGCACATCAAGCAAACATGCTTGAGCTTCAGTTTACCACAACTGATGTGTGAGTTGATGAATGTTTATGTGAATATAAGTCGAAATTCAAACTGTTCATCATATAAAGTGATCGTGTGTTTTCAGAAAATTTGGACTAAACCACTAAATTCATATGGATTAGTTTTACGGGCTTCTTAGATTTTAGTTTTACTATGTTGGGACAGAAAGCTCTCAAATTTCATCAAAAAGATCTTCATTTGCGTTCTGAAGTTGTACGAAAGTCTTACGAGTTTGGAACGACATGAGGGTGAGTAATTAATGACAGAATTTTCATTTTTGGGTGAACTAACCCTTTAACAAATGAGACCGTATATTGTAAAGCGTTACCAAAACACTAAAGTATGTCTACAAACATGCAGAAGGCAGAGGAAAGAAATTATGAAATTATAATTCACACGAAATTGTGTATTTACTACAACCGAGGTTAACTGAAAACACTTTCAAATAGTTTTGGGGACAAAAACACTCTCAGTTTTAGTGGCTTTGCTGTAAGTGATTATTAAAATGAATGCATGAACGTCACTTCCATAATAGGCCATTAGTAGCAATGCCAGATAAAAATGTTCAAACATTAATACGCCTCCTGTATCCATGGTGATGGTCTGCCTTTGTGAACTGCACGTTGAAGTTCAAGTGCTACTGTTATATATTGTACTGTTAATAGCTCGGCTAAATCACATTCAAGAAGATGCTGCTGTAATTATCATTTCTAATGTCAAGACATGAAAGATCTTTAAAACCCCTGCTCACTAACTCATAATAATATTTGGATAAGCTTTTTTAGGCCAAACTACAGTAGGGTTGTGTGAATATTTTTAAGGCCATATTTAGAATTATGAGGCATATAATTTCTTTCTCTATTTCCATAGTTCTGGTATCTGCCAGCCTATTACCAGTGTCTGCTGGTGACAGGGATGGTCCTGATTAGCATATTTGAGCTGTTGCGGTTGTATCTCGGTTACATTGGGAATCTCAAAGAGAAGGTAATGCACAAAAAAACCTTATAAATCTGAACACTGCTCAAGCTAGATTCTGTATGTGTGAGAGAGAAATAAAATAATCAAAAAGTGAGAAAATCTTGAGATTAAATGCTAATTTTACTCACACTTACTGATAAGTATGCATATCTGGCAGGAGAACTACAAAAAGTAAAACTTCTTTAGGACTAAGGATATGCTAATGTTATAGCCATGAAGCAAAATAAATAAATAACCATGGAAGTAGTGACCACAGCTGATAAAACAGAATAATTAAATGAAAGTAACTAACTAACTAAATAAAATATTGTCCATGGCTAAATAAATCAAAGTTGCAATCTAAAAGAAATGTTAATGGTTTTATTAAAATGTTAACTATATGTTTCTTTCTTCATTCTTCTCTTTAGGTTCCAGAGTTAGCTGGATTTTGGCTGATCTCCTTCCTCTTCCAGCTGCCTATCCTCCTGTTCTTCATCACTGATCAAGACATCATTATTCTTCCTCTGGAGTGGGCCGTTCACTCTCTCTATCTGGCCTTCCTCCTGGGCGAGCTGTTGTCCTCGTTTCTCGCCCTGCGTGTGATGACTCGTAAACTCGCCCAGCAGTTTCACATGAGGCAGTTCGGGCCCATCCAGGGTCTCCATACAGCAGAAGCCCTGCCTATGTTTGGACTGCCTCACGGGGGCAGGAGTGTGCTTCCTGTGAGGGACATACAGCCTCACTGAGAGATGATGTAAAACCTGCTTTTGTGAAACCTGGTGTTTAAAGGGTTAGTTCACCCAAAAATGAAAATTCTGTCATTAATTACTCACCCTCATGTCGTTCCACACATGTAAGATCTTCGGAACACAAATTAAGATATTTTTGATGAAATCTGAGAGGTATATGAGCAATATAATAAACACTTTCAAAGTCCAGAAAGGTACTAAAGACATAATTAAAACAGTTGACGTGACTACAGTGGTTCAACCTTAATGTTATGAAGTGACGAGAATACTTTTAGTGTGCAAAAACAAAAATAATGACCTTATTCAACAATCTCTTCTCTTCCCTGACATTATCCTTACACAACTGATGCAGGATCACGTGATCAGCATGTGTGATGCTGATGCAGGAGCCGGCCAATAATGAGTCACGTTCTGACGTAAAACCTGGAAGCGCTGGGCGTAAACAACGTATGAGAATGACACAGAAGAGATGATATTGTTGAATAAAGTTGTTATTTTTGTTTTGTTTTTGTGCACAAAAAGTATTTTCGTCGCTTCATAACATTAAGGTTGAACCACTGTAGTCACGTTGACTGTTTTAATTATGTCTTTAGTACCTTTCTGCACCTTGAAAGTGGTGTTTATATTGCTGTCTATGGACAAGTCACATACTTCTCGGATTTCATCAAAAATATCTTAATTTGTGTTCCGAATATGAACGAAGGTCTTACAAGTGTGGAATGACATGAGGGTGAGCAATTAATGACAGAATTTTCATTTTTGGGTGAACTAACCCTTTAAAGATCTGGGCAACCGGATAGTTGGTATGGTTTTCCACCAATGTGACCTTCAGCAATAAGTGCACTTCTTGTAATAAGAGTATGTTTTGTGGCAAATCTACAAAACCATGACCAGCAGTAGTAAAAAGCAGGGGGTGGGGCTAGTTGTCACACAGGACATTGCCACAAACACTTTAGCTCAGTAACCATGAGTTTAAACAGTCCACAAGTCAAAATGTGCAATTACACAAATGCATGTTTTCTCTAGTTCAAAACTGCCATAAATTGAATCATCAACATAATGAAGTCAGATTTTAACTTGAAGACTGGGATGTGTTTTTAACTAATTTTTCTAAAATTTGAAAATTATTTAATCAAAGGATCCCATTGTGACAACTTACCCCATATATGAAGGTGACATGCACCATTATTGGCAACAACAGTGAAAAGTTGTATTTGATTTATTTAAAAGAAATTAATATTTGTATTCGATAAGAATGCATGAAATTGATCAAAAGTGACATTTATAATTTTACAAAATATTTAATTTCAAATGAATATTTCTATTCATCAAATACTCCTGAAAAAAAACTGTATCATAGTTTTGACAAAAATAAGCAGCACAACTGTTTTCAACATTGATAATAATAAGAAATGTTTCTTGAGCAGCAAATCAGCATATTAGAGTGATTTCTGAAGGATCATGTGACACTGAAGACTGGAGTAATGATGCTGAAAATTCAGCATCATGGGAATAAATTACATTTAAAAACATATTTGCATAGAAAACAGTTATTTTACTTTGTAATATTCACAATCTAAAATAAATTATACTGTACTTTTGAGCACATAAATGAAGCCTTGGTGAGCATAAGAGACTTCTTTCAATCTTACTAACCAACTTTTGAATGATAGTGTATAAATAAAAATATTACATATACTAATTATATAAACAGTGCTGAAATGAGGTAAACAATAATAATAAATCAATGCAATTGCAATATAGCAAATGCAAACAAATGTGATATATCATCTAGACACATGGTGGCGCTCTGAGACTTTTTCCCTCACCAGTCCACACTGCTGCAGAACACAGAAGAATGACTCATCAGCCTAAACTCCCATGAGGAGGAGACACACATTAGACTTACTCTCACTTCCATTTCTGTGACATGAAGCTGGCTGGGTGTTTCAATTAATATATTTGCAAAAATGAAGTATGATGTAATAACAGTAAAATATACCCAACTATTATTGCAAATTCAGATAACAAAGTCTGTATAAACCGCACTGAAATTGGGATTACCTTCATAAAGGTATTCATAATATAGACTGTAATACATTATTGTGACTTTGCAAAACTACTTACAATCAGTTATAATGCATTTGAATTCTTTACGCCTTTAAAGATTATAATGCATTATAACACGGTCGAGCAGAAAACTAAAAGGGTTAGTGATGAAAATTCATATGAGAAAAAAAATGACACATGAAAACGTGCACTATAGTTTTTGAAGGTCAACCATAAAATGCTATACATTTGTGGTGAAAATTTAATTAAGTGTAATATAATGCATTACATATATACCCACATTATATAGGCCTACACGTTATCCAAATGTATTATTCATTAATACAGATCATTAGCCATATGATGTGTTTGTTTGTTTTAACAATTTCTGCCAGGTGGCACGTTCAACACAGACACAAACACACTGGTGTTCATATCATTATGAGGATATTCCATAGGCATTATGGTTTTTACTGAACTAATAACATTTTCTAACCAGGAACCTAAACCTTCCCTTCACAGAAAACTTTCTACATTTTTAGATTTAAAAAAAAAAAATAATAATAATTTAGTATGATTTATAAGCTGTTTCCTCAAGGGGACCAACAAAAATTGTCAAAAATTACTGTTATTACTATTCTTGCAGGGACATTTGGTCTCTCACAACTTAGGTTTTACCAGGACCACACACACACACACGCACACACACACACACACACACACACACACACACACACACACACACACACACACGGGTTTGTTTTGCTATCTTAGTGAGGACATTCCATAGGCATAATGGTTTACTGTACAAACTGTACATTCTATCCCCCAACACTACCCCTACCCCTAAACCTACCCATCACAGAAAACATTCTGCATTTTTACATTTTTAATAAAGCATTGTGTAGTATGTTTTTAAAACTATTAGGACTGCACAACGATTAATCACGATTAATCGTTTGCAAAATAAAAGTCTGTGCTACGTAATATGTGTGTGTTCTGTGTATAATAATTATGTATATATAAATACATGCACATACATGTATAAATTTAAGAAATATATACATGTATAAATAAATATACATATTTATATATATTTTATATTACATATAAATATAAATATTTTATATATAAATATAATTTTTTTCTTAAATATATACATGTATGTGCATGTGCATGTATTTATATAATTATTATACACAGAACACACACATATATTACGTAGCACAGACTTTTATTTTGCAAACGATTAACCGCGATTAATCGTTGTGCAGCCCTAAAAACTATTTTAAATATGAGGACTCATGAAATGTCCTCATATTTCATGTTTATGTCGCAATACCAGTGTAATACCCATGTCATTATACAAATTTGTGTCCTCATAAACCACAAAAATGCATGTGCGCGCACACACACACACGTTCCCCTCTCTGGAGATCTGAGGGGCTTTTCATGAGTACGAAGATAAAAGTAACTTGTGCTTCATATTGACTTGTGTCTTACATTTGAGCAGTAATTTGGCAGTTCCTAGAGAGACAGAGAGTCTCTGTCAATATGTGGAACGCTGATACACATCTAATTATTACTATAACAGATGGGAGACCTGTCAGCATATGCTGGAACGACATTATAATGCTAACAAAAACACTGGCAAGATTAGACGTTCGGCTCTGATTTCATTTCTAATGATTTCTGTCAGCACTTCTGTTTATTCACCGTAATGGATGATATTTCAGATTTTTTCTTACAGATCTTTTTTTTTCTGTAAATATCTCTCTTTCCCGTGTTCAGAGCCACAGACAGTCTGGTTGGCACTTGCTCCAGGTGTTGTTTTTCATTTGCATTAAACAGAGTCTGAATCTGCAACGCAGTCAATTAAGAAGATAGAGTCTTGCATTTGAGCTTAGTTTTTGAGAACTGCTCTCACAGCATAATTGTATTTTCCTCCATCCTTGTTTACATTTAAAAATGCGGCAGTGCTTCAAACATGGGGATGTTTTAATATCACAAACCAAACTGTCGTATTAAGAGGGTTTTATCTGCAGAGGTGCAAGAGTTCTCTTATCGTCTCAAAATAAATAAATTTCCTTTGGAGCTCAGTGATTCAGGTGTGAGTGTCAATTAAAAGCTTTTAATCGTTCTTTCTTCATAGTCGACTGGTTGTTGACTTCTATAACAAAACATGCAGCTATGCAGCTATGAGAGAGAGAGATTAAACGTGTGTAAATTACCTTGAGTCTCTGCGCCTCTCAACAGCAGTGTTTCTACCAATAACGAAACTGTAAGTTTATCTGCTTCAAGAGCTTCAAGAACAGTGGCGCTATTACTAATTATAAAAAAATATGAGAAGGGAGGAAAAATAAAGTCAATACGTTTGCGTTCACTCGCAAAACCTTTTGCGAGTGAACGCAAAGTTTCTCAGGGGAATGCAAGACATTTGTGAGAAAACACAAAAGCATTGACAAATAATTTTCCATCTCATATTTTTTTTCTTTCACCATGCCCCTTTAGGGGCTCCGTAGAGGGAGAGAGAGCGTGAGAAAGAGAGTATGTGCTTTCCATACATAATAAAACATAATTTTGTGGCAAAAAAAAATCATGGAAATAATTTGTCATTTTTACCCCATTGTTTACTATATTTACACTGTGTTCCAAATTATTATGCAATTGACATATCAGTAAGATAATAAACATACAATAAACATTCAGATTTCATTTTTTCTAAGAAAATGTTTGTTTGTTTATTTATCCATGTCTTTTTAGATAACTGGTATCAAATCTCAGACAAAATAATTTGCCAGATCTATGGAAACACTACTTAGAGGTTGTTCCACATTATTAAGCAATTCACAGTTCTCATGCAATATGGGGAGGAAGAAAGATCTTTCTGAAGATTATTAATAGAAAAGCCAGTGTTGAGCAGCAAACAGGTATTTGAAGCAGCTCTGAAGAGTCTCAAGAAGCTCTCCATGCAGGCTGGCAGTTGAGCGTAAAGATGCATTTCAGCCACTCCAATCCAAACCTCACAAAGAGAAACATTTACAATTGGTGTAGAAATACATTTTCAAACAGTTTTATTGCTGTGGTGTTTTTTGCAGCATGGATTAAAAAGGAGGATAGTGCCTTCTGAAATACAATGCACTATCCTCCTTTTTATACCATAGCTGAAAATGGCCAGTTATGAACTCCCCATATCTTGCAAAAGTCATTTAAATACCCTCAGAGACCCTAAAGGGACCTTCCATCTCACTTCCCAATAATCCAGCACAAATCATCACCTGCCAGCTCCTTGCTGACGTCGCAGTCTTGTTGGAACGTGGTGGCCATTCACCAACCATCCAGAAATCCATCCGTTTAGACCATTCATTGTAGTACGGCATTAGTCAGTGAATAAAACTATTTAAAAATGAGTCTTCATGTATTTCTAAACCCACTGTAAATGTTTCTCTTTGTGAGGTTTGGTTAGTGATGGCTGAAATGCATCTTTACGCACAACTGCCAGCCTGCATGGAGAGCTTCTTGAGACTCCAGAGACACCAGGAGCTTCAAATACCTGTTTGCTGCTCAACACTGGCTTTTTTATAGCTGCCCTTTTAATATAATTAATTTTTTTGACAGGAACTTTCCTTAATAAGCCTTTATCTGACAGAGTTCTGCTGTGCTCTGAATCACTCACAAATCTTATGATAATTTGATAATCTCCATTCAGTTTCACACAATATTAGTTGTTTTCATGCCTTTTGCACATCATTGCACCATTTCATGCTTTTCATCTTCAGAAAGATCTTTCTTCCTCCTCATATTGCATGAGAACTGTGAATTGCTTAATAATGTGGAACAACCTCTAAGTAGGGTTTCCATAGATCTGGCAAATTATTTTGTCTGAGATTGATACCAGTTATCTAAAAAGACATGGATAAAAAAACAAACAAACATTTTCCTAGAAAAACTAAAATCTGAATGTTTATTGTACTGAAATCTTACTGATATGTCACTTGCATAATAATTTGGAACGTGGTCTATTTGCTTGGTCAGTGTCGTTGAGGGTTTTGGTTCTTTTGATGTTGTAGGCTATAAGAACCTTTGAAATAACTGAAATCATTTGGTGAAGAGGTCTGGACATCTAATGCGGTCAAGACCTGCCTACTTTAGCTGTGCGTTTCCATGAAAATAAATGTACACCTTAGAACATTTGTCAACTAATCAGATTCAAGCATTCAATAGCCCCATAGAATAATTATGAAAAAATAACAATTGCACAGAAAATACTAGGCCTGCATGATATTTGAAAAATCTGACATGGCGATATTTTGTTTTTCTGCGATATAAATAGCGAAATGAAAACAATTTATCCAGATGACTATAGCTCTATTTGGAAAGAATGAATCATTCTAGAATGATTGGAGTGATTTTGTAACTTATAAGTATAGATAAATACAATAGAACAAAAATACAAATGAAATAAACAGTTCTTTATGTTTTTCATATTAATGTGAAATTTGCATTCCAGGGGCTAAATATCATGTTATTTGGGGTCACTTCAACACATGGACATGAAAAACAACCCATAGCAACAATGTTAAAGTAGCCCAATTCCACAGGAAAACCGCAGACTTGGCAACACTGCCCAAAGCAGAGTCATTTTAGAGTTGTCAGAGGTACTGAGCGGAGTTTTGCCGTTGTAGTGGACATTCACCGTAAAGCGCGCGGTGAACAAAAACTCCAGTGTTTTGAGTGGTGTTGAGTGGATTCTGACTAACTTAAACAGTAAACACCTCTGACTGGCCATTGCGTTGAAGATATGTCTGTGATTGGCAACAATGATCAACACTTTAAAAACACATTGTAAATAGAAACCTTTGATGCTTTTCACCGAGGCTTACACAGATACAGTGTTTGAAAGCAGCCGCCTATCAGTGGGTACTGAATACACCTGGTTCTCGTACCGGTACTGCACAAATCCTGGTATTTAAAAATTTCAGACTTGGTACCAAAGTACTGGTTCTTTTGACAACCCTAGTCACAACTATGGTGGAGTGACCTGCTGATAACCAAGATACAGGCAGTTTGGACCAATCTCTGTTGAAGTATATGTGGAATTGTTCATTAGATTCAAAACAATGAACTAATCGAGATACAAACATCCTGAACTAACAAAAACACAAAGAAACCAAGAAATCTCCTTTTGTTTCTCTTTCGTTTCATCTAGTCTTGTCTCAAATCGAATCATTTGTATAGTGCTCTTCACAATACATATTGTTCTCAAGCAGCTTTACAAACAATAGCAGCTCACAAACCCTCTATAAGCAGCTGCAGTCAGGAAAAAACTCCCCAAGATGTTGAATGGGATGAGGAAGAAACGGAGAAAAACTCCTCCCATACATACTTATCTCTTCTGTTCTCTAATCTTTACTTGTCTCTTCTCTCCGCAGTAGAGGTCAATATAATCTATATACTGTATATACATGACTCTTAAAGGGATAGTTCACCTATAAAGATGAAAATGCTGTCGTCACTCGTACTCGTTGTTCCAAACCTGTATGACATTCTTTCTTCTGTCAAACACACAAAAAAAGTCACAAAATTGACTTTTATTTTACAGACAAAAAACAAAAAACACTTAGATGTTCCACAGAAGAAAGAAAGTCAAACAGGTTTGGTATAGGTCAACAAACATGACAGAATGATCATTTTTTGGATGAACTATTGCTATAAAATGTCATTTTGTCTTTTGAGTCTTCTCAAACAGTTTTAGTTCTTCACATTTGTGCCATTTATCAAACCGGGATTTCAGGAATCAAATAATTTACTCCATTACAAAAAAAGATGAAGCATAGTCCTTACTGTCCCACTAGTGCAGGTCAACTCCAACCAAAGAATAAAATAGCTCTCGGAAGTCTTCATCAGTAAACAACCTTGAGTTATAAACAACACTGAGAAAACACTACCTATAATAAGACAGCTTTTTGTTTACAAAAGAAATCTTTATTTAAACATATTTGAGCACATCCATAGTTCACTTAAAAATAACCCTCCATGGCTTCACACTCTCTAAGTCCCAGCATCAATATACTGTAAAATCAAAGCAGATGCTCCAAGACTTTCCCTTGTCATATACAGACAAGTAGGAGAAAACAGACTGCAGATATGAGTGTACTGAATAAATATTTCCAGTGTAATCTTTAAAAGTCCTAGAGCAGAGCATGTTGTCAAACCACATTTGGTGTAAGTTGTCACAAATTAATAAGCACTTGTGTTTAAAAAGCCTTTTAAAGGCTATACAGCAAAATATAAACAGTATTCATGAAACAGACAGAAAAAAATGCAAATAATACATTTCATAAATAGAATACAGTGACAATATGAAATCCATTTTATTTTTTCTCAAATTCAGAAAAGAAATTCTACTTATAATTATTTAATTAAATTTTAATAACCACAAAGGATTTCTAATCAACTGAACAATAAAACTTTCAATTTTAACAATAATTTTGCCCTGTGAAATGTGTTTTATTCTTTCAGAAATTCTGTTTTATTGTTTTTTAATTTTTTGGATTCTGTGATTTATGAATTAATAAGTTTTCATTGTATTCAATTTATACAAAAACAGTGGTAGTCAAATGAATGAATGAATGAATGAATGAATGCATAAAACCTTAATTTACTTTATCTTTTCAAATGTAATCACAAAAAAAGCAATTGGCAAATGCTTTATAAATAATTTCTAAATGCTTTTTTCATGTATTAATACTGTATGTAATATGTCTAAGCAGTTATTTATAAATATACATCATTTATTCAATGTATTAATAATGCATAAGTTTAATGATAAATATTTTGAATATTGAATAAATATTTTATTTATTAATTTTAAGTAACTCTCCTAATTCCCCAAATTAACAATGGCATGCTTCACCTTAAATTACGGTTATGAATTGAATGCACCTTTTCTCATTGTACTCTGATGTAAAATACATAAAATACATGGCTACACCTTTATCAACAAAGTCAAAGCAGAGCCAATTCTTCAGCAGTATCACCAATCTACATCTAAATTGTATTTTAAAGCTTAAAGAAACTCTGATTAGGCGAATGATTCATGCAACCATAACATGATTATCGGTATCAGTATTGTAGAAAATTTCCATTTGAAAAACATTCTTATCACACCTAAAACATGAGGACTGATAGAAGAACAACAATGGATGTCCTATACTTGTGTACAGTCATGTTAAAGCTGAAGTGTGCAACTTTTTCAATACTAAAATACTCTCTCCTAACTTAATGTGCAGAGACAACTCAAAAACAAGTCATTTGTAGGCTGATTTCCCAGAAGACTGTAAAGACTGCGGCTCTGTTTGTTTGAGCATCTCGACTAGACCAGTAAAGTAACATTTAGCTCTGTTTGGCTGAGCAATGGGAGATGGGGAAAGTGCTTAGAAAGCTGTTCAAAACCATCATTAGTTTTACAGAAATTACATACGTCAACTGCAAACTGGGATCAAAATCTTTTTAAATGACATTGTGGTCAAATTATCTTCCTTTTACGAATGGAAAGTTGCATCTACCTCAAAAAGCTCATTAGCAAGCAGCCGTATTACTACAAAAAGGCCTTTGAGAGGTAATTCAGTAATACGCACAGTCAGTATAGAGACCGTTTTCATACTAAATATATGTTCTGTGCAGAAGTGTGATATTAATAGTATAGAGCAGTGGCTTCGCTTCCCGTGAGTCCTTTTGTATTGTGCAGCAGTCTCTTCTGAAGTGTTTGAGGCTGGTAGATACACCGTCTATAGTCTACAGAACAAAAGTCATCATATCCATCCTTTAGCATTCCTGGGAGTGTATGGGGCTGATGTTGAATGAGAAAGTCGATATGGAATTCCCTTGATTCTATTTAGCCGATCTTCAGGGAATGCTGAACATTTTCCCCATCCACGGCTGCAAGATATGTGTAAAATAAAAGCAATAATGGGAAAGTGATGGATGCTATTGGGTTGATGGTTTCATTACATGTTGACACTATCCCAGATGGAATGTCCTTTGAGAACTGCATTCAGACTGTTCTGCGCATGATTGATAGGTTTTATTAACAGATGTGGAAATATCATTTCTGAATCTGTTTCTAGAGCAGCACATATCATAAGAAGAGTGGACCAGATAAAACTGTAATATTGTACCATTTTCATTATTATTTCATAAGGAGGGTATTGTGCTTTTTTAACATTAACATATAAAGTGTTTTCATGTAAAGTCTTATAGTGTGTTCAGATACTGCCACTCTATACTATTTTTTATGTACACAACATGCACATTTTCTGATGACACTACATTTGAAAAATATGCAAACACATTTTATAAAACAGAGCCATGCAATACTAAATCCCATAATGCAGAGCATGTTTCAATTTTTAATTTCTTACAATTTACAAATAAACAGAAATAAAATGAAACAAAATGTATTTCTCATTATTTGATCAGACTGACAAAACTCTTTTACACAAATTAGATGCAAACAACAACAACAACAACAACAACAACAACAGTATTTATAAAACATAAGGAATAAGGAATAGTTCACACAAAAATGAAAATTATCTCATAATGACTTTGGTTCCCTTCGCACATAATAAAATAACCTAAAGTTCAATTCAGTCGATTCAGCAATAAATATTTCCATTTATGTCTATTTCCAAATATGTCCATTTTTTTATTATTTATTTGGCAAGATGAGGTTAATGTATAATCAGCCAGTATAATATTATTATTAATATTATTATTTAACTAGCTGAATAAAAATGTGGTGCATGGTTATTAGCGTTAACTAATACTAAAACCATCAAAAACATTTTGATAAAATAAAATAAAATAAAATAAAAATTAGTTAGTTGAAAATGTCAAACTAAATAATTTTTTTTTACATTTTTTTTTTTTTTTTGGAAATGTTGCCTTGGCAATTTTGGCAAAATCTTGGCAAAGTTGAAGCACTAAAATTGCACTAAGCACTAAAAACAAACTAAAACCAACTAAAACTGAAAAATTAAACCTAAATAGATATATTTAAAATAATAATAATAATAATAGTAAAATGACAAAAGCACATAATTAAAAAAATTAAACTAAAACTAACATGAAAACTAACTAAATAAATAAAGGCTCATTAAAAATATGAATAAAACTAAAATAAAAATAAAAAAAACTGATGTGCCATAGAAAGGTCATGTGACAACAATGCAGCAAACTGTTTTAAAATGTTGTTATGCTAGTATTGCATTCCTGAGTTAAAGCACCTGATAATGCGATGTGTGATTTTTAAACCAGCCATTGTTACTTGAATGTAATGTAGAACCGTGGCCCTCCAAAGTGTGCAGAGCTCATCTCTGGCACGAGAATTGAGTTTTATTTAGCTAGCTGCATCCACACAGCCTCTCCTCCCAGACACCAATTGAGAAAATCACATTTTCAATTTGTCTGGCCATTTGTGTCAGAGGCAATTCTGAAAAAACGGAGCCCTACAGGTGGTATAAGCGGCTGTTCAGGACATTGATGAATTTGGCTTAGCGGAGGTTTGTGTTTAATCTCAGGATTCTGTGACAGCCATGAGCGCTGGGCCTGTTAAGAACTTGCACCGTGGTTAATGACTTCAGCCTCAGTGTTGACGAGCAGCTGAATAAAACACTGCTTTTGACGTTCACTACAGGATGAGAAATGTTCTGGAGCATTCAGGTGTCAATCTAGAGCACGATACTGATAGTGAGAGACAGAAGATGCAATGTATGAATTATACAGTACATAAAGTGGCCCCAAAAAGTATTGATAGTTGAGTGAGTCACACTTAAAAATGTTTGAAATGCCATTGAATTAGATGAAATAATTTTTTGTTTTTTTCTTAAAGTTTACTCTCACTGTTCAATTGAATCAATAATCATTTCTTTAATATTGGGTAAGGGTGCTCCGACTGATCGGCCGCCGATCTTTACCAGCTGATAATTGCTTTAAATAGTTTGATCGGTGGTCTCTAGAGTGGTGTAGGATGACATCAAAACTCACTAATTTGCCACTGGTTTCCTTGAGATTTTCCTATGGGTTTTAATAATTGGGTTTTTCAATTTATGAGTAAAATGAGATCTATGCAACATAAAATGCCAATTGTTGTGAGGCAGAAGACCCAGAGGTGAGAGAGTGCAATCAAACAGTTTAATTAGTCTCTTTAGAATAAACAAAGGCAATCTGCCGAGTGCAGTAGCACACAGACACTAGCAGCTGGAGAAAACACAAAAACAGTCTCAGTCAACAAGCAGGAGCGAGCTGCAGCACGGTCTCAGAACTGGAGAACCTCTGGCAGAAGATGGAACGCACCACAGCCGGCAGATGGAGGAAACCTGGCAGAGGGAGCCGAGGGCTCAGGTGGACTGGTCCTGAGACGGCTTCTGTGACTGGGACTAAGGGTGCTTTCACACTTGGTTCGATTGCCTGGACCGAACCCGAGTTCGGTTGCTCCCCCCTCCCCCTGCCCCCACTGGACTGTGTTCACATTATATTGGGTATATTGGGTCCGACCCGCGGTTCGTTTGCGTCATCAAACCAGCAGCTGTTTACTACGTTGCTTAGTAACGATGGCGCAGGAGAAGGCGGCAAAAAACATAACGTTGCTCTCCTCACTTTTATATTTTTGTTTTTGAACCATTGGTTTTGTTCATAACGTCTCTTGCGTCTATCTGCCGCGAATGTAGAATGCTGAAGGCGAGCAGAAATGAGAAAAGCTACGCTACAGCTCTCTGTTGCATCACGTCAGTCACGCTCGTCGGGAAAGTGAGTGAAAAGCCGCCTTTCAGCCGCCTTTCCACTGCACACGACAAACGACAGCCGTTGGACCGGAAGTCATTCATTTCCAATGGAGAGTAGTACGGGGGCTGCGTGGAGTTCCGATCATATGCGAATGCGGAAATTTCGGATCCGATTTGAGCTTCGGATGCGTTGAAATATTTGAACTTCTGCGGCTAGACCGTATGCGACCGGCCGACCGGATATGATGTATTATAGTCAAAACGATGAGCACGAAGTTAGAATTACCAATATTTTAACACTTTAACGTTATTATATAAACACTATTTCTTTAAAAAATGGTGGTTATCAATAATTATGTAAAACAAAAAAGATATTTTATGATTATTAAATACATTTTTACGTTGAAGCTCTATAAAATCTACTAGTATGTTTTTATTTCAGATGTATTGAGGGTCATTTGCTTTGTATGGATATATTCATACATGCATTAACGTTACATTCATTAAAATCGTTCAGTTTACCATGGTGGTTGCTGGATTGGAATAAGCCGAGGGTAACGGTTGCTTTACTACCAATTTCAAAGTTCCGTGCGACTGCCGCTAGGGGGCGAAATGCGACAATCGGATGCGAATGTCGTGTGCAGTGGAAAGGCGGCTTTCCACTGCACACGACAAACGACAGCCGTTGGACCGGAAGTCATTCATTTCCAATGGAGAGTAGTACGGGGGCTGCGTGGAGTTCCGATCATATGCGAATGCGGAAATTTCGGATCCGATTTGAGCTTCGGATGCGTTGAAATATTTGAACTTCTGCGGCTAGACCGTATGCGACCGGCCGACCGGATATGATGTATTCTAATCAAAACTATGAGCGCGAAGTTAGAATTACCAATATTTTAACACTTTAATGTTATTCTGTAAACACTATTTCTTTCAAATGGTGGTTATTAATAATTATGTCAAAAAAGAAGATATTTTATGATTATTAAATCAATTTTTTACGTATTAGCTCTATAAAATCTACTAGTATGTTTTTTATTTTAGATGGGTCATTTGCTTTGTATGGATATATTCATGCATTAACGTTACAATCATTAAAATCGTTCAGTTTACCATGGTGGTGCTGGGTTGGAATAAGCCGAGGGTAACGGTTGCTTCACTACCAATTTCAAAGTTCCGTGCGACTGCCGCTAGGGGGCGAAATGCGACAATCGGATGCGAATGTCGTGTGCAGTGGAAAGGCACACATTATCATCAAATAATACGGCGTTAATAGCGGTTCACTTCCGCAATTTGGTACGTTTGCATTCATATCAGAAGCGAACCGTACCGGAGTTCACTTGAACCGCACCCCAGACCACCGTTTTTGGTTGCCTCATTTAGTTTGGTTGAATCATACCAGAGTTCGTTTCCCCCTTTGGTGCAGTTCGTTTGGGCAGGTGTGAAAGCAGCAATCGCACTCAGGTGCGCACCAAAAGCAGACCAAACAAGCGTACCGAGACCTGCTTGAAGAGGTGGTCTCAGTACGCTTTCAAACGAACTCTGGAGCGGTTCGCTTGAGATGTGAAAGCAATCCGACCCAGTTAACGGACCAACGAACCATATGATATAATTTTCATAACGGAAAATGTGATATAAAAAGCAGTAATGTCTGATTCTGTGAGTGAGCACATTATTTACCATAGCTGAAAACCAACGAGCGCCTCTGTTGTGTAAGAGAAGAGAAAGAGCGCGCGTTTGAATTTGCCGCAGCAAATATGAATGGAGTATATAATTTAACAGCGGGAGAGACGGCTACATTTATAAAGTGTTTGTGTGTGTCTCGACAGTTACAAATAAAGCCAAAATAAGCTCATGAAGCTAGCAATCATTATTTTGATGGATGACGCAGCGGAAACTCTGACCAATGAGAGGACAGTTTTACTCGCATGTGACTTGGCTCAACGCATTTTGGTACGCTTTGAAATGTTGCTATGTGAAAGCAAACCGAACCAAGAAGAAAACGCAACATTGTAACAAATTTAGTCCCTGTTTCGGAACAAAACAAGCGATCCATAGGTGTGAAAACACCCTTTAAGCGTACTCGGGTACGGTTCACGGGTGCGCACCCGAGTTCAGAAGACAGTGTTCACATCATCTAAACGTACCGAACTCTGAAGTCAATCGAACCCGGGTGCGCACCAAAAGTGCTAATGTGAAAGCACCCTAAGGGTGCGTTCACACTTGTAGTTCGGTTCGTTTGGTTCATTTGGTTTGGACCAAAGCAGAAAAAAAACATTTAGTCCTGGTCCGATTAGCGTTCAGATTGGCAATTTTATCACCGGACCAAAAGATACCGAACCTTAAGGCATAGGGATACATTCACAACGTGATTGGTCGGATTTTATGACGTATTGCCTATTTTGAGACGGAACTTACCGAACATCCAAAACAATGCTGTGTGCTGAGGTAAATGGGCTTGTTGTGTGTGCATAGCGGTGCGTAGTCTGCATGTGATGGTATTTTGGCCAGCTGGAAACTCGTGAAGAGCTTATAAAATGTGTAAAGTAGTCAAAACAGCGGCGGGAATCCATCTGTCATACACACAAACGATCTGCTGCGTGGAGACGCGCGTCTGATGCCTGTCATTGGCGAACTCGCGTCTATGGCGAGAAAAACTGACATGCGTGAGGATTCTGTTCATTTTAGGGTCTCGTCTTCCTGTTTTTGGTTTGGTTACATGTCTTTGGTCCGTGTTGCGTTCATATATCATTCGAACCGCACCAGAGTTCGTTTGGAAGCGGACCGAGACCCATCTTTTCAGCGGTCTCGGTCCGCTTGTTTGGTGCGCACCAGGGTTCGGATGGCAGCGTTCACATATGTTCAAATGAACCACACTAACCGAGCAATCGCACCAGGGTTCGTTTTAATCAAACCAAACATGACAAGTGTGAACGCACCCTAAGACTGCGGCAGACACAATAACAATGGTCAAGAATCTTCAAGCTGATAGTTTAGCGAGAACGCCAGCAACAGGGAAACAATAATCCGACACTGAAGCACGGCGAACAGCAGAGAGAAGTAGGCAAGACAATCAGGAGAGAAACGCGACAGGTGCGCGAGCAATCAGCGCGAACGCTGAGAAAAGCGAGATACAGCGGAAACCAATTAAAGGAAAGAAAAGGAAGAAAGGAGAAAATTAGGAGCAAATTAAACATGGCTCATGACAGCCAATACTTGAACATTTTGCTCAAGTCTACAACATAAACTGCACTCCCATATCGAAAGCGTGCACTCTGAAGTGGTTATGTCTGTTTTAAAAGATGTAGGTTTCTAATAAGTAAGATAAGAACGTTTGGAGTGAGAGTGTTTGTAATTTACGTTGTAGAACAGTTGTAGTATTGTCAACTTTTGTTTACCATCCTTGTTTCAGCTATCAGACGATACTGCTTCCAGTGATATCAGCCCCAAAAATCCTGATCGGAGCACCCTTAATATTGGGTGTAGAGATAGCAATTTCAATCACATAAAAGTTTTACATAAACAACAACAAAAGCAAACAAAGTCAGCCACTAGTAGGTTACAAGGGTAAAGTTAAATAGCCTAAAATATATAAAGTTACTTCACTTTTCCCTCAGCCAAAATGATTTGCCAGGGAACAAATTGTAGATTCATGAGATCAAAGATCACCCGTTAGATATACAAAAGACGAATTATGTCATGTTTAACCACTACAGAGACATCAGAGCCAGCGGCAATTGTCAGAAGGATTAACTGAGGTAAGGCTGCTCTCGGCTGGGTACATGAGCGCTGAATGCCCGGTGATCGTCTGGATCTCACAACTCCGAAAATTTCAGATCAGATTTTCAAATCGGTGCTATCTTTATCAATAAACCACAGATTTGAGCTTTAAACCAGTACATTCTCACCTGAAAAACTCTTAAAACTACATATCATGACATAATAACAGTAGAATGTTTAAATTACGCAGGTTTTCTCCTTTACTATGACGCTTTCTGGTTAGTGTGAGATGCATTCTGGGATACCTGGCTGTCTCAAGTCCGCACAAGTCACCTCTCGATGCATCCTCAATAAAAGGGGCGAATCAAGAACACATCTGGGGATTTGAACTGTACCTGATTAGATGCAAACTTTGAATTTGGAACAGTACTTGGGCAGCGACTGATAACGTTTCACAAGTCCGCAAGAACACAAGTACAGAGAAGAACGCATATTAAGAAACGGCACATGTCATTTCATTTGATCATCACACCTGTTAGTCTTTTAGTTCATTATCAGTGTATACTTAAAAGTTTAACCAAAAATTAAAATTCTGTCATCATTTGCTCACTCTGAAGTTGTAACCTGCATGAATTTCTTTCTTCTGCTGAACACAAAAGAAGATATTTTGAAGAATGTCGGTAACCAAACAGTTGATGGGCCCCATTGACTTCCATAGTATTTATATATCAATTTGGTTAACCATATTCTTCAAAATAATTATTATATATAATTTAAATTTTAGTTTTATTGTTGTAGTCTAATGATCATAAAGCTATTATCATTTGATAAAGCACACAAAACAATATTACAATAAAAATGTTCTACATATCAGTTATAAACTTAAAAATAATCCAGAAGTCTAGGTCTCGATAAATACAGTGGTGCTCAGAATTATTGGCACCCTTGGTAAATATGATCAAAGATGACTGTAAAAATAAATCTGCATTGTTTATCCTTTTGATCTTTAATTCATAAAATGAGTAAAAATCTAACCTTTCATTGAAGGAAAAGTGGGGGGAAAATTACATTATGAAATAAATGTTTTTCTCCAAAACATGTTGGCCATAATTATTGGCACCCCTAGAATTTTTTATGAGTAAAATATCCCTGAAGTATATTCCCAGTCATATTTTCATTTTTTTAGCACACCAGGGTGATCATGAACATGAAATCCAGCCAGCCATGACTTCCTGTTCCACAGGAGAATAAACATGAGGAAACACAAAGGCCAAATTCCCTTAATCATTCATCACAATGAGAAAAACCAAAGAATATAGTTCTGATGTGCAGCAAAAGATTGTTGAGCTTCACAAAATAGAAAGTGGCTGTAAGAAAATAGCTAAAGCATTGAAAATCCACATTTCCACCATCAGGGCAATAATTAAGAAGTTCCAATTAACTAAAGATGTTACAAATCTGCCTGGAAGAGGACATGTGTCTAAATCATCCTAATGCACGGTGAGGAGGAAAGTTTGAGTGGCCAAAGACCCTCCAAGGATCACAGTTGGAGAATTGCAGAGATTAGTTGAGTCTTGAGTCTCAGAAAGCGATAAAAAAAAAAAATCAAACAGCACCTACATCCCCACAAGTTGTTCAGGAGGTTTTCAAGAAAAATCCAGCATATTCAGTTGTCAGTCAAGACTGGAACTTCAAACGGGACCAGCTTATATGGTCAGATGAAACTAAAAAAGAGCTTTTTGGCAGCAAACCCACCAGATGGGTTTGGTGCACACATGGATAAAAAGTGCCCCATGCCCACGGTTAAATCTACTGCTGGATCTTTAATGTTGTGGGCCTATTTTTCTGCTGGAGGTCCTGGACATCTTGTTCAGATTCATGGTATCATGGATTCTACCAAATATCAACAGATAAAAAATCAAAACCTGACCGCTTCTGCTAGAAATCCAATAATGGGCTGTGGTTGGATCTTCCATCCGGACAATGATCCAAAACAAACATCAAAACCAACACAAAAATGTGTCACTGAGCACAAAATGAAGCTCCGAGTCCCCTGACCTGAACCCAAAAGAAATTGAGGGGAGTGAACTGAAGAGAAGAAGCACCAACATGGAGCTGGGAATCTGAAGGATCTGGAGAGATTCTGCATGAAGGAATGATCTCTGATCTCTTGTCAGGTGTTCTCCAAACTCATCAGGCATTATAGAAGACGAATCAGAACTGTTTTTTTGGCAAAAGGAGGTTGCAAAAACTATTGAATAAAAGGGTGCCAATAATTGTGGCCAACGTGTTTTGGATATAAACATTGATTTCATAATGTGACTTTCCCCCCACTTTCAATTCTTTTTCTTCAATGAAAGGTTAGATTTTTGCTAAGTTTATGAATTAAAGATCAAAAGGATAAACAATGCAGATTTATTTTTACAGCCATCTTTGAACATATTTACCAAGGGTGCCAATAATTCTGACCACCACTGTATCTATGAGGAGTCATTTGTGCACAAGTTTTAAATATATTCATGCCTGTGGCTAAATTCATAGACATGTTATTTTATCATGAAGTACTTGCAGTTCCCCTTTTCAGGACATCATGTTTTTCCAGAGTGTTTAATATTCCCTCTGACATATTTAGGTTCCTGATTCACCCCCCACCCAAACCCCAAACAAAATCTATTCATGTTTAATGTCTGCAAACATTTTTGTGAGAAAATAGGCCATGTACTAGAAACAATTTGACTAATACATGTTTTTGGTAAGAGAGGTGAAGACATGCTAATGCAGGCTCTTATTATTCAAAAACCAACCCATTTGCATGAGACAAAATATGACATTAAGGGTTTCTGCGAGACATAAAGAGCCGCAGGTCATTCATTATTCACCATAAATGCCATATAACAAATGTTAAACAATGCCAAAATTTACTGCCATTACATTTTGAGGCTACTTCTAAATTAGCAAAATATTGCACATGCCTTGCAAACAAGCTTTTGTTTCAATGTCTTACACTCTACCAAACAAATACCACATAACACTTATCTCCACCAACACAGACACACTCCTAAAGACAAAACGCACAAGATGTGGTGCACACAAATGAGCAGGGCTCTGCCCAGCAGTGAGGTTTTGTATTGTACATGAATCATGTCAGTGCGGTTTGCAGTTTGGATGCCGCAGATCCTACAAATAACCGTGTATAAGAAAGTCTTAATGTCTTAGTTTTGAGTGCTGGGAAAAACAAAAAAACAAAAACAATCTAAGGCGTGTACAGAATTGCCTGTCACCTCTTCATGTGTACAAACATATTCAGTCCTCCAGACAAGCAGTGTCAAGTTTGACTTTCTGTTCAGAGAAACACACGCACATTCGCATGAAAGGCAACATTTTTGAGATGGTAAACAAACAACTGTTTAAGAAACCGCTGGGTTCTCGAGTAACTGACTTGTGAAAACAAGTTTACAGAAATCACTACAAACGAGATGCTATGTGTTTCTGTAGTTAACAACCCAGAGAGCTGAAATAACCCATCAAGAGGAGGAGGATAAAGAAGAAGCAGCTTGGCCAGTTTAAATGATGCAGTAAGGGAGGCTTAAGTTAATCATATTGATAAATCATAGTTAAGCGGTGTAATGATTTAACTTATAAACAGAAACTATGTTTCCAAACATACTTATGAATGGATTTGGATGGATTATTATGGCCTCTCTTTGTTTCATCCATCTCTGTGGCATCCAAAAGGTCCTAAAGTATTTTTATGGAAGTTTTGAGCGTAAAACCAACACTCTTAAAAATGCGGGGGTTAAAAACAACCCAAGTTGGATTTAAAATGGACAAACCCAGCGGTTGTGTAAGAACACACTGAGTGATGACTTTATAATTTAGTACATAAATATAACAACACATTTTCAAAAATAATTAAATGAATAAATAAGTACGTATATTGCAGAGTCGAGTACAGGTTTTTTGAGGATAGGAGTCACAGCAGCTAGTTTAAAACAGGCTGGAACTGTACCGGTGGCTAAACAATTATTAATGATGTGTAAGATGTCTGGGCCGACTGTATCGAAAATCTGTTTTAAGAAGTGGGAAGGGAGAATGTCATGAGTGGAAAAAGTAGGTTTCAATTTTGAAGTGATTTCACTACATGTCTGAAGGGAGATCAGTTCAAATTCACTCCAATGTGAACTGGAGAAAGAGGGATCAGGTAGGCCTGCAGGCTGTATCAAATTAAAAACTTGTGCTCTAGTAGTGTTGGTTTTGTCTAAAAAGAAGTTAAGAAAATTTTCACAGTCAAAAAAAGAGATCACAGATGGAGTCTTAACGGGAGGATTTAAGACAGAATCGATAGTCGTAAAGAGCGTTCTAGAACAATGTGAGTTTTTAACAATGATTTCGGATAAAAATTTGTGCTTTGCAGCCCTGACAGCCTTTTGGAAATTTTGAAGGGAGACATTCAGCATATCAAATGAAATTTGAAATTTTTCCATTTACGTTCAAATCGTCTGCACTGCTGTTGTAATAATCTGATATCATTGTTGATCCAAGGCTGAGACTTGTTTCGGGGGTAAACCAGCCTTCGAGGTGTTGGAACATTTGTTATTAAAATATTGTAGCTGCTCATCAACATCTAAGTATGATGTGACAGAGTCATTGATAAGTGAATTTTCAGTCCTCAGATACAAGTCAGAGAAGGCAGGATTAGAGTGTGAGGTCAAAATGCGAGACCAACGCGCTTGTAGTGATAAGGTTTTAGGTGGAGCAGGAAGAAGTGTTGAAAAAAGCACTGGTCTATGGTCAGAGAGAGGAGTATCACTGATGTCAATATCAGCCACTGATAGCCCATAGATCAATATTAAGTCAAGTGTATGACCATGACAGTGCGTAGCACCATTAACCCACTGAACATTATTCAAGGAAGACAGTAAATTTAAAAATTCCTTAGCTAAGGCATTGGTAGAGCAGCATACATGGATGTTAAAATCACCAAGTATTGGTGAGGGGGAGTCAGTTCAGAAAGAGGACTCGGATCACCTGATTTAATCCAGGTCTCAGTCACGAAGAAGAAGTCTAGATCGTTTGAAGTGATGAGGTCGTTGCAGATGAAAGTTTTATTTGCCAAAGATCGCACATTGGCAAGCCCCATCCTAAGCTGCGGAAGATCCTGTTGAGCGTCAGTTGCTTTACGCAGGGAGCGCAGGTTGCAGTGATTTACTTTCCTTCGTCGGATCCGTAGCGGAATACGTCGAGCAGTCGTGGGAGGTGAATGCGGAACAGCCGGTCGAATCCACGAACAGCCACGCTCCGCCGTGCCTCGAAAGACCCAGGAGCGGCAAATCAAGTTCGACGGCGCTGAGGCCTGCAGCAAGACAGTAGTGGAGCCAGATGCCCAGGCCAACTTCAAACGAACAGGCGCACCGCACCCCGTTTTCCACGTTTCCTCCGGCGTCTCTTGCATGGAACCCCGAAAGTGCGCCAGCGTAGGTAATAGAGGGAGCTGGGCTGCGTGGGTGATGAGTAAAACTCGTAGCTGTTTAAATCGGTGTGAAACCCAAGAGGCGTTGGCATAGAACGATAGATATCGATCAGTTGTTGGCGATCATAAACGATCAGTGAATGACCGTATAAAAACAGCAGAGTCAATAAAAACATAACAAATAGTACAGAGAGCGGACGGCACGCCACAGACATCGGCGCCATCTTTTTTTTAATAATAAATAAAAAAAAATAAAAAATAGGCCTACTGTTCAAAAGTTTGCAGTCTGTAAGATTTTTTAAATAGTCTCTTATGCTCACCAAGGCTGCATTTATTTGATCAAAAATACAGTAAAAAGTAATAATATAAAATATGTTTTTTGTTATTTGAAATGTTATTTATTCCTGTGATGCAAAGCTGAATTTTCAGCATCATTACTCCAGTCTTCAGAAATCATTTTAATATGCTGATTTGCTGCTCAAGAAACATTTCTTCTTATCAATGCTGGAAACAGTTGTGCTGATTCATATTTTTGTGGAAACCATGACAGTTCTTTGAGGAATAGAAAGTTTAAAAGAACAGCATTTATTTGCAATGGAAATCTTTAGTAACATTATAAATGTCTTTACTGTCACTTTTGATCAATTTAATGCATGCTGTAAAAGTATTCATTTATATTAAAAAATAGTTCTAAAATAGTACTTTTAAGCAGTAGCACAAGTAAGTAAGTAATTAAATAAATAAATAATGCAACTTTGATCACTTTACAAAAAGTAAAAGGTATCACGTCTGCAGCACAAACAAATGTCTAATATGTAGAGTTAAGGTTTTTTTTCCCATGTCAGATGTGAGCAATAGTAATAGTGATTCATACCACAACACTAGTAACTCAACTGGGCATATAGGTGTCAACACATTACAGCACATATATTGTGTTCCTTTGAGAAAAATACCTGTCATCCAATAGCTGTTTCCTGGAGCTAACCAAATGCTCAGTAACGTATAACCTGTCCAGAGATCGGCTCAAACATTCTCAGGGTGAGCTGCTCCATCTCACAACACATGTTTTTCATTCTGACACATAAAGGCAGTGATGTAATCGAGGCCAGAGGTGATCTAATGCCACTGTGGAATCAGATGTGATTAAACCCTTCTAGTTCCCTACAGCACTGTCCACCCATGACCCGCGGGTCAGACTGAGTCTTATTCTGTACCCTTTCCAAGACACACTGAGGAGTTTGTTTTCTATGTAGCTTTGTGTCCATGTGGGAGCACTCAAGGAACTGTGACAAAAGTTCAGAGGTCAGCTGCTCAGGGAAATAGGGAAATCACTGAAAGGTTACATTCCTAACGTCAAGATGTAGAGAGACTTTCACCCTCTCTTTTTTTCTCTAACCCAGGCCTGTCCATCATGACTAATTGTATTTCATGGGGGAAAAAGAATAGTTCGTTTTCTATTTTAATCACGTTTGCATTACCCGTTGATTGCATGTTTGAGCAAAAAGTACTAGAACAGAGCATGAAACAAAAATTGCAACTTTTGCATTTTACTTAATGTAAAGTTTTTTTCTGAGTAAAACAGGATACTGAAAAAATTTAGTGCAGTACATAAAAGTTATGGGGCTTACAGGACTTATCCATAAAAATTGACAGGATAATGAAAAGTGAATGTTACGGACCATAATGGAGCCTGACTTGATTCCAATAACCATCTCGAATAGAGATGCACGATTAATTGTCAAAAGATCACAATTCAAACACCCACTCAATCTTATTCCTAAATAAGAACGATTCGGCTATTTCTATATTAAACTTTTGATAAAATCACACCAGAATATTCAAATCTACATTTGAGAGAGCAGTTGTATGGGTCTGAAACTGCTTCACAAACTCTTCAACCACACTATAAATATTTCTGTGTTACAATAATTCAAAATATAACAGAAGTACTGGGATAAAATTTATAGATAAAAGTTTAGTTGGGATATAAACACTGATGTCTATGGTAGCGATCAAAATAGAGTAAATCACCTTTTGCACGTAACTGGACCTCTCAAATAAAGATTGTATCAATTACATCACTAGTTGGTGACAAGTGACTGTTAAAAATATGTTAGTCATTGAATAATTCATTCAAGAGAATTGTTCAAAAACACTGACTCATCTAGTAATGAAACAAGTGAAGTCTTTATGAGTGGGTCATTGAATCATTAATTCAAAATGATTTTTTAAATAATTAATTCAAATTGATTAAATGTTTTATATAGAACGCAGCATTTAAAAAAAAAACAAAAAAAAAAAAAAATCAGAATCTGTAGTAAATTAGGCTAGCAATTACATGTTATTTTGTTTAGTTGTCTATTCAGAATCATGGGAGAATCATGATCTCTATTTTAAACCAAAAAATTGTGATTCTCAATTTAGCCAGAATCGTGCAGGTCTAGAAGCCTCAAAATATCCCAAAGTTCACTCTTATGTTTCAATATACTGTACATTACGTGCTACTAATTCATTAAATTTTTTACTTAAATGTTTATCAGCACCATATTTTGACAAAAAGTATGATTTCACATCTAGATTTCACATGTGGTTCTGCAAATGATTCTTCATGAACATTTCATTTTAAAGATAGTCATTGGCGATACGTTGTTTGGGTGTAATGAAACTAAAATGAATGCAAATAAATACTGAAAATAAATTAATATTACATAAAAATATTATTTATTATTTTGTAACATTATAATGTAAAAAAAAGAATGAACTCTACATTTTTATTTTATTTTATTTATTTTTTTCCCCACATGCCTTGGTAACGTCATAGCCGAATATAATATCACAAAGTAGAGCATGAATTGTTAAGATCATGACTTTGATCCCCAGGGAAAGCATGATGAACTGAAAAAACAGTACCTTGAAGGGAATGTAAGTCAATTTTAATAAAAAAATATTTGCCAAATACATTGCTGTACAACTTTAAAAACTAAATTACTGGCAACAGTATATCGTAAATGATTACATTTGACTTTTAGTAAACATGAAATAATGACCTGCGCACCTGTGATGTTATCCAATAAGTTTTTGAACTTATTACATTTTAATTACAAAGATTATCAAGACAAACATTTCTGTGCACAATATGTATTAAAGGGAAAGTTCACCCAAAAATTTAAATTTTGCCATCATTTACTCACCCTCAAGTTGTTCCAAACCTGTATGAGTTTCATTCTTCTGTTGAATACAAAAGAAGAATTTAAATTTTTTGGTAAACTATCCCTTTAAGAAAGTAAACAGGGTCACTTCTGACTTCATGTTGACTTTAACTGTCAAGCAACTATTGGGAAGACATTTCATATTTAACCTTGAAAGCATAGCAATATAACAGTCGGGGTCCCCCAAGCGTGTATATTTGAAACTCTAATCATCTGAACATGTTTTTCCACCCTTCTGCAATATCTCAAATAAGTCACATCATGGATATGCTCAGCATACTTAATTACAGAACCCTGTTGCCCAGCCCGGCAGAAGGCTCTCAAAAACTAATTGAGTCACGGTAAAAATTGGAGAGGTCCTGTATGAATAATTAATGAAGGCCAGAGCCTGATTTCTTACCATACGGTTGGCTTATTATCAATGCAGATGTGAGGCACATCCATTTATCCTGAAACTTAAAAAGGATGTACACCCCAAAAAAAGTGTGAACACAGTGAAGAGAGTGAGGATGGATGTGCCAATTAATATCCAGACCCGAAAAACGCTCAAAGTGCGTGAACAAGAATGCTTCTAGCTCTATAAGCTTCTTGCTGCAAGTTTACTCTTGCAGGTAAACGACTGTCACAGCAACCATCCAGAACACCGTAGCAACATACTACAAATCACTCAACACCTTAGTAACATTAGCAAATGAATGCAGCACTTGTTGTTGGAGCTTGATTTCTGTTTACTATAGATAGAGAATATCATAAATCATCATCATCATCATCATCACATTGTGTGGAATCCAGATGGTATTACTGACTTATTTCACTGTGTCCAGGTGAGGCTTCTGGGAGCTTGGGGAGTAAAAATGTAATTTAGAGTAAGAGAAATTAAATTGTTCAATGCTCCAGGGACATTTTGCAGCCAGTTGGACTTGATAGATACATACACACATGCCCAAATCCACTTACACACACACGCACAGGTTTGTTTAGCTATCTTAGTGAGGACATTCCATAGGCGTTTTATACTGTGCAAACTGTACATTCTATCCCCCTACACTACCCCTACCCCTAAACCTACCCATCACAGAGAACATTCTGCATTTTTACATTTTTGATAAAACATTGTTTAGAATGTTTTTAAAGCTATTTTAAATATGAGGACTCATGAAATGTCATCATATTTCACGTTTACGTCATAATACCAGTGTAAGACCCATGTCATTATACACATCTGTGTCCTCATAAATCACAAAAATGCGCACACACACACACACACACAAAAACATGTAGAATGCTTAAAGGAACAGTCCACAAGAAAAAGTTCAAATTAAAAATTCAGTCAATATTTTGCTCACTTCCAAACCTGTAAGCTCTCTCTATTTTTTCCAGGCAACGTGAAAGAAGAAATTTCACACTCCATTTCACACTTCCATGCAACGATAGTTTGTAGAGTGAAATAAAATTTCTTGATAAATATACAAAAATGTTGGGTTGTTTTAACTCATGTTTGAGTCAAATATGGACAAACCCAACCGTTAGTTTAGACTAAATTTTTTAATTAAATTTTTAAACTAAATGGTTGGGTTTGTCCATATTTGACCCTAACATGGTTTAAAACAACCCAGCATTTTTTCACTGTAAACCCTAACGCTCAAAATAATTAATTGGTTTAAGTAGGACAAACTTAAATTAAACAAATTAGTTCAGTCAAATTAAATTTATGAGTATTTTTGCACTTTCTTTTTCTTTCAAGTTCACAGAACTGATGTATTTTAAATAAACTGAACTGTTTCATTGTTTTATGAGTTATATGAACTTATTTCTTTTAATTTAGATGAACTTAAGTTGAACTGAAACTGGGCTGGGATTTCTATTTCCCAGCATGCTTTGGCCATGGCACTCAAATGGGAGAGTATATGCTAAAATTAAGCGTTATATAATGCTTTTTGTGCAAGATTAATGTTAAGTGGGAGATTTAGTAGTGATTAATGTTTCATTATGCTAATTCAGAAGAGTTTCTGTTAATGTGGGTTTTTGGAGAATTACCATCATGGTGACAAGTGGCAGATGCAGCTTGGTTTGAGAGCAAGTATATGCAAGTACAACTGATTGCCTCAATTTTTTTTGAGTTTTGCCAACTTATTTGGGTTTACAGTGTGTATAAACATGGTTATTTTGCATTTAAAACACATTTGGTTTATTAATGCTATTGCATAAAACCAGTGTTGCCAAGTTAGCAATTTTGTCACTGGATTTAGTGACTTCCCCACCCCTTTTGAGACTTTTTCCAAAAGTTTAGGGACAAATCTAGCAACTTCTTGGACAAACCTTATCTAGATTCTTATTTTGCCCACTGATCTATATTCATATTTATATAGATCAATGAATTTGCCATTATGATGATATTTAGTGACATTTAGCTACCAGTTTTAGCTACTTTTAATTGAAAGCAGTTGGCAACACTGCATAAAACTTGTTTAATTTATGTATGACTGACAACTATGCATAATTTTATGTTTATTAGTTTGTTAAAACTCTATCTTAATTTAGATTTGCAATTAAAATACATAAATCTTAAATACAGGCCTACATATTTTGAGTGTGCCATTTGTGCATTATATTTAAAGTCCTCTGAAAGTCATACAAAAGCTTTGTGAAAGAAACAGACCAAAATTTGTTATTCATGGATATTCATCCCCTCCAGTGAGATGTAAACTTGAAAGTTGGATCACTGAGTCTATTAGAATTTAAATTTTGGTTCTTTTCAATGAACAGTTTGGTCTGGTTCACAAACCAGACTGATCTGGTTCTCCATTCCAACTCATTGATCAGTTACAACGGATATGTGTTAACAGCTCACTGGAGGGGTGAATTATTAGTGAATAATAGGTAACATTTTAGTTTAGGGTCCAGTTCTCACTATTAACTAGTTGCTTATTAGAATACATACAAGGATATTGGTTTATTAGTTCTTATAAAGCACATATTAATGCCTTATTCAGCATGACCATATTCTACATCCCTTAATCCAATACCTAAACTTAACAACTACCTTACTAACTATTAATAAGCAGTAATTATGAGTTTATTGAGGCAAAAGTTGTAGTTAATACACTCTAAAAACTGCTGGGTTAAATATGGACAAAATCAGGGATTGGGTTGTTTTCACCCAGCCATTTTTTTCAACCAATTTTGGATTTATTTTTTTAGCCAGCAATATAGTAATATAGTAAAAGGCGTGTTTTTGACCAGAGACTTATATTACATCATGTGAAAGAGGGCATAATAGGTGCCTTTTAACCCAACCTGCTGGGTTTGTCCATATTTTACCCAGCTTGGGTTTTTTTAACCCAGCATTTTTTAGAGTGTAGTTAGTTCTGGATCCTAAACTAAACTGTGACCAATAGATACTTTATATTTCTGTCTGTTCCTCATTCAAAACTATCGTATTACTTCAAAAACTTGATGTAGACTAACAAACTTTAGTGGCATTTTGGTCACAGGTTCGAAAGGACATGAGGGTGATTCAATGACAGCCTTCATTTTTTTAGTAAAACTATTCCTTTACCATAGGGAACATTTCTCCTTCATTGCACATGCTTCCTCTGTAACCAGAAACCCAAATGAGAGAGAGAGAGAGAGAGCTAGTAAAAGAAGACATAATGCAGTGCATTATCAAATATTAATCTTCATCTCGCCATCTCCTTCACAAATCATACACACGTTATCTACATTCAAATCAGGTCAAGACTGTTCAACTGCAAATGATAATTTCTTTATCATTTGGCTGCATTCTTGTGATGAGGTGCTGATTGCTGCTTTTTCACAGACAAAGTCACAATGTCCCTTGTCATCTTATTCCTACAATTAAAAACCACTGAAGTGAGTTTGGCAAGGGGAAAAAGGTCAGCATTGGAAAAATGGACACAATTCAAGGAGTCAGGACCCCAGTTAATTGAGCTGCCATAATAGAGATAAAACTCCAATCCATCACTGATATACCATAGAAACATTTAACATAGGATGACAGTGTATTTGTACAACATTATGATTTGGAACTAATTGAGATTGCTAGTAGTGAGAGACCGCAATAATGATATAAACAATGCATTGTTATAATTCTAGCTCAATTCATGCGTTTATTGAAATCTAATTATGGAGATGTCAGACACCAGCTTTTCAACTGACACCATTTATTCGGTACCTGCAGTGAATGGACAAAGAGTTCAGTGCTAATCAAAACACTGACAACCATATAGCAGTGTTTTACCAATTCTCTAATTAAACACAAGTGTTGTTTATTAGGGGAACTCTCTCATTTTTCCTGATCTAAACACATGCATCTTAAAAAAAGAGTATGTTCATTGCTAAAAAAAAAAAAAAAAAAAAAAAAAAAAGTCCCACCCAAACTATGGAAATTAAACTACAAATTAAACTACAATTAAACTACAAAAAGGGGTCATTCAGACGTACACTCTAAAAAGTAATTCAGGGGACCTGTTACCACAACTTAAATAAATGCAAGTTAAAATTCTAATTTATTGTTTTAATAAACCTTTTAAGTTGCAAACATTATTTTTTAGAGTTCTGTTGACATAATAATGTTGATCATTACATCAACTTAATATCATCTGTAATTTAAACTCAAATTTCTGCGTTAATTGGCTTTTTGTAAAAATTAGGTTGTAGTAACTTAATGAAATTGTCTTGATGACTTCAGAAATTAGGCAGTGAATTTCTAGTTCCCTGCATGCTTTGCATAGGACTGGATAAGGAGAATAAATATAGAAATTATATTATTTTTTTTGTTTTGTTTTTAGTGTAGGGAAAGACCTGCTATGTTTGACTGAAATTTAAAATAGTTTCTGTAATGTTGAAGTTTTTGTGGTTACCATTGTGCTGAAGAGTATGAAGGTAAACACTATTGACTCTATAAGCAATGACTGTGCTAATGCCAGTGACAAGTAATATCGTACTTGTACTAATATGTTAATACTAGTATGTGCTATGATAGCTATATAGATCAGATTAATTGGTTCCAAGGCTACAACTCTGGTAGTAATTAACTTAAAAAAAATGTGTTTATGCTACAAATTATTAAGTTCCTCTAACTCAATAGCTTGTTGATTTAATGTAAATTCACTCAAAGTTGTCATAACACAAAAAAGAAAAACTGATGCAAACTGTTGTGTTCATTTTTTGTTGTTGTTGAGCCAACACATTATTTTTTTAGAGTGTACTGTGACTTTAACAACACCTATTTAGTATTCAGCACTTGGTGGTGATGTTGTTACTCATTTCTATAGATGCACTGAATATTTTATGAATATTTTATTGGTAACACTTTACAATAAGGTTTAATTAGTTAACATTAGTTAACCACTTTAGTTACCATTAACTAAGAATGAACAATAATTCTACAGCATTTATTCATCTTAGTTAATGATAATTTCAACATTTACCTTATTAAAATCAAAAGTTGTTTTTGTTAACATTAGTTAATGCACTGTGAACTAACATGAACAAACAATATAAGACTGTATTTTTATTAACTAACATTTACAAAGATTAATAAATGCTGTAACAAATATATTGCTCATTGTTGGTTCATGTTAGTTAATACATTAACAAATGTTAACAAATAAGACCTTATTGTAAAGTGTTACCTTTTTGTTTTATAGTAATTTGATGAATTATTATTACAATTTAAAATACTATTTTCTATTTTAATATATTTTCAAATGTAATATATTCCTGTGATGGCAAAGCTGAATTTTCAACAGCTTCAGTGTCACATGATCTCATGAAACATTTTTTTTTTTTTTGTGCTGTAATCTAAATGTAAAAAAAAATAAATAAATAAACATGCACAATTACACTGCATGCAATATCCACTGATACTGATAAAATTAAAAGAAAATCTTCAGTAATGGCCCAGTAACCAATATAGAACCAATATCTTGTGCATCCAATCAATCATATAATCAGTATCCTACAAGCAGTTTGCGAGGATAAAATACGACTTGTTTTTCCACCGACACAGAACTGAGGAACTGAAAGTCTCAGATGTCTTCATGCTCCTCACACAGCAGTACACTAAAATAAAAGAGCCATATCCTACTGCAAAGCTCATGTGGGATCAGGTGTTAACCCCTAGACGGTTTTCTCCACACGTTAGCTCAATGGCGGACTAGAGCAAATAACCATTTACAGACCCGTACAGAGAGCCTGTTGAGTCCTGAGCATCAGACTCTGAAAATTTGCAGATAAGAACAGCTCAGGTTCTTGTCGACAGGAGTACCGTGGCAGAACAAAACTAAAGTCGAGCATTGGGGACTGCTAGCAGAGTATCCAAGAGATGGTAAAATTATTCATGAAGGGCTTTACATTTAGATTCATCTCTCATGATTTATAGGCAACAGGAGCCTCCATATGAAGGGGAATGCACAACCATGCTCAAGATGTTGAAGTGTCTTTATAGCACCATGTCGGGAATCCTGATGAAAAATGATATGTAGTGCTCTTGAATTCTAGTTGACTCTTTCCTTTGAACTTTGCTCTTATGCATACAACATTTACCTGTATGTACAGAATCTCTAATTATTCCCTCTGAGGCCTATTAGTTCTTTGATGAACATATGCTATTGAATAATCCCATCCCAGTTGGTACTACAATTTTCTAGATTTCTAAATCCAGTGTATTCCAGAGAAGTGTAAGATTCAATGGTGAAATCAACTTTTTATTTTAAGTCAGTTCTTTTTTATTACATTTTTAAAGATACTATGAGCTATTCTACAGTAGTTACTTCTTGTTAGTAGATCCAATCCTGCACAGCGAAAAAAATACATAATAGTAAGCAGTATCCAGAAGGCTCACTTTTGCCAGTTTGCTGATTATGCTAATAAATGTGCATTTTTATTCAATGCAAGTATATTTAATCACATTTTTTTTTTGCATTCCAAGTACAGGCCTCCAGGTCCAAATGGAATCTGCAGACCTTTTATATTTTCATTTTCTGCATTGATTTGGGAAAATCTGCAGAATTTAAATATTGTAAAATGTGTTAAAGAGAGCTGAAAGTATATGCTTATTGAAAGTACTGAAAGCATTAGGAAATTGAAAAGATAAAAATGCAAGGAGTAGAGAATGTGCAGAATTCTGTGTATAACAGGCATTCCAATACAGACCAGATATCATTGTCAAACAGTAATATATGATACGGTATGTATACCCATTCCTTTTAAACAGTAGCACTTATCCCCAAAACTCCTAACAAACAAACCAAAGTATGTTCAGATTACATTTCACACACAAACTAACTGTATAGAAGATTTAAAGGTGCCCTAGATTCAAAAATTGAAATTACCTCGGCATAGTTAAATAACAAGAGTTCAGTACATGGAAATGACATACAGTGAGTCTCAAACACCATTGTTTCCTCCTTCTTATATAAATCTCATTTGTTTAAAAGACCTCCGGAAAACAGGCGAATCTCAACATAACACCGACTGTTACGTAAAAGTCGGGGTATATGTCTCAAATATTTGCATATGCCAGCCCATGTTCCCAACATTATGAAAGGCATTAGACAAAGGCAGGCATTAACGTCTGGATCTGTGCACAGCCGAATCATCGGAGCAATAATAACTGACATGATCCATGATATCATGATATTTTTAGTGATATTTGTAAATTGTCTTTCTAAATGTTTCGTTAGCATGTTGCTAATGTACTGTTAAATGTGGTTAAAGTTACCATCGTTTCTTACTGTATTCACGGAGACAAGAGCCGTCGCTATTTTCATTATTAAACACTTGCAGTCTGTATAATGCATAAACACAACTTCATTCTTTAGAAATCTCTCCAACAGTGTGTAATGTTAGCTTTAGCCACGGAGCACTATCAAACTCATTCAGAATCAATGTAAACATCAAAATAAACACTGTACTTACGCGATTAGACATGCTGCATGACAAACACTTTGTAAAGATCCATTTTGAGGGTTATATTAGCTGTGTGAACTTTTTTTATGTTGTTTAAGGCAAGCGCGAGCTCTTGGAGCAGGGAGCCCGAGAATTAAAGGGGCCGCGTAACTTACCCTGAATCGGCTCATTTCTAATTATGCCCCAAAATAGGCAGTTAAAAAAATGAATTAAAAAAAATCTATGGGGTATTTTGAGCTGAAACTTCACAGACACATTCAGGGGACACCTTAGACTTATATTACATCTTTTAAAAAAAAAGTTCTAGGGCACCTTTAAGACAGAAAAACGAAGATCACATGATCACACCAAAACGAAGCACTGCCCTAACAGAACGTGACAATTCCATCAACTGTTTGAGACCACCATTTGGTGGCTTTGTAGCCGTGCTGAAAGTAACCTCAAATCGTGAAAATAAATGAATGGGCACAAGAATGTTCAAACTGTCAACTCATTGTGAACAAACAAGTGTATTCTATGACAAAGATTGTTTCAGTCAATCAGCATGTACTTTAAATAATGTTTAAAACAAATGTTTTTGATTATATGGCCTACTCATCTACAATGGGGCTTACATCGCCTCCTAGAGTCCTTTACAGCCGTCACCGATAAGAAAGTCTCTGATTGGCCCTTTTAACAGTATTAATATTAATACACTAAATAGCCTAGTATAGACTATAGTAAATTAATAATAATAAAGTATAACTATTTTACACTTTAAAAGATTAATTGTTTGAGTATTTTTTAGAGTAATTTGAGTATTTCAAATAGAATTTGAAGATTAAATTTGAGGAGAATGTCCTTAATTGCCATGAAAATAATGTCACAGTGAAATAACAGCATTCGTTTTGCTTGTGTAAAATATGATTTCATATTAATTTCTGTTGATTTGGGTATGACCTTGATATTGTCTTGACGTGTTTCAGGAAGTGGTATTTGTGCTCTGGTAATGCAAGGTACTGTATATAGTAGTCTACATCTGTTGCATTGAAATTATGATCTTGTGTCTCTCATTTGTCACTGATATGTGTTTGTGTTGTCAAGAAGCTCCAGTGTATTGAAGAAGCTCTTTATAATCATGCACTTTGATGTGTTGCCTCACCTTTCCTTATACCTTTGAGCTTTTGTCTTTCTCCCTTTTCTGTTTATGCCTCGTTCTGTAATACATCCATTACAGGTCTCATTTTGTCTCTGTTTCTTCCTTTGCCAGGCGTTCCTCTCGAGAGCTTGGATTTGCTGCTTGTTTTTTTCCTTCCCACAAGCTTCTGCACATGGGTCCTACCAAGTGGATTTGAAGAATTCCCTCTTCTCAATACCTGACCTTGAGTTTGTTCTTTACTGCCACTGTTTTTGAAGTGGAGGGAACAGTTCTCTCTCTCTCTCTTGAAGTTTTCTATAACCCTGGATGAATGGAAAATGATCTAGTTCTTCTGATTTTCTATTAGTGCTTCTGTACATGTCGCTGCATGTGACATGGCTTCTATTTCACCTTGCAGAGGATGTGATTGACGGTGCTGAGAATTCATTTTTATAGGAAAAATCTATTTTTTTGTCATGTCACATGCAGCTCATTTCCAATGCATGCAGTTTCCTTTGTAGGCGAAAGCTTCCCGCTACCTTTATTTCACAGATGATTTACAGAGATATGTCATATATAAATAGTTTTTTTCTGTCTTTCTTGCTTTTCTGTCATATATGTGGCTGCATCTCGTATTGATTGATGGAATAAATTCTTAATATAAATGATAAGCTTTTGTCAGATTTGTTCCTCTGTGCCACACGAGATATCAGCACTGCAGAAACCCGTGTGAAGCTCATTTCTGTTCTTCACACTTAGTCGACTAGCTTTTTATTTATTTCCTTTTGAATGATTTCATTTCAAATTGTTATTATTTTTTGATTGCTTTTTTTCTTGCAAACCCTGGCCATTGTTTTGAATGAACAAACTAAGTGAATAACAAATACACAAACAACCTGGATATTGGTATAATGTCTCAGTGTTTGCAAAACCCTCAATTCTTCATACATTTTCTGATTGAAAGTGTTGGGAAATGCTACTATTAAAATTAATGTTACACTGATCTATAATAGAGAATAAACACTCTTAGAAGAAAAGGTTCTACTGTATAGAAAGGTTTTGTTAGGCACTTCATATAAAACTTTTAGGGATTCCCATCATAGGATCATTTTATAGATTTAATTATAGTTAATTAATTTAGTTTTATTTAATTTTTTTATTTTGATTATGATCTGTTTAATAAAAAAATTAAACACTTTATCACTACAAAAAATTAAAACAAAATTGTATAAATAATGTTATGAGATTAAAGGGTTAGTTCACCCAAAAATGAAAATGATTATTTACTCACCGTCATGTCATTTCAAACCCGTAAGGCCTTAGTGAAGCCTCCATTGCCAGCAAGTTAATTTCATTTTTCAGTGCCCAGAAAGGTACTAAAGACGTATTTGAAACAGTTCATGTGACTACATTGGTTCAACCTTAATATTATAAAGCGACGAGAATACTTTTTGTGCGCCAAAAAAACAAAATAATGACTTTATTCAGAGTTTTGGGGATCAATACAATATCTAGTGATGGGCGATTTCAAAACACTGCTTCATGAAGTTTCGAAGCTTTATGAATCTTTTGTGTCAAATCAGTGGTTCAGAGGGCCAAAGTCACATGATTTCAGTAAATGAGGCTTTGTTGTCATAAGTGTTTCGAAATTTCAATGGTTCTCGTGACTTTGGCAGTTTGATACTCGCTCCGAAACAAAAAACAAAAGATTCGTAAATAGATATTGTGGAATAAAGTCATTGTTTTTTTGTTTTTTTTTTTGGTGCAAAAAAAGTATTCTCATCACTTTATAATATTAAGGTTGAACCACTGTAGTCACATGAACTGTTTTAAATATGTTTTTAGTAGCTTTCTGGGCATTGAAAGTGTTAATTATCTTGATGTCAATAGAGGCCTCACTGAGCCATCAGATTTTATCAAAAATATCTTAATTTGTGTTCCGAAGATGAACGAAGGTCTTACGGGTGTGGAACGACATGAGGGTGAGTAATTAATTACAGAATTTTCATTTTTTGGTGAACTAACCCTTTAATATTTTAAATATACATTTATGAATAAAGAATTTTTTTTTTTTTAAATGAAATAATAGGCCTACTTTTAAATGGGAAATTAAAACCGCCAGTAGATGGCGTAAAGTTTTAATGATTGAGTCACTGAATCATTCATTAAAAATGGCTGATTCATTTAGAAAGTAAGTAAGTTACTCCCTGCATCCCAATGTGCATACTATTCACCCTAAGTAGTATTGAATATTACTAATGTCACATACTATTTAGGATGGATAGTGTGCACATTGAGACGCAGGCACTGTTTTTTATGAGTGGCTTATTGAATCATTGACTCGCCTGAATCGTTCAAAAACACGGATTCATTCAGAAACGAAACACCTACTGTGTGTTGCTTGGAGAAGTGCAATAGTCTTGAAACGAACAGTGGCATCGCCAGTATTTTGAAGCTTTAGTATTGCGATACTTCCCTTGTACCGGTATACCGTGCAACATACCCATTTTTTCCTAGTGATAGATCAGTGATTACAATATTGTGTTACTCGTTATAAAAAGGAACTGATTGTGTTAGCTTACTTCAAGCTGTGTCTAATTTTAAGTTCTGAAAGTTAGACTTCTTAAACACCATATAAAACTATTTTATCTCAAAAGATCAAGGAAAATGCATTTTTCATGATGTGACCTTATGTGACTGAGAAATAAGTATAGAAGACCTTAACTTTTATAAAACCTCCAACTCAGGGCATTTTCTGACAAAAACTTTTTTTACCCAGGGACTGAAACTCTCCTGACTTTTATCTTTTATTTGATACCTAGATTAAACCTGTATGCTAGGAAAAGAAAATCTTTGAATAAATGTACTTGTGGAAACAAACCCCATATGAGAGAATACTTTGTCTTCCAGATTCCTCCTGAGCTCTCTGATTTGATTTCTCGAGATGCTTTTGTTTCTGACATTTTCTAGAAATAAAGTGGCAGCTCAGGCGCTTTGTTGGAGAAACACCTGGCGCTGAGAGAAAACAAACACAATAAAAACGGAAATGTTCCAATCAGACAGCTAAAAAGACACAAATTAGTCAAATGATATATGAGTAGCTTTCATCTGCTCTGTTTCCCCCATATTCTCCTACCAGGTTTCACTCTATGGTGGTTTTAAATTGTAATAATATTTCACAATGTTGCTGTTTTACTGTATTTTTGATCAAATAAATGCAGCCTTGGTGAGCTGCGTTGTAAGAGACTTCTTTCAAAAACATAAAAAAAAAACACCCCAGATTTTTGAAAGGTATATATTGCATTATCATGTTCTTTATGAAATGTATAGCTTATGTATTTTACTGGACATTACACACATATTCAGATATTTTTATATTTTTAAATATTTGTCTATAAGGTTTGTTGTTTCACAGCTCAAATTGGAGCATCTGGGCATTGTGTATGAAAAAGACGGATTATGAGCATCATGGGGGCTTTTGATTACTTTAGCCCCCAAACCATTCAAGATAACATTGATTTATGTGACCGAGTAGAAAATATGTGTTTTCTATAGCCTGTGGGAGAGAAATGAGAAGAGAAAGGGGACCCCGTTGAGGATTAATAGGGAGTGCTATCATTTGTACACAAGTTTGCCCCAGTCTCCAATCTGGAATCTAACTGCATGTGGAAAAAGCACCAGAATTAGATGGATCCTCGCTGCCACTTAACAGCCTACAGTTATAATAGCAAGCACCCATGAGATCAAATCCCATCAGTGTTATTTATTTACAGTATTGTATGTTCAATAGCTCATGGTTGAAGTCCCGAAGGCTTATTCAGTATAAATGAACATACACCTATCTAGTATGTGCCTTAGCACATGGAAAGACATATTTTATGCAATATTTCCAATACCACAACATCTCCCATGGTCTAACAGAGAAATATCACAAGTATTGTGAAGATTTCATCATCAGTAGCTTGTGTCAATGGCTATCACTTGGACAGTTGTGTCGTTCCATTGCTATTGATTTTTGAGAATTTCATAGTTGAAATGAGAGACATAATAAAATTCTGACCATACTGAAGGTAGTGCCCCAGTTCCCCGTCAGCACCAATCCAAACCACCTTTTTTTTTGCAGTGAAGCTCTTGATGACTATACAAATAGTCAATAAATTTGACTTTTGACTTTTTAATGAATCCTTAAAAAAAAAGTATCAGTTTCCCAAAAATCATTGTGGCTGTGAATTTTGCACTTCTCACAGTTCTAATTAGTTTGTGAATGGAATGGAGTTGTTTGTAAAGTTCTTGCCCTTGAAAATGAGAAAATACCAAAGAAAGAAAGAGAGCAGGAGGAAGACTGAAACCGAGAGAGAGGGGATTTATTTTTTTCTCTTTGAATGAGTGTGACATTGAATCAGTGCTCTGCTTCGATTCGTCTCTTGTTTATCACAATGGACTCTATTATGAAATTGATCCACCGGCCACAATGAAGCACTAAAGCACTATTTAAAGCCAGTCGAGCTCCTTTCTGTGTTTATTAATTGAGGAAGCATCACAGCTACGTAAACAACCTGTTTGTTCGATGTTAACCTTGTGTATTCTTTGAGATTAAAGTCATTGCCTCTCAATTCTGTTCTTCTGTTTTTCCTTTTTTTTTGCCGTCTCTTTGTTCTCTGCAGTTTACCATCAGATACCCATTAAGTCGGATCCACTTTGTTGCTTATTCTGGCCATGAACTGCCTCTTTAGAGATTATTTGACCAACATGTACACTAAAGCGACCAACCACGGTTAATTTTGTTTTAATGTAATGTTTAGGGCTGTTTCTCTGAAATATTTGATACAATTATGACTAACAAAAATAAATAATAAAAGTGTTGTGTGAAATGCTTTACTAAAATGAATAGATGAGCTCAAAGGCAGTGTCACAGAAACAAGCTAAAATAACATAATTGGTTTAGTATTGTTTATTTTATTATTATTTTTAATTCACATTTGCTTTTGCTCACTTTATCTGGTTTATAGCGTATAGCTAGGCTATAGCTGCATCCGAAATCGAATACTTCTCTACTATATAGTACGTGAAAAACAGTATGCAAACAGAGTAGTATGTCTGAATTCATAGTATTTGAGTAGGCGAAAAGTACCCGGATGACTTGCTACTTCTGGTGAGATTCTGAAGTGCGCACATGATGGACACTTTACTATCCCATAGAGTTGAAGGGACATAACTGATGCTGGTAGGTCATGTGACAGTAACAACATGGCGGATGTAGTACGTCCGAATTAATTCGTACTACACGCATTCGTACTATATAGAATGTACTATTTCAATGATCGTGAAGTAAATTTAAATTCAAATGTAGTACTTACTCAACAGTTCGCGATTTCGGACGCAGCCTATTATGTTTTGTTCGTTACAAACTCGATCGAACCTTTAGCGCCACCTACTGGACATTCATTTCCGAACTGCCGCCTTACATTTATTCACTTCTATTTACATTAAAAAACAATGTAATAAAATATTGTCACCATCACGTTTATCTGTATTAGAGTGAAAATTAACTCACTTTTAGCACCCCTCAGTGGACATTTCAGTTCGGAAGTGCTGCGGTACGTGACAGTTGTGATATAATTTTTTTTTTTTTTTTTTAATTCGCCATAATCACTTTTTTTCCCCATTAGATCGTACTGGCTTTAAAGGAAAATTCGGACATCATTTACTCACCCTTATGAGTGAGGTCGTAGGAATTAGCCATCTCATAAAATACGTATGAATTGCCGTGAGATCGGTCTGGCTATAATGACTGCTGTATGACAGCCAGTAAATATAATTATTTGTAATGCATACATAATGCATATTATCCTTTACACATGCTATTAAAATATAAACTGTATAAATTCATAATTGATTTATGATTTAATTATCTACATTACTACTTTTTTCAATTGTGATTCAAATGTTTTGCAATGACTTCACATTATAGTCTCAGACACTTTTACTATGTTGCTACTAGCTATCTGTTCTGAAGAATCACCACCATAATGGAGTTCTGTATGTACTTTAACCAGGCCTTAACTCTCTGAATATCAAAACTACTCTTTTAATGCTAGGCCTACCCATGGCTCAGACTGATTCATCTCTGTGCTAGGAAAAGAGAGAAAAATCGAACAGCATAAAGGGAAGGGATATAGAGTCTCTTGCTTTTGATTGAAAGTATGACAGTGTACTAGAATTAGGAAACTGATAGCATCGTATATCTATAACCTGTGATCAGTAAACAGGCAGGTTCTTCACAGAGATAAAGGGATTTTCACAAGAAAGAAACTGAATATGTCAGATTTGTATTGGGATCAGGATTAGTTATCACTGCAGTAATATGTGGCAACATGTGATTGTGATTATGTCAGAGGATTACAACAAACATAGGCATATCTAATTCTGGTAACTGGCAGTTATGATTACAATATGAGTTCCTAATGAAATTATAATTGCACTTTCCTGCAAATAGGGTACTATAACATAATAATAAAAAAAATTGGAACCAGTACAGCAAGATTCTCTGGACACTGTCAATAATTGTCAAAAAAAAGTTGAAATTTTGATTTACTGTCTCTAAGGGCCGCCAAAATTGTCAAAGTGGGCGGAGCCACTTTTAAGAGTGTAAGAGCTCATTCTGTGGTCGCGCTAAAAAAGAAAGCGGCGACTGGCCACTTGGTATCGCCATAACATGGATTTTTTTTTTTTTAAATGGCTATAACTACGCAACCCTAAGTCTGATTGACTTGAAAATTGGCATGTGGTGTCTTTGTCCAAAGTGGCAAGACTGCCTGTGAGGACATTCACATATCTCGAAAAATGTGGCCAGAATTGATTGGACTGAAACTTGCTTGGCCTGTTTGACTCACGAAATTCGAAAGAAATCGGCTCCCCGTCAGGTCACGTGCGTAAAGGATTATATATCACACGATTTTTCACACACACCCACGACATTCATACCACATGGTAGAACTCCTCATTCTGAGCAACTTTGCCTCTAGGACCGCCGCTGGCAATCGAATCATTCATTAAATATTGGAGATTATTTAATATAAAAAAAACGTTCGCAAACTAGTCCTGTTTTTTTTTTTTGTCTCAACCTCAATAACTGTTAAAAAGCTTTAAAAACCATATATTTCCTTTGGTAAATTGCCTGTATTGGCTGTATTGGTCTTTTCCATCTATAATCAAGATGGTTACAGGCTTGCTAATTAAAACATTCTACCTTTTTACGCATGTGCTTAAAGACCTTAAAGCATTTGAACCCCGATTAATTTTATAAATTGTGTGTATTTACTTTTAATGTTTATTTCTAGGAAAATGACACAAATCAAGGTTTCAAACTTTTTGGTGCAGACCACAAAACCGATGTAGACCATTATAGTTTTGTTGTTTAGTATGCTGCTATTTTGCAGTGCAGTTTGTAAAGGAATACTTGTTTTTAAGTTTCTTCTTCCAGTGTATTTTGGTATCATCTTTATTCATTTGGAATACAGTACAATGTCACAGGTGGATACATAGATTCTGTGCACTCTGTAAACACACTTCACAAGGTGAAATGAATGTATAATGTTATACATTGACCCTCCTCAGAGAGCATAGGTCGCACTAATAAACATATGTATGGCACATTGATTATCCACATTTAAAAATAGTAATGATAGTTCATCCCAAACAGAAGTATATTCAGACCTGATAGGAACATCATAGAAATGTCATCACTGTAAACAATATTCTATATGATCTTTAAAAAACAAACAAACAAACAAAAAATACAGCATAAGGCAAAGTAAGAAATGTCACAGGACAACATTCAACGCGCTTGACGTCTCAAGTATCGAAACAGGCCAAAGGACGGCCAAATACTTGTTTACATAAATTAAGTGTGAGCAGAATTTGTGCGCATGTCTCTATAGAAATACACAGAAATGTGGCTCACATCTCGAATAAAGTTTTATATTGCCATCTCTTTAACAAAAATAATGAAGCTCTACATGTACAAACATAAACATCTTGATAATTCATGTAATACAAAAAATCTGGATATAATAAAAATGACTTCAATGTAAAATTACTAAAAATCTTGGATACTAAAGTGCTCTACAGATAATAAACTACTAGTCTCTATGATTAATGAGAAAAGAGAACCATCCTCTTTTGCCCAATCGTGTACAAACCAACACTCTCATTAAAATCCACAGTTATATGTTTGTCAAACCACATTTCCTATAGTCGCTTTCATGTATTGCTTAAATATATTCTCTATATTTCCTCTTCAGGAAAGATGACACGAACAACAAACCTCATAAAAATGTATGCTTTTTTTAGATACCCTTTTTCATGATGCCAAGTAGACATGAAATACTTAGATATACTATATGCTTTAGTATGTAATGTACATTATAGTGAACCTTATAGTCCCAATTAAAAATGGAACATAAGATTCATATACAGGTGTCCCCCAGTAACAAGCATAATGTTTGTCTTTTATAAGAAATGCTCAAAGAAGCTTTTAAACAAAATGTATGTCTTGTTGACAGCAAGCAGAGCAACATCAAGAAGGCATCTGTTTGAATTTCATTTGTCTTGGGTCATTTGCCAACATTCTCAAGAGAAAAGTAAATAAATAATCTTTACCAGTGTTGGGGGGTGATGCATTACAAGTAAGTTATGAGTTATATAATCAAATAACTACTTAGTTCCAAGTAACTAGTAAAGTAACGCATTACTTTTAAATTTACAACAAAATATCTGAGTTACTTTTCAAATAAATATGTTACTTTGTTTACTTTGACTGACACCTCTCCTGCCCCATGTTGAGAAAAACATTTGGCCTTTACATTTGCCAAAAAAGAATTTTTTAAAGCTGATGTCCATAACTTCTATGGTTAAAAATGATCCAAAATCAATTTTTGAGCATGCACATAACCAGCCAGTGTTCAATCTCCTTACCTTCACAATGGTAAGCTTGTAATAATGTTTTATAATTCTGGTGGTACTGGTGGGTTTTCGCAGGAAATTCGAGCATATCACCGTTTGTCTTTGCGTCAAATCTGTTTACATAAATAACGAGTCCCAGCTAGTAGGCTACATCGCATGCGAGGTCATTTATAGCCTTTTCTCACAGCAGTTGCAATAATTAAACTTATCATTTTGATGGGGGATTGTTTGGTATGACAAATTAACATTAACAATTTGAGAACAAAGTATAACAATAATAATAATTTGCACGGTTTGACGTGATCCGAGCTAAGCGATCATTAGATTTAATCACCAATGGCAGCGCGATTTATTGTAATGCTTTTTTTCCCTAAGTTGATCAGAACAAAAGTGGCAGATATGTTACTTACTTGTTCAGATGACATTTTCCAGTGAAAATTCTTACTTTGGTCATACTTCAAGACTACAGTCTGTGATTCCGAAGTACAGTATACACACTGACTGCAAACATTAGATTCATCCGCGCTGAGGAGCCGTGCCGAGGCACAACTCGCGTAAAAATGATAATTCCGCAAACAACTGCAATTGCAGGTTTCAAACAGAGATGGCGACAAAGAGGCAAAACTTACTGACTGCAGCTTTAAGTAATACGTAATACGATTAGTTACTTTTTTAGGGAGTGATGCAATATTGTAATGCATTACTTTTAGAAGTAACCTTCACCATCATTGGTCCTTGCTGCATGGCAAGAATTGTTTTGTCAGGTAACCTAAAAATTTGCTCCGTGTTGTAACTCCTTTTTTCAAGGTGTTTTTATTCATGTCAAAAATTAATAATAAAATAATTATTTAAGTCTTTAAGCAACTGGTCTTATTTACGTCAAAAATGTAATTTAAGTTAATAATATATATTTTATTTATTTATTTAATATTAAAGTCAAATCTTTTTAATCTGATTATACTACATTATAACCCGCCACAGAAGTTTTTTTTTTTAAGGGCTAGAGCAAGTAGAAATAGATCCTTAAGGTATTTATAGTGTGATAAATCTGAAAGCATTCAACAAGGCTCTGCTTTTGTTGCATTTCTTCTTTCTTTTCTTTTCTTTTCTTTTTTTTAAATGAGCAGCTATTGTGAATAATTAATTCTGTTGGATCTGATTTACTAAGCACAAATAAAACTCTGGGGCATACAGGGTTACCAGCCAATCCGGTAATGATATAATGAGAATTTCCTTATCAGCTTGTGCTAGTCTTAAATAACAGGCTATTCTCTGGTTGAAGCGATTGCAGCTTGGAAACATTATTAGCTTTCCCATTTCTATAAATGAATGAGTAATCGTGCCTGTATAATGGGGGAAACCTGTACATTGTTGTCCTGTGACTCCTCTTTGACTGTCACTCGATGGTAGTGCCTGTGTGCGTGCTGAGATGGGTGTTTCCATCCATTGCATATTTCATTTATACCTGGACATCCAAATGTAAGAGTTTCGTGGTGCTGTAACTACCAGCTAAATCAATTCAGGCCCTGGGCAGAGTTGAAAACGAATGGAAAATGCCCTTTAACGAATGACACACTAACAGCTGATACATATTCAAACCCTGACATTCATATTTTAAACATTATTCACACCTTAGATACTCTGTTCCGTGATCATCAAGTGAACCTGCTCCCAAACGTACCATGTTTCCCAGGAAAACACTGAGCGATGTCACAAATGGCACATTCATATGGAAACGTGAACAATATATTTTGAAATAGAGGTGAAACACTGATATACCACAGTGTTTGCTCTCAGGTTATATTAATACACATATTCCTAACACTGCAAATGAATAAAAACATCTTGATCATCCATTTAGGTTAGGCGATAAGCTTAAATGGACATCGATTTGGTTCAAAAACGACCATTAAATAATTTCCTGATATGTCAGAAATCAAATACTCCTTTTATCCTGTGTCTTACATAATCATTTGGTATCATTTCCTGTCAGTCGTGTCATTTCAATTCAAAAGCTCCTAATTATCACCTCTACGTGATAACTACAGTGCAAATGTTTGCAAAAATGTAAGTTACATTTGCACCGACGAGCGTTGCTGATCATTCAAAACAGTGAGCCTGAAAATGCATAGTGTATTTCAGGTGAAAAGAAAATCATTTTTATCCATGTACTACAAACCTCTTAATACTGTATGTCACTAGTGGTATAGCATGACTTTTGGGTTGTTTCACGCCCCCTTTGACCATATAGAGTACTACTACAATCATCTCAGGCATGTGCAACAGGGAAAAATCCACGATAGTTACTCGACAAACACAAGACTAACATTGCATGACATGAGCATGCCCTAAACAGCCCTTATTCTCATGCAAAGGGAACAGTATACTGGATGTAAAATGTCAGAAACGGCCTCCGCTCCATATCCAAAACTCTTCACATGTGTGAGACGGGTCTTTCTCCGGAAAATTTGCATTGGGATCTGATATATAGGTGAACAGATGCACAGCTGAGCTCTAATGGTGCATCCAGGCTATTGTAAATCCATGCATCGTCATGCATTGAAGAGTAGGATCCTCGGTTGGAGATGTCCATGCGGCTAAACTCACCCAAAACATACTGAAGAGGGAGAGAGCGGTTTGAAGGGGAAACTTTTTTGAGTCCGTTACAGTATAAACTTCTTCTTTCTCTCTTAATGTACTTTTCATTGAGGGTAAGACACAGTATGTGTGCGTTTATATATTTGTCTGCGTTACGTTTTGAAACAGTTGTCAAATATGAAAAACTCTGTCCAGTGGAAGCTGTAGCTCGTCTCAAAAATATTTCAGTCACAACATTTGGATTTCACGTAGATAAAATGAACTTTTCAGTTGCTCCATTTTGTGTGTGCATGTATGCGTGTTTTTTTTCTTTTTTTAGCCATTTTTGTCACTGTCCTATGTTGAATTGAATCTACGTTGTGAGCGGTCCATACGTTACTTCATGCCACTGCGAAGCACCTGATTGGCTGCAATGAGCATGACACTGATGATGAAAGCAATCGCGAAGGCGCAGATCAGACTCTTCCGTACGCATGTTTGCTTCACCTGCTGGGTTGGACTCTCCGCTGAAGAAACAAATAAGAAGATCAGGAGAAATAAGACAAGGTTTGGAGATGATGACTTAAAATTAAATGTAAAATGTGTGAAAGTTTCAAAAGTGTTTGAAAAGATAATAAACATTACTGGATGCTTAAAAAAAAAAAAAAAAAAAAAAGGGGGGGTTTGTAAATATGTAGGACTGCAAGAAACCACAGCTCTGTTCCAAAACCTAGCGAGCTGCTTACCTAGACAATCTTTTTAGGAGGCATAGGTAATTTCATGAAAATCTATGAAAGATGACAGGTAAAATTAAGGGAAAGGTCAATTAGAAATGTACAGTTACTGAAAAGTGATCGGTCTGATAGGGTTGGTTTTTAAATTTTATAAAAAAGTCTCTTATGCTCATTGAGACTCCATTTATTTGATCAAAAATGCTGTTAAAACAAAAATATTGTGAAATATTATTACAATTTAAAATACATTTTTTTCTACTTGAATACATTTGAAAATGTAATTTATTCCTGTGATCAAAGCTGAATTTTCAGCATCATTACTTCAGTCTTCAGTGTCACATGATCCTTCAGAAATCACTCTAATAAGATGATTTACTGCTCAAGAAACATTTCTTATTATTATCAATGTTGAAAGCAGTTGTGCTACTTAATATTTTTGGATTTTTTTTTTCAGGATTATTTGATTTACTGTTGCTTTTTTTATCATTTTAATGCTTCCTTGTTGAGTAAAAGTATTAATTCACATAAAAAAAGAAATGTACACTGACCCCAAACTTTTCACCAGTAGTGTATGCCTAGTTCAAAATATTAGGATTTTTTGGGTCTCCTCCAAAATTCCAATTGAACCCCTCTATATATACACCTAACATAAATAATCAAGATGATGAACTCATGATTTTGACAGGGAAATAATAATAATTCTACTTGTATCTCAGCCAGAGCTGTGCGTTATGAAAAAAAAAAAAGAAAGAAAAGAAAAAAAAAATCATTCTTACTGTCAATGTCAACCTGGCAGTCCTCAGGATTTTCGATGTGATTCTCCTCTGTCATGATGATATTCTCAATGTCCTTCATTGACAGGTGGTCACAGAAAGTGTCATATAAGAGTCTCTTCAGCTCTTCCACAGTCAGCTTCTGCATATCACACTAAAAACAGAGACAAAGCTGTATAATTTCATTCTGAAATTCTTTATGCGATCTTCAATTAGTCTAAATGCATTACTTTACATTAATTTATTTAGTAGATGCTTTTATGCAAAGAGACTTACCTGGCATTAAAGGTATACATTTTTATCAGTTCATGCATTCCCTGGGAATTAAACCCATGGCCTTGGTGTTGCTAACGTCATGCTCTACTGTTTGAACCTCTGCACACTAGACTTTTGGTCAAAAGTACAAAAGGATATTCAATTTAAAAAAAAACAAAAAAAAAAAAAACAACAACAATATGATTTTGCCTGTCAGGAATTCATTGGATCATTAAATGTGTAAAAATGTTTCTTTAAAATAACATGAACTACTGACCAAAAATGTGTAGTAAGAAAATATAGATAGTTTTGATTTCAGTGCACACATATTAATAGCACTGAACTCATAATTACACAGAGAGACGTTTAAGAGGGAGACCCCTGTAGCTATTTGGGGTCAAACACGCTGCTAAAAAATGCACCAGCAGCGAGCTGAGATTAGAGAAGCACACCCTTTGGGGGAATCACCATATGGCCCTTACAAATGATATTCTGCTCTTCTCACTTGGAGACTTGCAGTGGAAGAGACTCAGTTATGAAATCTATTAATGAATATTGCTTAAAGTCATCATGCCACATAGCAATATATCTGCATTGACGTATATTCAGATTTGTAGAGTTGGTAACACTTTATTTCAATGGACATTCTACTAACTATAAGCAAGTACTTATCAACTAACTACACTTATAACTTAACCTACACTTTATTTTGATGGTCCCTCAACAGACAGACCTTCTACTGACTATAAGTATCTTTGCAACTACATGTCAACTTATTCTACTAACCCAAGCCCTAACACCTAACCCTAACAGTCTTTTAACAGTCTACTAGAGTCTACTAATACTCTAATGAGAGTTAGTTGACATGTAGTTGCAAAGTTAAAAGTAACATTTTTATGAATAATGCAATGTTGTGAGAACATGAACGTGAACAAATGTGAACGACGCTCGGGACAGTTGACAGCCAGTACCGTTTCAATACAAAAGTTTAAGCCTTGCCAATTTAAATATTTAAAGGTGCAATATGTAAGAATTTTGCAGTAAAATATCAAAAAACCACTAGGCCAGTGTTATATATTTTGTTCACTTGAGTACTTACAACATCCCAAATGTTTCCAACTATTTGTAAATCGTGAGAAAATTGCAATTTTAGCCAAGGCTCCGGGACGTGTGAGGAGTCGTCTGTCAATTGCGTCATACCCGCATTACCCTCGGTTTCTGGTTTTATTTTGTAGAAACCATGGAAACACCAAAGACGCTTTAATATATTACATGTTTTAATAGACAAGGGAACAACTGTTTTGTTATATTTATAGACAGAAAACTAATTGTTGTTATAAATCTCAACACGTTTAGTCTTATTGTTTAAATGTATTTTTTTTATTTTTTTGCGAGTACCATGCTTTACCATGCCTCAGAGAAAAACACTATTTTGTGAAGTAGCTAACATAGCATAATCAGATGCAGCTTTATTTTTAGTAACAGTAATACAGAATTTTCTCCATCATACAATACGTTTTAAAATTAATTTCATGGCATTTATCAACACAAGACATCCAGCATTTAATATGATATTCTGATATCGATCTTACTGCAGTGTGCAACAAGTGTTTCATAGCAGCCACCGAGCAAACACACAGAGTAACGTTATAACATCATTTCCAACACACTCAAATGTATCTAATATGTTAAACAGAGCTGCGTTACCTCATACTCATGACCGGAAAAGCGGAAGCGGCGCCGGCGACTGTGATAAAATAAAGGTTCTGCTGCTCGTGAGACGTGTGTTGCACAATCGCTCCAGCGGCCTCGTTCAGCTCCCACAACACTCGGTCCTGCTCTGCTTCATACTACATTAACGTTAATAATCGCATCCATGAACATGATTTCTTCCCAAGTCCTATCCCGATTCTTTTCCACTGGCTGTGAGGTGAAGACCACATGTCACAAGATTCCGCGCTCAAACTTGCCGTCATCAAGCTACGTCTTTGTTTTGAATAGGCCTCTAGCGACCTCTAGCAGACAGAAAATCTTACATATTGCACCTTTAAGCACAAGACGCGAAAGAGGTTTCTGTGCGCAAACATCCGAAGCACATGCCCAGAAATCCGTGTCTCAGAGAGCGCACAAATACTGAATTGAGTTCTCTTTCGAATCTTCTTGTGCTTGAACAGACATATTCAAACAAAATTATGTCAAAATGCCTGTATTGGTGAGTATCCTTGTAAACATAATCAGTTATGTCTTAAGTGAATATAAATAGTTGAGAAAGAAAACACATGTGTACAGTATCAGTATATTGGATCCATGCATTAGCTCTTAAAGTGACGCAGCCTAATATTCCTGCTGCTGTCTGTGTTTTTAATATTAATTAAACATCAAAAGACAAAAAAAAATCACTCACTGCTATTGACTGAATAACTTTTGTAACTTTATTAAGGATTAATCTATGTTTACTTTATACAACGAATTACTTTATTAAATTTACCTGAAAAGTGAATTTTCACTGGTATCTAAAAATTTGATGTCATAACTGCCTGTTTTTGCAAAAAAAAAAAAATTTTTGATTAAAATTTTGTAAAAAAAAAAAAAAAAAAAAGTATTAACAAGTTAGTGTTAGGCCCTGATTGATAGTGTCTCTAATCTAGATGCAGTTTCAGTGTGTGGCAGGGAGAGACAGATGCAGCAGACATTGTGCCTGTTGTCACTTGAAATAAGAGAGAAGTAGCTAATAATCACCTTCCAGAACACAGAGTCAAAATCGGTTCCGTTAAACTTGTCAGGCATCCCGGCAGCCGAGAGTTTGGGCCCCAGGAGAGTAACGAACTCCTCAAAATCCACCTGGCCATCTCCTAAAAAGCAGACCGTGATGTATTAGATGCATCCTAGCACGATATCAAGTTCCAATTGTTGGCTCTATGAAACAAGTATAGAAATGGATAGAAATATAATATATATATTTTCTGTGCTATTTAGCATTGAATTGAGAATGCCTGCACAGTAATTTCTTACCTATATTAACTATAAACATGTTATCAAAAACAATGAAATGGAGAGGAGTTTCCCAATTTTAGCTTTGCAAACTGTTGGTTTGTGAGTTGATGAAAAGATAATAATTAATTAAATCCTAAAAATAATAATTAAAAAATAAAATAAAACTTACTAAAATTATTAGATTTTTATTAGATTAAATATTATTAAGATATAGATGAATTAAAAGATTAAATATGTTATGTGTCCATCTGCATGTCATTAACCAAAATCATAGAACAGTGAACATGCAAATAGAACTTAAAATCTCTCAAGTAAACATATATTAAAAAAGTTTGGGAATCCATGAAATAGAGTATTTCTAGAAATACCACCTATAAAATTTATTTTAAATGAATATTAATATATATAATACAATTTCTTTTAACTTTCATTTAATGGATCATGGAAGCATTTTGTGATTCTGTATGACAGAAATAAAATCAGCTTTGGTGACTGTTAGTGAGTTTGGAGATGTATGTCTAATCAGAAAAAATATATATTCTACTACATATCTGAGACTAAACAGCTAGACAAAATTAATGATCATTAATGATTTGATAAAAACGAATAATTATTTTTTGTAGGGGTGTGGCCAATCACATTCAAACTCATTCATTAAAACAAAGCCATTTCTTAAGTTTTGCATGAATTTCCATACTGGTCATGGAATGGTTGGTCAACTAGTTCTTTACTGGATTGGGTCGATTAGTTTATCTACATTTTTTTGTTATACGTTTAAGAGTGAGTGTAACTTTATGGAGTGGGTTTTATCGAGCTGAAAGACCCACTCTGAGACTGTCTTTAAAACACCGCCACTACAGCCATCAAAGCACCGCTTTCGCCTTCAATTAATTTCAAGACAATTACTGTCAAACTTGAAAACGCCTACTGTCAAACAGTGTTCTCATTATCAGCCTATGCATAATCAGTATGTCTCCATGCATTGATAGTTTGGAGCAATAAAAGGTTACAGTTAGTTAGCTTTTTTTATTTGTTGAATATCTGTCAATTGTGTGTAGTATCCCTACAGTGCAGAGAAATGCATCTAATTGGTGTCTGTTGGGTTTCAATTCAAGGGATAATTCACCCCAAAATGAAAATTTAGTCATTATTTACTCGTTCCAAACTTGTATGACTGTATTCTTCTGCAGAACACAAAAGATGATATTGTGAAAATATCTTATTTTGTGATCTAAGAAGAAAGTAAGTCATATAGGTTTGGAACAATATGAACAAATGGGCATATAATGAATGAATATTATTGACATTTTTTGGATGAACTATCTCTTTAACTCTTTCCCTACCATTAACAAGATTTTGGTTTCGTTTCTGACACGTGCTGTAAGCAGTAGACCAATCACAACAGACTGGGCCATCTGACCAATCAGAGCAGAGTAGGATCTCGGAAAGGGACTGAATCCTTTACCGAACCAGACACTGTGAGAAAAGAGGCGATGCTGCAATATATATTATGAGAAAATTAAAGTGTTTTTTTTTTTTTTTACCTTGGATGCATGTAAACCTTTTGTAGGAGACCTCTAAAAACAAAATCAGGAACTTTTAAAATAGCATTATATGGAAACTTTAAGCAATCTGATAGGAACATCAGCACACCGGCATCCCATGCTATAAGGACGACTAGCTATTCTGGTCTTTTCTCATGGCAGTCCATTCACAGTCTTGTGTATGTGTCTCCTCACCATCCATGTCGAGTCTCTGAATGATGACCTCAAGCTCGACCTCATTGGGCATGTACCCTAGAGAACGCATGGCCATGCCGAGCTCCTGCTTTGAGATGAAGCCATTCCCATCTCGATCAAACACCTTAAACGCCTCCCGGATTTCTGAGGAAGAGAGTCGCACACAGATCTGTAAGGCGGTGCTTTGTACTTCCAATATTAAAAGTATTACTCTGCAACATTGTTATAAGAGACAGATTTTAAAATCATCACACCCAAGAGACTCAAAGAAAAGGGATGATTACAGTATTGATTTTTCCCACAACAATTCACTTTCTGCTCCTTAAAAACATTCAGCAGAGCACGGACCCTCTTGATTTGATTGATTTAAACAAAGGAACAGGATGATTTCCGTTACATTCGTATAGGCTTGTTAAAAGACGGGAAAATGCCGCAATGCATACGGTTGGTTGAGCCGACTTGCTTCACCGTATATGCATTATACATCATCATTAAGTCATTCGCAATTTTCCACTTGTCACACCATGATGCCATATTCATAATTATGAAATATGAACCACACGGGCTGCGAGATATTACTATAAATCCAGATAATATATTCAACACGGAGTGTGAACAGGAGTATTCGGTACTGTGGCTTGCTCACTGGGCTGTAAGTTTGATAAATGGCTATTTGAACATGGGGTCCAAACAAAAAGAGCACATTAAATCTATCGCTCCCCTGAGTAAAGGAAATTAGGGAGGAAATATGAGAAAAATACAAGAAATGATGGTACTGCTGGGCCAAATAGCCAGCCGCAACAGATGGTGAAAGCAACTTTACTCCGCATTATGGTGGAAGTAAGCAAATTTCAAACGGAAGTAAAGTGTGGGCTCTAATTTGCTCATTTCAAAGCAAAACAATTTAGCTGCAAGCAACACATTTGGATGCCCCAAAAAAGAAATGAAGTTTTAAAGAAGATGCCCTATCAACCGGATGAGAGAAAAATCAAACAGGATATTCAGACTCATTTGCAGATTTTAATGATCATTAACATGCTCATGTTATCATCACACATCATTCAAGAAGCTCAGCAAGTAGATCATTTGTGTAACACTAACAATTCTTTAAAGGGGACATATCATGAAAATCATACTTTTTCCATGTTTAAGTGCTATAATCGGGTCCCCGGTGTATCTACCAAGGCTCTCAACTGCCTTAAACAGCAAACACAAAGTTCACACAGCTAATATAACCCTCAAAATGGATCTTTACAAAGTGTTCATCATGCATACATCGATTCCTGTGAGTATAGTATTTATTTGGATGTTTGCATTTGATTCTGAATGAGTTTGATTGTGCTTCGTGGCTAAAGCTAACATTACACACTGTTGGAGAGATTTATAAAGAATGAAGTTGTGTTTATGAATTATACAGACTGCAAGTGTTTAAAAATTAAAATAGCGACGGCTCTTGTCTCCGTGAATACAGTAATAAACGATGGTAACTTTAACCACATTTAACAGTACATTAGCAACATGCTAACAAAACATTTAGAAAGACAATTTACAAATATCACTAAAAATATCATGATATCATGGATCATGTCAGTTATTATTGCTCCATCTGCCATTTTTCGCTGTTGTTCTTGCTTGCTTACCTAGTCTGATGATTCAGCTGTGCACATCCAGACGTTTTGCCTTTGTCTAATGGCTTGAACATGGGCTGGCATATGCAAATATTAGGGGTGTACACCCCGACTGTTACGTAACAGTCGGTATTATGTTGAGATTCGCCTGTTCTTCTGAGGTCTTTTAAACAAATGAGATTTACGTAAGAAGGAGGAAACAATGGTGTTTGAGACTCACTGTATGTCATTTCCATGTACTGAACTCTTGTTATTTAACTATGCCAAGATAAATTCAATTTTTCATTCGATGGCACCTTTAATCTGCACGTTTCCACCCACGGCACCGTCATTTTTTTTTCCACAAGCAACAACGGTGTACCAGTCAGCAAAAGTTCGAGCAAAGCATGCTAACTGTTCTGTCAGTAACTTTGCTGAATATTAAGTGTCCTCAACTAAGCCAGCCAGAAGCGACAGTGGCAAGGAACCCAAACTCCATTAGCTGACAGAAATGGAGAAAAAAACATTGGAAGAAACCAGTCTCAGTCAGGGGGTAGTTCTCCTCTGGCCAGCTAACGAACACGGTGTGATTATGATTATTATGAAGAATACAAAAACAATAAAGCTTGAAGTCTTCTAATAAATAATATTGTCTAAGTCAAATAGGTACTTCTGCAGTACAGAAATAGACAACAGGCCTCTTTGTCTAAATATATCCTTGATTGACAGTCAGGTAATTACTGCTATGCAAAGGTGATAATTTAAGACTTTTTAAGCGACCACCACCATACAGGGACTCAACCAGCATGTGATCGCAGTATATGACAAACAGAAAACTGACATTAAAATGACTTAATTTTCTAGAGAAATATTAAAGTGTATCAGCATTTATTTTGACTGATTCACTTTTAACCTTTAGCTTTCAACTGTGCATGTACGAGATCCAAACGCGCTGACGTAAGAAGTCTGCTTTTGATCAATTATAAAGTTCTTATGGAGATGACGCAACTTACTCCGCGCAGTTTACAGTAAGCTCCGCTGCTTTGCTTTTCTATGTAAATATGTGCAAAATGGACATCTTTGACCGTTGTGCTGCATCTCGCAGCTTTTTCAGCGTGTCGCGCTTCAGACCCTGCCTTCTGTTTCATTCATCAGCGCTGCAGCCCTGCAGATGTATAATATAATGCGCGTCTTGTGTTTTTAAGACCGTTCTGTATAATCATCCCCTTACGCCTGCCACTCAGAAGTAAAAAAATGGTGTCAAATTGAACAGATAGCAAAACTAAAGCGTTTCTCCTTATGCGCGCGAATGGAAACAACGGCGCAGCGTTTAAAGATCATTTCACATGAATCACATGATATCACAGAATTTACTGGTATTTTGGTGCTGATGTGTGAATAGTCTCTTAACGGTAAAAAGCCAGTACGCCATTGCTTGTGTGAACAGCATATTTGTGTATTTTCGGCAAAGTAATTCTGGTCATTTTACAGCAATTTACTGGGATTACTGTGTGAAAGAGGCTAATGTGTAATAAGTATGGTGCTATGTAGGTGTTTGAAATAAAGAATAAGGCCTCTGTCACAAACACCTCTGAGCTCAGCTTATAAAAACCCCATAATGATGTGTGAAATGTGGGAAAATTTGGGAAACCATACCGAGGCGCTATAGTGGACTCAACAATGTTCATTGTGCAACAAAGCTTTTGGGAAACCCACCTCTGACTGTTGCTAGGCAACTGCACAACTGTTCCAACCCACTATTGTAAGGGTTGTGATTAGACCACAGCCCGTCCAGCATGATAGCGCTCGCTTGTCACAGTATATCAAAAGTTGTACCTGCTCATAAAAATAGCACTTTCTATAAAAATAATAATGATTTCTTTGAAAGTCAAGCATGCACCTAAAAATGAAGGGTTAGGGTTACTTTTAAACACAGATTTCAAAGAATTTTAAAGCTCATTATTGGGGAAGATTACCAGCAGAAAGCTATCATATGATTTCAAAAGACGCACAAGTCAAACGGACAACTTTTATGATATTTTTATGCTGCTTTGCATCATTTTTGGAAAAGAAAAACATGAACAGAATAACCAGTACTTTTTAAAAATGTATCTTTTGTGTTTTGCAGAAGAAAGCAAGTTATGCAGGTTTGGGATGATACAAGGGTGAGTAGATGAATGAAAAATTGTGCACTTTGCATCAGATTTTAAAATATTCATCAACCAGGTAGATCTGAACAGCTAATGTTTTATTTACTGTTTTGTTCAAAACGAACCAAGAAAACAACGTGCCTTGACCCACACATGCAGTATAATTTACATAAGTTACAACTTTCAGCTCAGTGTTCATAAATACAATTACACTTTCTTTTGTCTTTGAAATGACACAGAAGATGTTTTCTGAAAATTTAGTGGCATGAGGCAACAACAACAGCACGGAGATTTGACATGTCTTGTGAGGAACAGATAGCAATCCGATTAAGGGATTGCCACAGGTTTCTTGGAGTGAAAAACATTTCGATTGGGGAAGTCCATGCCAGAGCACAACATGCTGCCAGATGCTGTGCTGCTGGCAATGATTAGATTTGCTGGGAAACCTCAGTTCTTTGCCAAATAAATTTTTACCTACCATATGTATTTGTTTGTTAATAAACTTTTTTTTTTTAGTTTGGCTCCTGGAGATTTCTAGAGCTAAAGAAATGTTTTGGGTTCAATACAAGTGAGTTCTATTGACAATATTTGTGGCATCCTTTATAAAACAGAAAAAAATATATATATATATAAAACTGGAAAAGTTTTGTATTGAACCCAGAACATTTCTTTATATAGCAAACAAACTTTATTTCAATTTGAATAAGCTTTAAAGGTGATAAAGAGGATCTTTTCGACGACTGAGAAACCAAAGACTGTTACTGAGTTTTTGAAATGAGCGCATGCGTAAGAACAACCCCCGTCCTTCACAGCTCATTTCGAGGGAACGCCTCCCAAAACTCGTGCACGAGTATTGGAACACGAGTGTTTACCACCGACATTCACTGTGTCGTGTTAGTGGATTCATTATGTCGGACTCACCGCAGGTAACTCCTTACTCCTGACAAAAACATTGCATGTGGTGCCTGTGGAGTGTGGAAAGTTACTGGAGCGCGCACATCTCTCACAAGGAACGTAATGGCAGTGATTGACAAGCCAGAGGGCCAATCGTTTACGCGATGATCGCGTAAACGATTGGCTGATGTTTTTAAGGCCCTACCTCATGCACAGATGATGTATATTAATATTATTCATTTCAGTGCACCTAATAAATAGTCTTTTATCAGTTAGTAAAGACAGATTCAAGTAATATTGCAAAAATGTATAAAACAAAACATCCTCTTTAGCACCTTTAAAATGACATCAAACAATAACACCAGTGCTATATTAATATTATACTATTAAAGTATTTATTCATATTTTAATTTGTGTAGTTTTCATTTTCATTTTAGTAATTTTATGTGCTTTTGTAATTTTTGTTAGTTTGTTAATATTTCTATATAGCTTTCGTTCATTTTGAAGTTTTAGTAATTTTAGTACTTCAACTTACATTTTTTTCAGCAACATTTCTCATTTTTGTTTGTTTTCACATAACATTTATACTTCGATTTAATTAAGCTTTTAATATTTTTAGTTCAGCAATAACAACACAAATTATCAATGTATTTCTCTATTATTTAGACAACTTTATTTATTTTTATCTCAAACCAGACAAATTCATTGAAGCCACCCTAAGGGAGATCCAAAAAGGACTTTTCTAGCTCTACTCTAAATGTGTCATTCTCTGATGTTGTTTACTTCTGAATATGTGCACTAACGTTACTGCAAAATATTAAATAATTAAAAGAGTTAATGCTTGCCTGACATTATATAACTGTCATTCAGTCCCCATACACAGAATGAGTCAAAACACTGTTTTTCACTAGGGAAAACAGATGGATATATATATCCTGGACAAAGAGAAGATACAGAATAGAGATGAATGAAGTTTTCTTCAAAGAGAGCTAATTAATCACTTTCCAGTGTTAACTTTTACTTTGTGAGCCCCTTATAGAGGGATTAATCTGACACAGTCATGACAGCCAGTCCAAATCACTGCTCAGAAAGAGAGAGATAACATATCCATACTTTTTTTCTGTCCTACAGTGAGATAACGGATATAGAGAGAAGAGTTGAAACCAGTTTAAACTCCCTCTCATGTGGCATTCATATCTGATGACCATACGCTCGGGGGTTCGCCATTGCATTAAGACTATAAGAATTGGTTTCAATGTAATTGTGTTGTTTCATTTTACAGCTTTGTTTTAGTGAGCAAAAGTCTGTTACTTACTTTTCTAAAAATCTGTTCATTCATGGTTTTGCAATTTACATCATTGCTGTTTTGTTCCTAAATTATTTATATGAATAGTCCCGTCAACATTCTGTCAACCATGTGATTTAAGCAGAAGATAA